>CM012458.1:5127032-5512032 GCA_003999625.1 Oryzias javanicus
TGGCAACAGTGTTTTTTGAAGATTTCAGTAATTAAATAGAGAGAAATAAAAAATCACATTGATAAATCACTCAATGCAAAAACATATTAAAGATTTTTTAAAATTAATGAAGAAAAAATACAAAACATTTTAGAAATCAAAAGAAAAACCTAAACATAATTTTAAAAAAATGAAGCAAAAATAGAAATAAAAATTTCTGAAAACAAATGTCATTTCCAGAAATCAAAATGAATTGCAAAAAAATTGAAACACCTTAAAAAAGAAAATATATTTACAACTTTTCTGAAGGAGAGGAACGAAGTGCAACATATCTCTTCAGGGGTCACCACAAGGAAGTAGCTTTCACTGACGCGCACAGATGGTTTTGGCAGAGATTTTCACACCGAATGCCTTCCTGACACAACCCTAGACTTTATCTGGACTGACACAAGGATTTCCAGACTCAGGTTCTCTTGTGGCCTCACAGTTAGACAGTAGTGCAAAGGTTCTTCTCCAAAGACCCACACTGGATGAAGCTCATTGCACAACCTGGGAATCAAACCCTGATTTGCTGTGTGCTGGTCCTGTACTTAAAGACTCTCTTCAATGAAAGTCGTGTTTTTTGAGTTTTTGACATGTACGTGTGGCATTTTTCTCACAAAAGAGAACAAATGTAATTTGAATTAATTGTTTGAATTAATGAGCCGTTGTGATGTAATAACGGTCCAAGCCCCGCCCAGCATGCACATGGAGCTCAGGTGCGGGAGAAGAGAAGTTGGCTTCTTCCCACTTCTGTGCTGTAGAGGGTTGCAATTCATCCCATCAAAGCCAATGCGACAAGCAGAAACTAGAGCCAAACAGACCATAATCATGGAAAAACTAGTACTGCATCCAGAAGATCCTGGAGAAAATTCTGAATATCTACTATAGAACAATGAATAGGAACAATATTTTGGTCCTGACACCAGGGTTCAAAAGCTTGCCATTTGTAAACATAAAGACCTAGAATGGAAGATGCTCTTGCACTCTGGATGGTTACAACCATCACAGGGGACAACCCCTTAGTAATCAGGTTGGACCTCTAAACAGGTGAGCATGCAGGTACCAGAGCTCCGAGTGTGGGTGTAAATTTCCCTGCCAGCTTGGGAGAGGAGATCGCTGCAGGTCTGAAGCTGAAGCTGGCTTGCTGAATGCAGGCTTATTATTTAACATACCAAGTATTTGTTTGCCACTTGGGGGATACTAGGATCAAGGACAGACTCTGGTCTGCTCCGTTCTGTTACTGGTGATATCCTCTCCACTGGGGAAATGCAGAGGTACAGAGGTAGAGAGGGCCATGGGTGAAGAGAGCCTCCATCTCCAGAGGGGCGTTTAAATCCATCATGGAAAAGAACAATGGATGTTCCCTTTGCTGCCAGAGATCCACTGCTGCTGTCCCAAAATGGTCCCAAATGAGAGCCACCAGACAGGACAGCCCTCAGTATGGTTCACTGGACCCCACATGACACCATGGGTTGTGCAGTCATTGCCTTTTCCAAATCAACAAAACACATAATGTATGGACTAGATGGGTGTACTCCCATGAACCCTCCAGAGCCCTAAAGAGGGGGTAGAGCTGGTCCACTATTCTATGATCAGGACGTCCTCAGCCTATGCTTCCTCAAAAAAAAGCTGTGTCAGAGGGATTGAGGAGATCCTCAAAATATTCCTTCCATCACCTGACAATGTCCATAGTTGAAGTCAACAGCTGCCCATCTGCGCTAACACCAGTGCCAGTAGAAAACTGTTTTCCCGTACCGAGGCGCCGGATGGTTTGGCAGAATCTGTTTGAGGCCAGCCGATCCTCCGTCTCCATGGCCTCACCAAAATCCCCCCAGAACTGAGTTATTGCCTCTATAACAACCCAGGCTGCAGCTCGTTTAGACCATAGATATTATATATTCATTAGATGCCGCATCGGCTGCCGGGGCGCAGGAAATGCGGCAGCCATCTTGGACCGGTCATCCGGTCGCAAAGATAAACAGAAATAACGAAGATAAATACAAGAAGCATGTGCATTAAGTGGCGCATTCTAGTTCAAATCTGCGGACTATTGAAAGCAGGGCTTGGGAATTACTTTTACGGGTAAGTTTGAACTTTTTATTGGTTATATTTTTTGAATAAGCTATAATATCCCTGTATTGTTATGTGCACCAGCGAAATCTTAGTCAGCTAATGTCAGCTATAGGCTATATCTAGTGCAGCTGTTTCCCCCAGCTATGAAGGCTAACTGAGACTTTTTAAATCATATATTCCATTAAAATAACTTAGATTACAACTGACACAATAATGCTACAATATAAATAAAAGGTATATGACTGGTATTAGATGTCTCTCATGTCCATCCAACCTCAGTAATTTGAAAATACAAACAACTGAAGGTTTGCTAAAAGGCTTACTCAAATTTGAGCAGCTTGGTTCATTATCAAAAGAAATGTGAAATTTATTTTGTTGACAAAAGGTTCTAATAAATGTGAACAATGAAGTAAATAGGAAAATTTGAATAAAATGGGAACAGAAAATTGAAGACTATGAATAAAACAGTAAGACAAATGAAAAAAATAAGATTGACCTCCTTTATGATGTGTTTGTGTAGACTCTTCTGAATCTCCTTTTAATGTTTCCCATGTGAGGAAGAAGTAGCCTTAAGGAGGGAAAAGTCGGAAAAATAATTCTAGGTTAAAATGAATTTATTAAAAATGAAGATTAATTTATAATTATTATGCCTTCTCCATTTTATCCAGAAAAAGAGCAGGGCCACACCATCTCAAGAAGAGCTGAAGATAGCCTGTCAGAAGCCCTCTCAGAATGAGACTTGAACCTCACCGCCTCAACATCAGCCCTAATGATGTGAGTATTTCTGTTTTAACATCATATCAGAATGACCCTGGACATTATAATCTCCCTCGTTTGCTGTTACCCAGATTAAACCCAGTGACGTGCTGAGAGCTGCAGAGAGGGGGATTCCCCAGGCCTCAACAAAGCAAGCTCCAAAGGTGTCAACAGTCTCACACATCCACCTGGAGGAGATTGGAACAGAGGACGTTCTTCTACTCGGAGAACAATTTGCGGGGACATGTCAGAAGGGCAAGGGTAAAGCCCTGAAATTACAATTTTCTTTTTGGGACCCACTGGGGAGTTTACCAGTCACTTCAAAAACAGCAGCAGCCTTGACTCTTTAAAAGATGTTTTAATACAATAGTCTAAAAATAACATAAAACCATTTGTTAAAAAAATGAACATTAAAAAGGTAAAAACACGATACAAAAATAAAACTGGTGGAGACTATTGTCCATGGAATGGTCCACTTTTCTGTCCGTCCCAGCCTCAGTCTCTCCGGTCAGTCTACAGTCCTGCGCTCCGTGCTGCCAGTAAGCATGCAATAAAAACAAACCAAACGGATAGATTTAAAAGAAACACACCAAGTCACGCAATAAATAAAAATCCGTTTCTAAAACCCAAATAAAAAACACTGCAATAGAGCTGCAGGCTGTTGCGACAAATCCAGTTAATTGTGAGACACTTAATTTTGAGAGGGGTGAAGCCCGTTCACCCCTCTGCGTCCTCCAAGCGGCGATGTACGAAAGAACACGGCTGTAGATGGGGCGCCTCCCTCCTCACGTCTTCCTCCCGCTGGTGTTCGCTGGCCAACGCCTTGAATCGGACGCCGCTCTGCGTCTCCCGAACGTCGTTTGGGGTGCGTCTCCAGCTCTCCCCAGTCCTCCCGCCTCCACCGGCTGTGCCCAAGCGTCCAGCCCCACACGTTGGACCTCAGCAGTTCGCGCTCCTTCTCGCTGGTTTCTCCCTGAATGAAGGAAAAGCCTCCCTGCTCTGTTTGGAGCCACGCCCTCCTACACAGGTGTTTCTCATTTCACTTGAGTGTCAACGATCTACCTGCTGACACTCCCCCCAACTGAAAATGTTCTAGTCCCTAGAACTACTCACGGTACCTTCGGGGTTGCTGCCTATTAACCCTTTGAGAGCGTCTCAGCTCCGGTGCTTGGGCATCTTCGCCCCCTCCTGGCCCTGGAAGAGGGAAGGCAAATCCCCATAATGCTAGGCCATCTAGGGGTGTAGTCTGTCCCTCAGTTTCCGTTGACCTGCTGGGTACCTCTTTAGGGTTAGACAGGGAAGGCATGGTTTCAAGCTGTTACGGTGCAAAACCCGTTCAGGGCCCATTTACCTTCTGGCCTAACTCTGTAGACAGGGCGGTCGGGATAGGCTGGGCTACTACGACCTGAGGTTCGCTTTCCCATCTGTTGCTAAGTTTTCCCTTCTCCCTCCTCCTCTGGTCCAAAACCAAAACCCGCTCTCCTGGAAGCAGGGGGGGGAAGCCTTGGCAGTCTTATCGTAAATCCTTTTGTTTGAGCTTGCAGCTTTTAGCAAGAAGTTCGATGCTTTGTTGTAGGCGTAAGTCAGCTGCTGATGATGCTTGCTTACCCACTCCGTTGTGTTAGTGGTATTCGTCACGGTCGCTGCTCCCATTAGCATGTCCACAGGGGTTCTAAAGTGGCGCCAAACATTAGAAAAGAGGGGTGCATATTTGGTTGAGGCAATGTACAGTGTTTTGTAAGCTTGACAAGGCCTGGAAGATGCCCGGCCCAATTACTTTGCTGTCAGTCTCCAATGTCCCCAACAGGCTTAACAATGTTTGATTGAACCGCTCACATGCTCCATTGCCTTGTGGGTGGTATGGTGTTGTGCGGGACTTGCGACAACCATAAACCAGGCACAGTTCTTTCATCAGTTTTGACTCAAAACCAGGGCCTTGGTCCGAATGTATGACTTCCGGGAAGCCAAACGGCTGTATAACATGAGTCCACAAAGCACGGGCTGTAGCGACTGCTGTTTGGTCAGGGGTGGAATGGCCCATGCGTACTTTGTGAACAAATCAGTCACAACAAGGATGTTTTGGTACCGTCGTGTGGGACGGCCCAAGGTTTAAAAATCCATGGCCACTATGTGCATCGGAGCTCTAGCAGTAAATGGGGCCAAAGGGGCCCTGCGATCTGCCTTGGTCTCTTTACAGAAGGCAGCGTGAGCAGTTTCAACATAACATTGAACAGTCTTTTCCATCTGGGGCCAATAGAAATTTCTGCGCAGTGTGGTGAGCATACGGTCTGACCCTGGATGCCCGCTCTTTTGATGGCAAAACTCCACCAAAGTAGCAGTTTTACTGCTTGGGACCACTACTTGTCGGAGCGTTTCGCAGGTTAAAGAGTCCTTAACTCTTCTGCATAACACTCCCTCTATCATTTCAAATTTCCTCCACTGATGAAGAAGTCTCTTTATTGGCTGTGACAGCTCCTGTCTTTCTGCTGCGCCTGGTAACCCACCTTGAGTCAGATAGTTTCGAACCTGACAAACTGTGGGGTCTTTCTCTTGCTCGAATCTCCACAGGGTAGGATTCCACCCCCAACCTTCAAAGGGCTCTCCGGTCTCATTTGGAACGTCCATGGCTTGTACCAGTTGGTCACCTCCACACTCTGGGTCTGTGGAGGCAATTTGGAGTCTAGACAAAACATCAGCATTAGTATGGTCTTTCCCAGGCCGGTACTGGATGGTGTAGTCAAAATTGGCCAACTGGGCGACCCACCTCTGCTCCACTGCCCCTAGTTTTGCTGTCTGTAGGTGTACAAGGGGATTGTTGTCAGTCACAACATTAATCTTTGCACCCCACAAATAATCTTTGAACTTCTCCACCAGGGCCCATTTCATTGCCAAAAGCTCAAGTTTAAAAGAGCTATAGTTAGCGTCATTACGTTCTGGGGGGTGCAGGCTTCGACTGGCATATGCAATCACTCGTTCAGCCCCATCTTGTTCTTGAGCTAAGACAGCACCCAAACCACAGTTGCTAGCATCAGTTATACACAGTAAAAGGCTTTGTAAAGTCAGCATAAGCAGGATTGGGTGCTTGTAGCAGCGGTTGCTTTGAGCTGCTTAAATGCCACTTCGCATGTTCAGTCCATTGGACAGAGGGTGATTGTCTGCCCCGGCTCCTTGATGAGCCCCTCAAAAGTTCATTCAGGGGTTTAGCAATCTTTGAGAAGTCTTTAATAAACCACCTGTAGTACCCCACGAAACCAAGAAAAGACCTTACCTGCTTAACAGTAGCAGGAGGGTCCCAACTCTGGACGGCTGCAGTTTTCTCTGGGTCAGGGGAGACTCCATCACTGCTGACTTCATGGCCCAGGAACTTCACTTTCTTGTGGAACAGCATACACTTCTCCGGCCGGAGAAGGAGACCATAACGTCCGAGGGCCTCAAACACACGCTCCAAATGGTTAAGGTGAGTAGCAAAGTCTTTAGAGTACACAATAACATATTCCAGGTACACGAGGAGCAGAGTCAATGAGTTGGTCCCCCAAGCAGCGCTGCATCAGCCTCTGGAAAGTGGCTGGGGCATTGCAGAGCCCAAAAGGCATCCTTTCAAACTCGAACAATCCAAAAGGTGTGGTAAAGGCAGTCTTTTCTCTGTCCTTTTCCTCAACCTCCACCTGCCAGTATCCACTGGCCAAGTCTAGAGTGGAGTACCATTCTGCTTGGGTGAGAGTGGTCAGGGAATCTTCAATTCGAGGCAGAGGGAAGGCATCTTTATGCGTGACTCGATTCAGTTTTCTGTAATATACTCGCAAAACCTCCAGGCTCCACCTTTCTTTTGTTACTAGCACTATCGGTGCAGCCCATGGACTACTGCTTTCCCTAATGACACCCTGCTCAAGCATGTTGTGTAAGAGACTGCGAATCTCTTTGTAGAGGGTGGGGGGAACAGGTCTGTACCTCTCCTTAATGGGTTCAGCGCTACCGGTTGGAATTCTATGTTTCACCACATTAGTGTGTCCATAGTCGTCATCATGTCTGGCAAAAACATGACCCCATTTTCTAAGTACTTGCCCCAGTTGCTGCTGCTGTTCATCTGTGAGGTCTTCCCCTAGAGGGCAAAGGGGTTGGTTTTCCCCACCCACCCCACGTAGACTCTCGCCAACATCAATGACTGCTACCTCTACGACACCCGGGCTCACTTCACAAAGGGAGACCTCTTTACACCCCCTTATATCTTCTGGGTTGACCGAACAGACATTAGCTAGCTTCTGAAATCGACTCATGACAACAGGGAAAGGATTAAGGTTTCTTACCCGCATGGGTAATCTACCATGGTCTACTGTCACCAAAGTCCGTGCAATCTCCACATTGCCACCTTCATTTAATGGCTCCACCATTGCAGAAACCTTCGACCCACAGGGCCAGGGCGCTGTCTTTGCCCACAGTATCACTTCACTGTTTGCCGGTACAGTCACTGGTGACCGGCAAGCTAGACGAGCTACCCTAGTCAAGGGCTCCCTAGCTGAAACAGCTTGGATACGCTGACAGTCTGCAAAAACATCCTCCCATGCCCTCTTTAGGGGCTGACCTTTTTTAAAGGGTGGTCTGTGTTCTTGAAATAGATCTTCCCAACACTCAGAAATCACATTCATGCCTAAGATGGCCTTCTTTTCACCCAAATAGCTGTCCTCTACCACCACAACCCGCAATTTGGGACCCTAACGCCCCCACCTGAAGTCAACTACAATGTAGCCTTTATAAGGAATGCTCAGTCCATTGGCAGCTCGAAGCTTAAGCCAAGCAAGACTCCATCTAAATGCTTCTCTTCAAAGAGTCTTTACACAGGCTTTCACTAAACAGTGTTACTTGTGACCCAGTGTCTAACAGACATCGAAATTCTTTATCATCTACTTTTACTGTGACATAGGGGGCAACTTTCTGTAAACCTTGCTGAGGGTTGGGGAACTAGGTGGGTCACTGTAGGGGCGCGCCGGTCACCTGACCCACAGTGGCCGGAGGGTCTAAAAATCCTGATGGGGGACTCTAGTGTGGCAACTCCGACTATAATGTCATCCGGTTCTTTACAGGTAGCACAGATTGTGGCGACCCTGTTGATCCACTCGTACCTTGGGGCACCCCTAACACCTCTAGCTCCATTATCTGACCTCCATCTAGGCTCTGGCCTCCTTCGAGTGTCTCTGTTTGTTCTGTTATCCTGTGTAACTCAGACAATATGTTTTTAGACATTTCAGCCATTTGTTCTTTCATCTCTTTTAACAGTTCATTTTTTTCAGTTCTTTTCAGTCTGTTCTTGGAGTCTTGTCACCTGTGGGTGTGTGAATGTGGGGGCTTTTTCTACTGCCAAGCAGGAAGAAAGTGTCCACAGTTTCAGCTTGTTCTGCTCCAGTGCGAGCGCTTCCATCTTGACTTCGTCAAAGGATAATGCAGGAGTCTTCCTCACAGGCGCCGTAGTTCTTGGCGAAGAGAACTGTCTCTTAATCCCATGACAAACTGGTCTCGTAGGATGGAATCGCCATCCTCAAATCCCACCTCATCTCTCTGTTTTAACAAAAGAAAGAGTTCTCTTAACTGCATTGAGAAAAAGACTTGAGGGAGTCTTGAGGCTGTTGTCTACAATTAAAAAAAACGAGTGTCTGAGCACAGAAACATGAGTGTTTTTCACCATACAAAACATGCAGAACATCAGATTTTCTTTGGAGTATCTCTATTTCGCTTTTCTAGAGTCAATATTTCTCTCTTTGCTTCACCTTCGAGCAGTTTAACAAAATGTCAGCTTTCTGGGAGTCAGTACAAGACTGAAAACTTAGCATGAATTCAACCTTGTTTGTTTCCAGTCCCCAAACTTAACTTGAACATATCTCCATTAAACTTCTGCACCAATGGGCAACCATGATGAAAAAAGCATCATTATTGCTGCTGGACAGCTGCACCTGCCTGGGCCTGCTGCATGATGAAAGTGAATAGTGACTCAACCCAGCAGGATCCTGCCAACAACGCCAAAATCTTGTCAGAAGGGCGAGGTAGGCGCCTGGTAAAGCCCTGAAATTACATTTCTTTTGGACCCACTGGGGAGTTTACCAGTCACTTCAAAAACAGCAGCAGCCTTGACTTTTAAAAGATGTGTTTTAATACAATAGTCTAAAAATAACATAAAACCATTTGTTAAAAAAATTGAACATTAAAAAGGTAAAAACACGATACAAAAATAAAACTGGTGTGAGACTATTGTCCATGGAATGGTCCACTTTTTCTGTCCGTCCCAGCCTCAGTCTCTCCGGTCAGTCTACAGTCCTGCGCTCCGTGCTGCCAGTAAGCATGCAATAAAAACAAACCAAACGGATAGATTTAAAAGAAACACACCAAGTCACGCAATAAATAAAAATCCGTTTCTTAAAACCCAAATAAAAACACTGGCAAATAGAGCTGCAGGCTGTTGCGACAAATCCAGTTAATTGTGAGACACTTAACTTTGGGAGGGGTGAAGCCCGTTCACCCCTCTGCGTCTCCAAGCGGCGATGTATGAAAGAACACGGCTGTAGATGGGGCGCCTCCCTCCTCACGTCTTCCTCCCGCTGGTGTTCGGCTGGCCAACGCCTTGAATCGGACCCGCCTGCGTCTCACGGTTTGGGTGCGTCTCCGAACGTCGTGGGGTGCGTCCAGCTCTCCCCAGTCCTCCGCTCCCGGCTGTGCCCAAGCGTCCAGCCCCACACGTTGGACTCTCAGCGTTCGCGCTCCTTCTCGCTGGTTTCTCCCTGAATGAAGGAAAAGCTTCCCTGCTCTGTTTGGAGCCACGCCCTCCTACACAGGTGTTTCTCATTTCACTTGAGTGTCAACGATCTACCTGCTGACAGACACAGTTTGGCATAGACAACCATCATTCCTACTTGTCATTGGTTGTTTGCGTTTATGAAAATAAGGCTGCACAACATTGCCAAACTTACCGCAAGAAGAAAGCTCTGCAGTCCTCTTTTAGCTCATGTAAAGCTTCATGACTTCCAAGGCCTTCTCAACCTTCAGAAACATGCAATAAGGACTATTCATAATGCTGAGACTGGGGTCATATAGCATGTTATGTTTAGTTCTAAATGAATCAAATTATTTTGTTTAGTATGTTTGTATACAGCAAAAATTCTCTATAAAGCTAGCAATAAGTTTTACCCCATAATATTTAGAAACAGTTAAGGGGACAGAGATTATTTCACTGAGGGGTGTTGGTATTTTTTAAACAACCAGTAATTCAAAATATATTAGAGTTTGTGTATCAGTGTGTGGGATTAAACTGTAGAGTTAATACAAAAATGTTTGGACATCAAACTATTCACTATCAAAATTTAATAGAAGCTGTTGTCAAAATATAAGATGGATGAATAAAATTATGATTTAAACTATTTTTGATTGTGAAATGATGATTGTGAATAACAATGTATAGGATTAGGTAAAAAGAGGAAAAATGGACAGTTTCTGAACATTGTATTGTTTAGTTTAGATTTATATATTGTGAATTCTTTGATTTACTGAAAAAATATAATAAAGGAATAGGCTTAAATAAGCATTTGCTTCTGCCTATCTTGTTTTCAAACATGTATTTATTGAATTTGGTTCGTGACTTTTCATTTATAAAAGATGATTGGATTGATTTTTTAAAGTCGGTTTTTGTAGCATTTTACATGTTTGAAATAAATCAAATCAAAATGTAAAAAGTAACTTTGTACATGTGTAATCATTGTTTATGGTTTGTCTCTTTCTTTGTTATAGTCCCTGATTTCTCTTCTCTCTAAAATGTCAAGCTACATTATATATTACACACACACACACACACACACACACACACCCCCACGTATATACATATACAAATATATATGTGTGTGTGTGTATTATATAATATTGAAAATATAAATATTCTTATCATATATTGAAAAAGCTGAGGATTTTTTTTTTTTCAGTTTTGTTCTTTTTGCTTCATATGTTAGTTTATTTGGTAAAAACTCACCAGACATAACTATTTCAGTAATATTCTATGTTCTATGACTGTTCAGCACGCAATAAATGGTAAAATATGCCAAACCATGTGTACTGCTATCATAGCTACATGTTTGATGTTTTGCAGCAAAAAAAAAAGTGTGAAAATCAGTTTGATTTCTTATCAGGTTATATTGATTCAAGCGCGCGAGAACTCTTCGTGGCGCCTGTCAAACAGATAGTATCCAGTGGAGTGGATGACCGGTCCAAGATGGCGGCCCCGTGGCTCGTCAGCGCCAATAGGACGTAGCGGTCGATGCGGCATCTACCTCTATTATATCTATGGTTTAGACTGCTGGTCTGCTGGTGACGCCATCCCTTACTTCCAGTGTCCACCACCAGATTTGGAGGCTACCACTGTGACAAACAACAAAGATTTTGCAAGTGAAAACTATGAACTACAGCAGAAAAAATGGAGGTGGAAAACATGGTCCAGTTGGATTTAATGTCCCCAGCCTTCCTTGGTACCTGTCTGAAGCTCTCCTGGATGTGGTAGTTGAAGACCACCCTGACAGAGGGCTCAGTCAGATGTTCCCATCAGACCTTCACTGTAAATTTGGGTCTATCAAGTCTCTATGGCCTCCTTTCCCATCAGAAAATTAATCTCAGCACCAGGTCATCAGTGGACAGCTCTGCCCCTCTCTTTACCTGAATGTCCAAGACACAAGGTCAAAGGTCGCCTAAAATGACAAAAGTCAATTATCAATTTCCTGCTTAGGGTGTTCTGGTGCCACATGCACTGATGGACTAGAACATAGTGTTTGCTCATTCCCTTTCATCACACCGTATTGATGTTAGACCTGGCCGCAGCCTGTGGGAGGAGCCCTGGTCACCAGGCCCCTACCCCAGGCCTGGGTCCAATGTAGGGCTCCGGGGATGCTATTCCGGGTGACATAGCAAAATCTTTGCTTGTACTTCTCATAAAGAGGGTTCTGAACCGCTCTTTGTCTGGATCCTCATCCAGGACCTGTCTCCCATTGGAGACCCTACCCGGGGCAAAAAGCCCGGACAGCTTAGCTGCTGGGATCATTCACGTTCTTAACACACACACACACACACGCACACACACACACCCTGGATAAGGACCTTTGTGGGCTGTGATTCTTAAGGGCTGTGAACTAGATGAGCTCATCAAGTTTCATCAATCCACTCAGGAGGGTCTTCTCCTTGAGGGGTCCTGTAAAGCAGCTATTTTCAGACTGGCATTTATTCTACTGGTGCTCACAAAGAGGTCACAGCATCAGCACAAGGCAAAAACAAGGTGCAACAATATCCACAGGTGCATTTGGGTATTGAACCCATCCCATTTGGAGAGAGTATGGGAATGTATGATCAACATGGAAGATCATATACTGGACAATATGCTGGTTGGACAAGCAGACCCAGATTCTGGTAACCCAGAAGGATAATGGAGAGTCCATGGAATAGTTTGGGTGCAGTTCAGCGAGAGAAGGATGTTGATTCTTCCCCGATTCGTCTCGATGGCGGCTTGAGAGTCAAACCCAGGAGCAGGAGAATGAAGACCTTGGAGATGAGTGGAATAAACTGTAGCGTGGCGGAAAGATGTGGCGTGGCAGTTAGCAGAGCGTTTGACTTAGAAACAGGCAGTGCTGGTGGTGAAGGACCCAGGTCGGCATATGAAGAGATGATCCATAGAAGATAACTGTGGATGAATACTGGAGCAGGCTCGTCTTATACAGTGATGCCTCAGACTGCCCACAATAAACGTGATCATGTCCAGCATTTGTTTTTAACACGATCAGCATCCCACTCAGCGACTTGCAGCATCTGCGAGCGCGCAGGTACATGAAAGGCAGAGGAGGAAGTGATGAGTTTGTCCGCTAAACAGAAGCAGGGAATACAAAAATGACAAAATTAAATTAAAAAGGAGCACATTGCTCTCTAGTGCTGTAAGATATGAGAAAAAATATTCTTGGACAGATTTTTCTGCGTAGTTGCATACTCTAATCGCTAAATAAATTCAAGTTAATTGACGCCATTTGCATACAACTGGACTCCGGGTGTAACATTTCAGTCACGGGTGACGTCACCAGTGACTGTGCGACCAGTGCAACACGAGCAAATATGAATCGCCTTTAGAATTCTATCTGGACCCTATAGGTCAACAGCACCGGTGCATCCTGAATCGGTTGTTGTTAACCTGAGCCATGATGAACTCTGTAATACAATTCTGTTTATTGATTATTTTGGCTTTATTTTTATTTTAAATGATATACTTGACACTACCCTCTGCATTCACCCGGACTTGGGACCGGCACAAAAGGACAATTGTGTTGCCCTTTAGTGGTTGCATTACTTTTTTTTTTTTTTTTATTTTTTTTTTTTTTTTTATAAACTCAATTAGATTCCTAAATTTAAGCTAACACATGTATGAACACATGAAACAATTTATGTATCAAATAAATATATTCCTACATTTAATCTAATCAGTTCTTTTTATCTAACCAGTAAAACTAAACTAACTTTAGAACAGTTCTAGGACAATTGTGTTGCCCTTTAGTGGTTGCATTATTTTTATTTATTTATTATTTTTTTTTTTTTATGAACTCAATTAGATTCCTACATTTAAGCTAACACATGTATGAACACGTGAAACAATTTATGTATCAAATAAGTAAATTCCTACATTTATTCTAATCAGTTCTTTTTATCTAAACCAGTAAACTAAACTAACTTTAGAACAGTTCTAGGACAATTGTGTTGCCCTTTAGTGATGCATTATTATTATATTTTTTTTTTTTTTTTTATTTTTGTTTTTATGAACTCAATTAGATTCCTACATTTAGCTAACACATGTATAAACACATGAAACAATTTATGTATCAAATAAGTAATTCCTACATTTAATCTAATCAGTTCTTTTATCTAACCAGTAAAACTAAACTAACTTTAGAACAGTTCTAGGACAATTGTGTTGCCCTTTAGTGGTTGCATTATTTTTTATTTATTTATTTATTTATTATTATTATTATTTTTTTGAACTCAATTAGATTCCTACATTTAAGCTAACACATGTATGAACACGTGAAACAATTTATGTATCAAATAAGTAAATTCCTACATTTATTCTAATCAGTTCTTTTTATCTAACCAGTAAAACTAAACTAACTTTAGAACAGTTCTAGGACAATTGTGTTGCCCTTTAGTGATTGCATTATTATTTTATTATTTTTAATTTTTTTATTTTTGTTTTTTTATGAACTCAATTAGATTCCTACATTTAAGCTAACACATGTATAAACACATGAAACAATTTATGTATCAAATAAGTAAATTCCTACATTTAATCTAGTCAGTTCTTTTTATCTAACCAAACTAAACTAACTTTAGAACAGTTCTAGGACACCTCCTCCTTGGGGACTAGTGGCCTTTTTAAGACTCCTGTTTCCCCTGGAGGTTTCTTTTCGTCTTTCTTTTCCTAAGACTGGACCGTTCCCATGATGTGTTCGGCTAAGGTTGCGTACTCGGCCTTACTTTCTCCTGACAGATGCTTCATGGTGATGAAGTCATGTGCGAGAGCTTGACTCGGCGTGATTCTCTTTTCAGGATTGACCTCCAGCATGCGCTTGAGCAGGTCAATGAAAGCTCTTTGGTCGTCGTCATCGTGTCGGCAAACAGGTCTTGATGAACCTTAATTATTGCATCAAGGTCCACAACATGATCTGTCACCTTTTTCTCCTGTGTCTTGGGTGTATTCATCTGCTGTCAGCAGCCTCTCCCGCCGTCATCATCTTTCAGTGAAATAGCCTTCTGTGGATTCTCCTTCAGTAAGAAGTTCTTCTTCTGGGAACCAATATTGCACGCATCGCTCTGATGGTTTCATATTGATTGTCACCTGGAAAGAGATAATCTCCATTGTAGAGACAGGCAAGCACACTTCCAACTGCCCACATGTCGATACCTTCATCCAAGGGAGACCCAGGATAACTTCAGGTGCTCTGAATGGTGTTACTCTGGATTTCGGCATTTCCGACAATTTTTTTAACTTTCATTGCAAAACAAAATCTATTGTTTATCCTAAAAGATTCCTCTTTAGCAAACAGAATATTGTTGGGTTTTTATGTCCCGTGTGCCACACGGATGCTTTTGAGAGCTTTGAAGGGCCTGGAACATCTGCAGAGCCAAAGGTCTGATTTGAGATAGATGTAATGGAGTGTTCCTTCACCAAGCACATCTGTAAACTGTGGTGCAAGACTCATACACCATGCAAATCACATTATTATAGGAAAGTGCTCATAAAACTTCATTAAGTTGTTCTCATCTGATCCAGCTTTTTGATTAATTTCATGGCTTTAAATTCTTCTCTCCCTTCGTTGACATCTTCTATGATTTTAATGGCTACAATTTCCTCAGTCCCCACATTACAACATTTGAACACTACTCCATAAGTCCCTTTTCCCAGAATTTCACCGACTTCATAAGTCCCCAGTTTTCCCACCAGTAATTGACCTTTCTTTTACAACAAAAGATTTGTCATCTTCTTCTTTTTTACTTGACATGTTTTTCTTTTCCGTGTCTGTCTGCAGATCTTCAGTATTTTCCATATTTTCCACGGACACAGGTTCCTCACACTGTGGAAGTGTTAAGGCTTGAGTGAATAGATTGTTCATCCAACTTTTAGCTGAAGGGACTTCTTTGATGTCTTTAACGTTTGTCATTGAACCGTCTGACGCTGATGATTCCAGGATCAACCAGATGGATCCACTAGATGAGCTGCTGGAACTAGAGTAGGATGATCCCACTGATGATTCCAGGTTCAAACAGTCGGATCCACTAGATGAGCTGCTGGAACTAGAGTGGGATGATGCCACTGATGATTCGGGTTCAACCAGATGGATCCACTAGATGAGCTGCTGGAACTAGAGTGGGATGATTCCACTGATGAGACGTCTGACACTGATGTCGTCTTGCTTCCATCAGAGGATTGACTTGCGCTTGAACTGTCACTTGCTAAAGGATTTGGCAGCTGGGTACTTCCTATGATGTTTTCAGCTACTGCAGCATAGTCTGTCTTACTTTCTCCTGACAGATGTTTCATGGTAATGAAGTCGTGTTCGAGGGCTTGACTCGGAGTTATTCTGTTTTGAGGATCAATCTCCAGCATGCGCTTGAGCAGGTCGAGGAAAATTCTGTGGTCGTCCTCATCATGCAGGTCATAATGCGTTTCATGAACCTCAGTCATTATGTCAAAATGTATCCAATGATTCTCATCTTCTACTTTTTTTCCAGTTGTTTGGGTATATTCATCAGGTGTGCACAGTCTCACTCGCCCTTGTCCATAGTGAAGAATCTTTCTTTGTACTTTGCCTTGTGGAGAATTTCAGCTTCAGGTAAACATGGATCTGCACCATAGCTCGTATTGTTTCATATTCTGTTTCTGATGGAAAGGGAAATTCTCCAAAGTATGCAGAGGCCAACACCACGCCAAGTGCCCACATGTCAACGCTTTCATCCATAAGGAGACCCAGGATAACTTCAGGTGCTCTGAATGGGGTTACTTGGATCACGGTTCCGACTGAAAGCTTCTTTGCCTCTAAAGCCATACCAAAGTCTATAAGTTTAATATTAATAGACCCAGGATCCGCAAGCATGATGTTGTCCAGTTTGATGTCGCAGTGTGCCAGTCCCATACTTTTGAGTGCTCTGAGAGCCTTCAACAGATGCTGAGCCATGGCTCTGATGTTACACAGATGACTCGGTAGGGAGTTTTTCCACACTATATCGTGCAGGCTCACTGCCAAGAGCTCGTATACAATGCAAGTCACATTTTGAAATGTGAAGCATTCATACATCTTAATGAGATGGTTCTCTTCAGGATCCAGGTGTTTGATCCGTTTCATTAATTCCATCTCTCTCAGGCCTGCTGAGTCACGTTTTATGATTTTAATGGCACAAAACTCATGACCCCCCAATTTTGTACATTTGGCCACTTTTCCGTAGCTTCCCTCCCCCAGGAATTCCCAAACTTTGTAAATTCCCAGATTTCCCACCAGATAATGGCCTTCCTTCACATCATAGGATGATGTGTCTGTATTTCCTTTTCTTGTCATTTTTTCTTTGGGTGTGTTGTTCTTTAGACGTCTGTCAGTTGAAGATTTGTTCTTTAGGAACAGCTTATCAAATGTCTTTAGTCACTTGTGAAGATTGTTCTTAGAGAACAGCTTATCAAGGCCTTTGAAATATCTTCGGCTTTGACTCTTCCTCTTCCAGATGGTTTGAAGAAAATCCACAGTCCTCACTCAGCTTTATAGGTTTCCAGTGACGAGAATGACGTCATTTCACATCACGTGATATCAGCTAATCAGACATCAAAGAGAAAAAAAAATCAGACATCAAAGAGCAGCGTCGAGTGACGTCATCAACGCGGGCCGCAGTCACGTTGAAGTGCGCATGCGCACGAGCCTGTCGTCAATCATACGCTAAATGAAACGGAGCTCGCGCGGTTCGGGCGCGTGAACTTCATGCTGCCGTGAACATTAGTCGGAGGAGATTCTCCAACATCTGATTCAAACTGTCTCCAACATTTCAGACTGATCGAGTCTCCCCCGATGACAGAGAGCTCAGCGGGACTCTGCTGACATGCGCAGTCAGGAGGAGAGCACATCCAATCGTTGGTCCGAAACACCTTCAGACATCACCCGCTCACCACCTCACGGCCGAGCCGTATCACTATAAACTGTGCTTGCAAATGTTATCCATTTTACCCCTAAACCATCAGGAGGTGCTGGATAATTCCACAGGAGGGGAGAGGAGATGAGGAGCACGTCAGCCCGTCCGTCACGCACACACACGCGTGTCGGCGCGGGCACACACAGCGAGCTTCCACAGAGAACTGTCGTCAGCGGACTCACAAGCAACTCAAAAATATACTAAAATTCAGGGAGAATAATTGTCATTTATTGGAACCGTTAAATTCTGGATACATTAAGTAGGTTTAAGAACGTTTAAGTAGTAATTTTTCAAAAACTATACAGTAAAAGTACACAAATCTTTGTGAGGTTGTGGAAGGTAACCTGTAGAACAAGCATGTCCAAAAGCTGGAATTATGGAACAAAGTATTTTTATTCAAAATTCAAAGTTGGACATTTTTAAACACATTTTGGGTCCAAATGCAAACTTTAAGTACTTTTATCTACAGTAAAAGTGCTCTGAGTGTGCAGCAGCAAAACATGAACCGAGTATGAAGAAAGAAGACAAAGAAAGAAGAACCTACTGAAACAACAGGTTACTTTTGAAATGGATCAAGTGGAAGAACCTGTGGAGGACATGTAGATCAGAGGGTTCATCTGCTAATGCTATTTTTTTTTTTTTTTTTTTTTTTTAGTTTATAACTTTTCCCTGCAGGTCATCATTTTTCTCATAAGTATGAGTAAATCATATTTTACTTTTGGCTTTTCCTTCAGGGTTCTTCACAGCCAATCAGCTTTTTCTGCATCCTCGCCTCCAACAGCAGCCACCTTCATTCACTGCATCCATAAACCTCCTCTCTGTCATCTTTCCTGCAGCTCTGTAGACTCAGCATCCTTCTACCAATATCTTCACTGTGTCTCCTCTGAACATGTCCAAACCATCTCAGTCTGACTTTATCTCCAAAACCTCTAAGATGTGCTGTCCCTCTGATGGATTCATTCCTGATCCATCCTGGTCACTCCCAAAGAGAACCTTAGCATCTTCATCTCTGCTACCTCCAGCTCTGCTTCCTGTCTTTTCTTCTGTTTCTAGTCTGAACAACATGGCTGCTCTCACCACAGTCTTGTACACCTTTCCTTTCATTTGTGCATTTCAAGTGCCCCCCCCCCCCCCCCCCCCAGCAGCCACCCTCAGGAAAAATTTCTGGAGGCGGCACTGATCCGATGGAAGTTCTCTCCGTTTTTCACAAGATTGATTTGGTTTTTTGTTGGATGCTGTTAAAGTTTCCACTGCCTCAACTCCTCTGAAGTTCAAAGACCCACTCCAATGAAAATTGTGTTTTTTAAAATGTTCTTGCAGCATTTTTCTTTTGGACATTTAAAGAGAAAATTAAGATTAAAACTGCATTTCTGTCTATTTCTTAATTCAAATAGATGTGAATCAGGAGCAGATGATTAATGACCGTTTGACAAAGGTCTTTTTTGAAAAAAAGTAAATTCAAATTCAAAACAATGTGACCTATAAAAGTTAGACAAAGTTCCTTGAATATTAAAATATTTGTAGATTATAAGTAATATAGTGTCTTTATTGTTTTTATTTAGTGTAATTTATTCATATTTTTATATGGAATTTTTTTTTACTTTTTAGCTGTATTTTTATTGTTCTTTTAACTTTTAATGTGCAGCATCTTGTTTGACCGAGGTCATTTTAAGGCACCATATAAATCGAATAAACTTAAACTTCAACATTTTGGATGAAAGCTGCATTATTTCAAGATTCAAGATACTTTATTAAGATACTTTATTGGTGTGATTCCAACATCATTGAAAACAATCGATGTGATCAGCAGACTGACCGGTGAGTTTAAAACTGACAAAAAATGTATTTATGTACTAAAATATGCTTAGATTTATCAGAATAAAAACTGAATTATTTCTTATTTTAATCTTAGAGCTGAAATACATTTCTACACATTACAGATTAGTGCAGAAACAGGTTTTATTATTTGATTGGTGCAACTTTAAACCTTTTTTGCTTTGGACATTATCAATTATGAAGGAAAAAAATAAAAAGAGTATCATCACTGCAGAAAAGGTCTTTGGTTTAAGATGCAATCCCTCTTCCTGCCATTAGAGGGCATTGTTGGACTGCACACTGACAGCAGCTGAGTTTTTTTTTTTTTTTTTTTCGAAGAGGATTTTATTGTCACCCGTTTAGCACATCTCTGACTCTGACACTCCCAAAGTTTTCTAAATGAATGAGACTTTGCTGCTTCTGAGTCTTACCGACACCCAATTACACATAAATTCCGGAAATACAAATGATCTTGCAGCTCGGTTGCACCGCGACATCAAACATCACATCTTCATTTGCAGAATTTTTGACTTGGTCTTTTTCAAAGATTCCATCTGATGAAATAATTGTGAAAATAATGATTTCCCTAAATAGTCTTCCATTTATCTGAATATTCACCTGATTGATGATTACTGAGTATTATCTTGCATTGAAGATATAAGGATGTAGGTGAGCACAGAATATCTGCACCGTCCTCAACCCAGCAACTTGTATTTTTGAAAGAAATGTATTTACACAGACATTTGAAAGCCCTTTAGGAAAACGGAGCAAGACTAAAAAGATGCCCAAAGTCCCCCTCCTCACCACCCACTCCATGCCTCATATTGTATGAGCCTCATGGTGATGTTTATTCAACAGAAACAGATTTACTAAATCAAATATATCTTTGAGCAAATAGATGTTTCTCCACACTGACTGGTATAGGTGCCTTGAAGCATGAAAACACCATTTGGAAACTAAACTGAAGAACCAAAAATGAGTTTAGGATAACAAATACATCCCTTTCCTCCCCCATGAAGACTCGTTTCTCCAGGATGGCTCAAATGTTTAAAATTAATCTAGTTTTTAAGTTGAAGACATTTCTCCTGTCATCCTAGAAGATCTGTCAGATCTGAATTAATCAAATAACAGAAGTGATCGGTAAATTTCATGGATGATGTCATGGAGGAACAAAAAATAACCTGCATATGAAAAACTGTGTATGTGTGTCAATGACTGTATATAAAGAACCGGACAGAGTGATCCCTCAGTAAGTATCTGCTGGTTCCAAGAAGCCAAAATCCCATAGACTTCTATGGAGAAATAAACAGCTAGCTTAGTGATTGTATCTGTCAGAATAACCATTCTTTCTCTGATCCACTTTTAACATGTTCTTGTAAATCCAAAGATTTTTCATTATTTTTTTTATGCATATTTTTTATTTTTATAAATCTGACTAATCAGACGCTCAATAAAAGCTTGTGGTTTCATGTCAGCTTTCTAAACGTTTGATCAACTTTGTGTCATGTTTTGTGTTATTTTTCAGTTTTTCCTTTTGCTTCAGTTTTTGTGCAGGCTGGCTGTGACTCCACCCACTCTCCAGTGGACCCTGTTATAGGCAGTCACAGCTGCCTGCACTTAAGTAATCAGTCTCAGTGTTCTTAAAGGGGTCATACTATGATTTTCTTAAGCCTTTCAGAGTGAACTTTATCCATATACATGATCATATATTACCTTCGGAACACTAAAAAGAAAATTGTTCACAAAATATTAGTTTTTTTTTCGTGAGTTTTTTTCCTGCCCAGAAGTTAAACGACTTGATGCCTGAATGCACACACCATGTATCTGTCTTTAGTAGCCCAGGCCATCGCTACGCTGGTTCACAACACTAATACAAATGTGGGTGTGTGTGTGTGTTTTAAAGGAGCCCCACGTACACCTGTACACGGGGCTCCTGAGTAACGAACACCTGTTTGATCTGGAATTTATTTAAGACAGGATCCAACTGAAAGATATACAGTATTGTTCATCTCAAACGAAAGTTTTTACTGATCACCGCTAGCTCTGTGGAGAAATTGATTGTTGGTGTAAGACTGGGGGCGGTGCTGGCAGAGCAGACTTTTCCTGGAGGGGGCGGTTCACATCATGCTGACGTCAGCATGATACGACCCGCTCGTTTTCATGGGTATGGGAGGGGCTGATGTTTTAAGGGCAATATCAGAAATGCATGAACGGATCTGCTTTTGGGGTTCTTTATATAGAAGAATTAACCGTATTATACACTTAAAACCTCAAAAAGTAGAATTTTCATGTTTTGGCCTCTTTAAAGAGCCAGATCCTCCAGTGTTGACTCGTTTATTTTATTTTTTCTTCCACGCTAGTTCCATATGTCCTATTGTACTGCTTGAGTTTGTGTTATGTAAAGAAATAATCGGGTCTTTGCAACAAATTTGCAAATTCCCTCCTGCTTGCCTAACTGTAAAATTTCATGCAACATCCTTTCAACAGGCAGAGGTGTGGCCTTCCAACAAGCTCACTCCTGATTGGTGACAGTGGCTGCCATAGAAAAAACTACTTAGATTGACACAGACCAGTCACTGCTTACAGACATGAAATTCTCTGTTTCCAACATGGTGACACCCATGTCACAAAAACACAACAACTGAATTGACTTCATTTGGTTGAGCTGAATACATTGAAAAAATACATTTCTGAGTCTTTCTTTATTCAAATCGTTGAGAATCAGACACAAAAAAAGATCATATTGCCCAGCGAACATTTCAAAGTGGGCCCCGTATGGTTTACCTTTGGGCTGGTGGCCCCATCTGTGTTTGCCCACACTGGCTTGAGTGGGCACTCATTAGTCTGGCTTGGCGGGCAGCGGAGCTCGCTAGCTCACCACGTTTGCTACGCCGTGCATTGGGTGGCTGGTTAGCACAGGGACCACAGACCATAGGTGGGGTAACCACAGAAGCTGCGGACAAACCCAATAGGGGCCCACATTTTCTTCACACTTTTAAACCATTTGGGCCCCACTTGGCCTTGCTGACCGGGATGGCACCTGCCATCTGTTCTGTGATGTCATACATGCTATTTTAAGCCTCGTGTTCTCAGCAAAAAGGCCTGTCCTCTAACCTGACTTAAAATACTGCAGCTTGTTCAGAGGGAATGAGTCAAAAACCCAGATGACAGGTCCAGATGTCTCACTGACTGACAGTTACAGAAATCCTCCAGTTACAGTGAAAGGTTGTCCAGAGAAAACACGGAGTTGAGAGATGCCGCATGCTTTTCTGCAAGCAGCTGAAAGAGGCTTTTAGCGGCGCATGTTCACCATGGCTTCACACTTTTGAGGTTTGATCTCACGGGACAATTAGGCTTTCTTACAACAACATTGAATCCGCAGAAAGGGCAGAACCTGAGAAACATTTAGCTGAGAAATCCTCTGCAGTCCACACTGTGACTCAGAATGTGCATTTTTTTAATTTTCTGACAAAATTGCGTCACATAAAATGATCATCTTTTGCAGTAGCTTTTGGGAAACAAAACGTATTGTGTGTTGTTAAAGTCCCATTAGTTGTCACTCGCCTAGGTGTGTAAAATTAAATTAATTAAAATTGATTCAACCATAGTGTTTGGCTTGTTAGTAACCAGTCTCTGACCCCATCCCGGGCTTGTCGCCTTCGCTTTGGTACATTTTCAGGAACTGTCAAAACGCTCTATCCAGAGAGGAGAACATGGGGGTCCTGGACATAAAGGCCCAGTTTTCTTACTCACGTCTCACACTGTGAGAGGTTTCAGATTAAATCTTTTTGTTAGAGATGAACAGTGCATTTGTGAGGATTTGCATTGTGTGACAAAGTAGTCGTATCTACTTTTCACTTTTGGTTTGCACTTCTAGAAACCTCAAGCAGGAACCACAGACTCCACATGTTAAAAAGCTGTTTATTGATTCTTTTTGATGACTCACCTCTTCCTGATGCCCAGGTGTCAAAATGGTGGCCAAAGCAAGACTTCCTGTTTAAGGGTGGGGCACAGGAAGTGAGGCGGGTTGAATTATTTGCTTACTTTTTGAAATTATTTGCTTACTGAACTGATTTCTGATTTGGGTTGTATATTTACTTATGTCTGGTTTTGTTTACAGGACTCTAAATGTATAGTTTGCAAGACATTTCTGTGTTTTGTCTGTTTCTTTTTTTTTTTCTATTTGTTTGGTTAAGGTGACTTCCTTCCTGGGTGTGGGCAGCCAATTAGCTGGGCTCTATAAAAGGAAGGAAGCTCAGTGTGGAAGGAGGCTGGCTGAGGGAAGGAGCATGTGTGAGCTGTGCAGTTGTAAATAAATGTTGTTCCTGAACTTTAAAGAAGTCTGCCTCCTATTTGAATCAGGCCACTCCAGTCACATCACATTGTGACACATTGGGTCAACCCAAATTTTGGACTCAAAATTTAAGGAAGCAAAGATGCATTATTTTACGTAAGAACCATTCAAATATGATGTAAATTTTCCCTTAACCCATGACTGTCAAAGTGAAAGCTAAAAAAATCAGACGCCAACTTCAGCCTCATTTTCAACAATTCTCATCCTCAAGTCGTCACATATTGACATTTGGTGAAGGACCCTCCCACATCACTTTTTGACTTTTCGATTGTCCCCAACTCGAAGTTTTACGACGTGCTGGCTGTTCGTAAAACCCTTGGGACGTGGTACCGGATGAGGTACCAGTTGCAGTACTGGTCCTCGGGAGGCGTTCAGTACTGGTACCCTAACCTAGTACCGGTATCGTAACCCAGCACTAGTACCATAACCCAGTATTGGTACCTTAACCCAGTACTGCTTCGCGTTCTTTTACCGCGTCCGCTTTTCGCCCTTTCCGCAATCTGGTCCAGTGTCGGACTAGCGTACCGGTACTGGTGTGCTACTGTTGCGGTACTGAACCGGTTCTAGTTTGCAACCCAGATGTTGGGACCTGTGATTTAATAGGAACAGGTAGTACCGTTAAAAAAATACTGAATTCGGACACCCCAAAACGCCAAAAATTGACGCGAAGGGTCCTTAACCAAACGTCAAATGTGACGACTTGAGCGTGGAGAATGCGATTGACTTTTAAAGGCTTTACAATGGATAAAAACAAGCAAAAAACGGCACTAAAACTGATATTTTCTAAATATGATAAAAAAATGATCATGAATCCACAACTTTATTAGCAGCATCATCGTAACGTTAGCCAGGTGGTTGCTACATAGTCTCTATTATTATATAGTGTGGAACAACTGTCACAATAAATCTATATATTAAGAAAATACTTTTATTTTGAAGTCAAAGGTTCTCCTGTTTTCTTACTAACTTTCTTCTGCTTTCCAAACTCATTTGTTTTTTGTAATCTGCTAGTGGCAGATGTGTTTTCACCATGTGATTAATCAACTGGTGTCAAGTTGGATGTGGAGAAGAAAATCCAATAGTTTTCCAAAATAAATAGAAATTTAACAATAACACAGTTTCTTAACAGATGAACCACATTCTATCATTTAAAAACATTCAAGCAAGTCATTTTCTGTCTCTGATCAAAGTTAACATGTTTGTTTACATGTAAACCATTCATTGGATTCTGTATTTTAAGTTATTCTTAATTTTGTACACAAAAAAGGTCATTCAATTTTCTAGAACAATTTTTAACCTTGATCCTGTAAAACTAGAGGTTAGTCAAACGAATTCACTGATGTTCATTCTCATAATATAAACAGTCTGATGAAGATAAACACCACTCTTCTTGTTTCTTAAGATAAGGAATTCTATGCAGCCTTCATACCAAAGGAAGGAGAAAAGAATGTTTGAACCTTTGATGTGCTTTTAGTCGGAATGCTTTTTAATAGTCTTGGAATTAAATAAAATGTCTGCTGGAACAGCTACAGAGATGAACAATAACGTGTCAAAAGAATACAGATAAAAAATGCACAATGTTTACTTACTTTACATGAAAAGTCAATGAAATAAGCAGAACATACAGAATTGTAAACTAAATTCTATTTTCTAGATTCCACTTTGGTTTCTATTTTTACCTGTACTTTTTATATGTGTCATTTTATGTTTCATTATGATAAGTGGAGACTTGATGGTATTCCTTGTGTTTTAATTTATTGTTTTAATTTAATTTTTAATGATGTGTGTTGATTCTTTATAAACAAAGTTTACATTGATTGTAAATCTGGTGGCTGCACCAAGTCCATCAATCTCAGACCCAGATAGTCCAGGACCCGTCTCTCTGGCCTGCATGATGTGGGATGTAAGACCCACCATCCTGATTCTGTTTAGAGCTTTAGTTGGAGTTGATTTGAGTTCTGTTATCACACAGTCTAGCAGAGCAGTGGTCCCTAATCCTGAGGCTCATGAGTTGAGGAGCCTGGAGCAGATGCCATCATGCCAGATGAAACGGTGTTGAAGCAGTTCCTCACAACGCATGACATCACAGGCTTTCTGTGTAAAACAGGCTCGCACAGGCAGCAGAAAGATCGTGTTCTAGTCAGTTTTCCCCAGAGGAGGGGTGGAGAGTAAGCCTCCTTTGTGTTGGCAAATACCATGCTGTACTTCATTGTCTCTGGTGGGACAGTGGGTGGAACAGATGAGAGAAACTTGTAGGTTTAAGTCTCAAGAGATGATGAATGCTGTGTCTGGAGCTTCCTGCTGGAAGCGAGCAGCATTTCTGAGGCGGCGGACACCGCCATGACAATGACATCCATGAATTCAGGTAGTGTGTGGCCTCACGCCAACCAGAAGTTCAATATCTCGGCTGCACAGCTGCTCCCTCAATGTGCAGCGACCCGGTTGGCGCCATCTTACTTAAAAAAAAGAATAAACACAGCTGAACCCCCTTCCTTCCTTCCTTCCTTATGCTGATGTCAGCCGTTCTGTGCAGCAGATGAAGGTTATCCTGAAAAACAGCTGAGTCAGGGATGAGGAGGTGGGTCGTCTCTTTGAGGACACCAGAATTCCTGTAGGTGTCGTGGAGAGTTGGGAACCTGTCCACTTTGTTGGAGATGGACCTTATGTTACCATGATCTGAACCGCTGTGTAGTGGATAGGATCTGGGTTAATTCCCAGCTGGAACCCTTCTCTGTGCGGTTTCCATGATCTCTTCGTAAATGTCTGGGTCTTTTCCGGGCACTCCGGCTTCCTCCCCCCAATTTTTTTTTTCACTTTTAGGTGGAGTACCGAAACACCTCGCATCTGCTCCTGGTCCAGCCGTTCTGTCTAATTTTAGAACCCTTTGAGGCCCACTAGTCTGAATGTTTGCCCATCTAAAGTGTCCCAACTGTGTGTTACAGGATGGTGACCTGTCCAAGGTCCACCCCACCGTTTGCCCAACCGTAGCCGGGACAAGTCTGTAAGGGATGTAGAGGAAAATAGATGGATCTTGGGAGGTCTTGGTGTGGGGATGGCCGGGCGCTCTCCCCTTTGCATTTCGAGTAAAATGTCAAAAAATGTAACTGTGCTCGAAGATGAAAGAGGTGAAGTATAACTGTCAAAAAGAAACATATTTATAAATAATGTGTTGTATCCACAAAAAAAACTGTATTCATAAATATAAAGTTGTGCATACATTTAAATTTTGTGTACAACTTTACAGAAAAAATATGAATACCACTTTTAGTTTTACGTTTAACATGTCTCTTTTGAATACGACTTCTCTTTGTCTCGAATACAAATTTCTCGTGTTCAAAAAATGTCAAAAATACGTCACGGGGTCACAGGCTTATACATCAAGTCCCGAAACATTGATTGATCCAGCTTCGCGTGGCTGTTCATTTACAATAAAACCTAAATAAAATAGAATTTTTTTAGAATGGTATTGATACCATAACAGGAAAATTATCTGGATAACCAAAGCTGTTGAAATTTTAATTAAACAGACCAAAACACAGCTGCGATCTCCGACCGCATTTTGTGGTAGTAAGCTGATTGTGTAAACAACGCAGGAGCGGATAGTTTTAGACCCAGAAGTGGTGATAAACAGCCCAAAAGGGAGTTAAAGACATGCCAGTCAACTCATTAGAAGGGGAAAAAATATGCATGTAAAATTAGTTGAAAATAAGAGGATGACAACACAAAAACAGCTAAGCTAACTCTGAGCCAAAGTAGATGGTCAGCCGACTGTTGGTGCCGCATAAACAAACAAAGAAACACATAAAAAAAGTCAGTAGGATCAGAATGTTCAACTTTTTTTCTGCATCTGATCTTTTTTATTTTTGACTATGATTAGAGTTATTTGACAGTTAGCCTTCTTTAGCTCCGAGTTAGCTGAGTTGATTGTGTTATTCCCATCCTTTTTTAAGCAGTTATCCCTTTTACGAGAAAAATGGTAGTAATATAACTTTTTTTTTTTTTTTTTTGTGGGCCCAATACTCCGTCGTACAAAAAAGTAAGGAAGAGGAGAAAAAAAGCAGACTTAAAGCAGAGGGTTTGTCAGTTTATTTACATTCAATTGCTTAGAAATTCACCCAGCCCCCATTTCGGTTAAAAAAACAATTTCATTGGAAGAGAATAATTTATATGGCGTTCTAGTTTTTTTTCTTTCTTTTCATCTTTTTACAACAATGGAAATCTTTAAACCTTAAACATTGGAGATGTCAGTCAGAAGATCTATAATGCTGGTGAAGTCATGCCAAATGTTGATGCAGTGGTTAGTGAAGCAAAGATTGGGGGTTTGTGTCCCCAGCTACAGAGCTGAGTCATTATCCTAAAAACTTCTTGTTATTGATTATTATTTAATCCGTGAGAATTAACTAAATAAATACTTATTTCATATTGCAGGCAGCTGCAGTGTTTCTTTTGTGTTGGGCAGTGGTATTTGTGCGTAGAGTGGGTGTGTGGGTGTAACGTTTCGTCAAGGGCGCCATGCAGCCCTGGGCTGGGCCTGGG
Organism: Oryzias javanicus; assembly: GCA_003999625.1. Lineage (NCBI taxonomy): Eukaryota > Metazoa > Chordata > Actinopteri > Beloniformes > Adrianichthyidae > Oryzias > Oryzias javanicus. The sequence goes on from CM012458.1 coordinate 5,155,309, forward strand.
TGTAGTGATTTTCGTACTCTGGAGATGGGGAGACAGAGCTCTGACTCGCGACAGAAGTATTAGTGCTTACCCATTGAATGAAGAAAAGTCATGCAGAAAACGAAGCTGCGGTCCTGACTGCTCCGGTGTCCGCACTGGAGCTGGACCGGACACAGTGTGAGCCCGGGGTGAGTGTTCACTACATCCTTTCACCCAGATCACACGTGTCAAAGTCAAGGCCCCGGGGCCGGATCCGGCCCGCCGGGTAATTCTATCCGGCCCTCCAGATACTTTTATTTTATCGTTATGTTATCTTGCACATATTTTTAACTTTGTATAATTTTGACAAAAATAACTAATATTGAGAGTAAAATATTAAAGTTTAGGTTGATTTTCTGGAATGTTCCTGCCTTTCTAATTATTATTTTGTTAAGTTTTGCTTTTTAAAGTTATAAAAATTAGCATTCCGCTAACTTTTTGGAATATTTTGGTATTTTCTAAAATTTTTTGGCTATTTTGGCACTTAGCTAATATTTCAGCTACATGCTAGCTGTTGTGGGTAATTTGGGCTTTTTTCGGTTTTTAAGGCTATTTTTGAAGTTCAGCTATTTTTTCAGCTACATGCTAGCTGTTTTGGCTACCTAAGTTTTTTTGTTTTTCTGTATTTGTTTTATTTTTTTAGGCTAATTTGGCTTTTAGCTGGCTATCAGCTTCAGCGTTTTCATCTATCAGCTTCAGCTTTTTTAGCTATCCATTTCAGCATTTTCAGCTAGCATCTCCAGCGACCAAATTCAGCTTACAGCATTCACACTAGCATTATCGCAGGTAATGCTATATATCTAATTCATAGTGATGTTAAAAAGCTAGGATTAAAATTTTAAAAATGTAGTTTTAGAGTTTTCAATAAATATTTATCCTTTTCGGCCCGAGGTCTAAGGTGTGTTTTGTATTTTGGCCCCTTGTACGGTTGAGTTTGACACCCTTGACCCAGATCAAAGATATTGTCTCCACCCGGGCCAGACAAGCCCATGAAAAAAAAACAAGCACCTCATTTAAACTGAAAAAACTCTGACACCTTCATCTCTGACACACAGTCGGTATGGACTGAAAATGAATTTATATTCAACGCACTCCAGAATCTTATTGCATTGCTTGTTGGTTCTAAGTTAAATTTAAGAGTATTTTGATATCGATTTGATACGTGTTTGTAGCATGACAGACCCAGATGTTTCACCCCGCTCCAGACCTTAAACAACGGAATGTTGGCCCGCCGCATAAATTGCTACCTGTCTTTACCCCCACGCTAAAGACGCATCTGCTCAGCCCGGGACAAGGAAGATCCTGCGACAATCAAAGGAGACCTCTGTGGCCTCAAAACTCCCACCTCCAAGAGAGTGATTGAATAAACATCTTTTTACGAGGTTTAGCAGACTTTCTGGAACCACAAGAGACAAATGATATACATGTAGCCACAGAACAGGACCTTTTGGTGATAAGGTTGCTTTTGATGTAGACCAACAACCATTTGTTGACAATCGACATTTCACAGGTCTGAGGATCACCAAACTGGGACGCCACCGAGATTAAATTTACAGCCTTGCAGCAAACCCAGTCACACTCACACCAGATGTGCTCTAAGGAGGACTTTTCTTTGTTCTTGTTATGGAATGTTTTTATAACTTGTTACCTTAACAGTTGTCTTTTTTTTTATCTTAGTGAATTTAACTAAAGTTGTTCAATCTTTCCACAGGAAGAGTTTCAAAAAAGAAAAAAAAATCATTTCACTTTGATTCTCGCTTCATCTTGTGTGGAATTTCAGGTGATTGTATTATCTTTTAATGTTGGTGATTATTATTATTTTGTGTTTCTTTCCAGCCCAAAAGGGGTTTCTACTTATGAGACGAGTTGATTAAGAAGGATTAAATGTTTCTTTATTTCTTTAATGTTCGTAGAGATGTTTGTGGAGTCAGGTCTGCCTTCTGAGACAAGCGCATACAAACACACCCACAAATTTAAATTTTCACATTTCATTGGAAGATGTTAATTTTGTGAGGGCGTAAGGCAAGCTCAGCTCATTCCTGATTGGTTAACCCTCCAGGCTCGATCCAGCGGGACTTCCGAACGGTGGAAGTTCTGATCAGTTGAGAAAAGGCAAGAACAGAGTGAGGACTTTGGAAAAGGAGCAGAAGAAGTCCAGCAGTCAAGGACAGAGGACACTCTCAGAAAACAGAGAAGGTAGCTCCAAGCAGAGGACAGGAGATTTTTGGAGGGAAACTCAGAACAAAGAGAACTCAGAACAGAGAATTAACTTGTAAGATTTTAATAGCTTCGAGATGAAAACTTCTGTGAGATTTTTCCATCTTTAAGATTAAACAAACCGAACCTTCAACCTTTTTACGTTTTATGCAATTTTAACTTTTCATTTTTCTTTCTAATTTTTATAAGTGACAAAATAATTATTAAGTTTTTGTAGCCCGGCCAGCTTTGAAAACTTTTAATTTAGTCGCTAATTTTTGGAACCAAGCCTGATTTGACCACTTGATACTCAGACTCTGGACACCGACCTGAATCTTCCTGTGGGAATCGATTCTAACTCCAACACTTGGCTGGCTTCTCGGGAGAAGAGCCGTCTCTCAAAGCTGCAAAGAACGAGGGACCCTCTGGGCTCTTTGGAACCAGAACCAGACCGCTTTGGTGAGGAGACTTGCTCCAGCGTTCTACTGTCTATGGTCAGAGGCATAGGTTTCTTTGATTTAGAATCTAACTGCTAAGTAACTATTGTTTAATCACCAGAAGGACATTTATCTCGATTTTATTAAACATTATTTTTGCATTAGATCAGACACATCAGACATTGCAGTCATACACCTTCAGCCCATTTACATAACTTGAATTTGTTTTAAACCTCTTTTATTGCTCTTCACTTATGCATTTTGAATAGTTTTAGAAAAGTGTTTTATTTCTTCTTTTCATCTCTGCAAAGTATAATCAATGCTGTGCTTTTACACTCAATAATCCTTCTTGTTAATACAGTTTTATGCAATAAATGAACGTGTATAAGAAGTCGTTGTTCTGTCTCATAATTTCCATGGTTCACAAAAACGTCCCTTCAAAGGTAAAGACACTCACGTTTCCTTTTGGATAAGTAGACTGATAAATTTGAGTATTACTTTATTAATTAGAAATAACAACTAATAATTAAAGTGATAATTTCCTCCTTGAGGAGGTGGTGCCCCCTACAGGTGAATCTGAGAATTGCAGATTAATAAACTTTATAACTTTGACCAGATCTGAAGGCGAATATCACATATTCAACCCTTCATATGAGTGTTAATTGCTAGCCATTCATGCTACATTTAATTTATGGTGCCCCGTGTGAGGGCTCTGAAAACGTTTTGTGAACTTGGAAATATTGAGATAAACAGGTTAATTAGAAAGGTTTGTGCATCTAAAACGTAACTGCGGTTCTGAATGAAATTCCTGAGTACTCTGAGCTTTGACTTTTCCTTATTTAAGACTGAGAACTTGTTTGTGTGTCTTTGGAAGCCTGTGACGCTGTACGATCAGCGTAACAGATGATTCTGTGAAACAGAACTTTTTTGCACGGAGCAGAACCGTGATAATTTGCATGCATTTGCGCATTTATGCTTATGCGTTTTAATAAGTTGAAAGGCCTTTGGAAAGATTACAGAAGTTCAGCGTGTTCCTGTCTTGTGTAATTCTCTCCACGGAAAGTTCTGGCTGTGTACCTGCGTGTTCCAGGACACAGGCCCGACTTCCGTCGTCCAGTGGCTGAGGATTCCGGCCGGACCTCACCCCATAGATTATCTATGAGTGGACGTTTATAAGACGTAAACGTCTTATGAAAGTGCAGGAAAGCACTCTTGTCAGCCGTAGCGGGTTACTAAATTAACAAGGATTTTAGGATATAACTGCGCGTTTTGGGCTGTGTGATAAGCTCTCTGAAGGAGCAATTATCAGTCTGTTGGCAGACCTGACCCCCTTTTTCTTGTGCTGATAGCACAAAGCACACGCAGGCGCGGTCTGCAGACCCTTTGTCCCTACTTTATCAGTGCAAAAGACACCTTAGAGATAGCAAGTTGTTACACCAAACTAGCTTAAATCCAAAAGTTGCAATCACTCCGTTTTTCCAGCTTTAGGGTTTGCTGTGAGTAACTGCTTTGTCTTCAGGACGTTTAGCTGCCCTGCTAAAAAAATGCCTGCTTTAGGTGTGTTCGCGACGAGCGCTGAGTAAAACTGAGGAGAAAGGAGGAGGAACTTCCGGTCACCCAAGGGGTGTGGCTAAAGCTGTGAACGCAGTCAGGGTCATAGGAGGTGGACCTCTGAGCCAGAGGTGTTACCTCTTCTAATAATAATCAGAAGTTGTGTGTTGAACCAGTTACAGGTTGGGATTAATATCCATAGACGTACTGGCCTAGAGGAGGTGTGTGTACTTGGACTGCATTGAACCAAAGCAGGTTGACTGTGGAAGCATAGATATAGAGACCTATATTTAATCCACTCAGAGACTTGAAAGTTTGTGCAATCTAGGTAGACAGCAGTAGGTGGAAGGTCTGCTAAGTCAGTGGTTCATTGACTCCCCTTGTGGCTTGAAATAGATATCACACTTGTCATCTCCCCTACTGGCAGTTAGGTGTAAATGCTAAAAGCTAAAGGCTAAAGCTAACGCTAATGCTAAAATGCTAATGCTAAGGGGCTAAAAGCTAATGATATAGTGATTGAAAGCTAAAAGCTAAAGTTTCGGTACTTGCTAATTGAGGCTAAACAAAGCTGTCTAAACCCTCCAGCTTCATTCATCAGCTGAGCAACAGATTTAGAAATGACTGACGCAGTTTCTTCTGAGGACTCTAGCCATAGGGACCTTTTTGATGATCTAGAACAGGGGTCTCAAACTCAATTGAGCCGGGGGCCGCGGAGGCAGAGTCTGGGTGAGGCCGGGCCGCATCAGGATTTCACAAGCAAATCGCTGATAAAACATTCCAATGTTCTCAATTATCTTTATTTTTAAACAAATAATGAATGAATTAATTAATTTTAAAAAATGAATCAGAAAATCAATTTTTATTAATTAAATAATAACAATGACATATACAGCAGACACAGACGACTGAAACCACATATTGACTGACTGACTGATCAGTGTTTCTCTCAATGGTGGGCGCGCCCCCCTGGGGGAATGCGAATAAAAACATGTTTACATTAGAGATGAATATTGTGCATAATCCTACATAGTAGTTGATAATAAATTCAATATAGCAAAAACAACCTAAAACTCATTTACAGTTAGCCAATGCGAAATAATTGAATCTCTGGAGAAAAGACAGAATAGAATCCTAGCACTACTGTGGAGAGAAACATGGAAAGATTGTTTTTACTTTGTCTGGAAGTTTTGGAGGTATTCTAAAAAAAAAAAAAAAGAGAACAATTAATAAAATGATTATTTAGAAGTTTTTTTTATTATTATTCTTTAATGATAATAAAAGTATGATATTTTGAGGAGATATACGTTTAATTTGAGCAAATTAACGGATACTAATGATGCTTGCAGCTGAGGGGGGGGGTGTCTAAGAGAAAATACCTGAGAAACACTAGACAAAGAAAAACTATTTTAATTCAGTTTCAAATGTCTGTATTTACAGAATCCTTCATTTGATCTAAGAGCAGCGCGCTCACTGAAAGCTCAATGCGTTGCTACGCAAGTTTTTAAATCTGGTCTCAAGCTCTGCGCAGTAATCGTGCACGCACTGAGCGCGCGCTGAGTCTTCAACCCGGTTCAATATTTCCACACAGTCGCAGCAGCAGCGTTAATGAACGGTAAAAAAAAAAACATATGAAAGAATCTCCTCTCTGCTGCTGCGTGCGTGACCGCGCTGCTCCGGTGTGGATACCACCTGCTGAGCGTGCGTTCATAACCCGCGCAGACATGCGGCCGGTGTGGAAGCACTTTGAAATTCTGCTCGCTCGGGGGCATCACTCACGCACGCGGAAGTAGTCAGTCTCTCTCGCGAGGACTTTTCTGATTGTGGAGGAGGAAAAAGCGATAGCGAGGGTCTGATTTGTCCATGGAATATTTGATGCGTGCGCGGAATTGTCGCGTGGAACACCCTTTTTGACAAGCGGCAGGCTGTGTATCACGTGTTGTCACGTGGCGAAAGAGGAGCGGGGCCCGCGAATCCCGTTCAGTGAGAAAGCACTTCCAGCAGCTTCATGGCTCCTCCTCCGTCCAGCTGATTGGAGGAATGAATTAAAGAGTGAGGAGGCTCGGACAGCCCGCCGGTGTCCTGCCCTCCAGAGCCATATACTTACCGTGATTGGTTCGTTCAGCTCAGCACACAACAACTGTCATTCATATCAGCCTTGCGGGCCGCACTAACAGTAATCTTTCATATGAAGACGGGGGCCGCAAATTATCATCCCGCGGGCCGCAGATTGCCCGCGGGCCGCGAGTTTGAGACCCCTGATCTAGAAGCTGCCTTGACAGAAATCACTGAAAATCACATTCCAGGTTTTGAAGGTCAAGTTCAGAACTTAACCGCACCTGAACTGGAGACTAAGCTCTCTGAGGTAGTGGCTGAAATTACCAATGATCCACCGAAGGATAAGGAGTTGACCAAAACACTTGGTAGCCTAGCCATACTGCTCACAGCTCGACTCAAAACCGCTCATAGTTTGTTAAACCATGCGCTAGGGAAGCTCGACACGCGCTCGCAGAAACTTTCTCAAACCCAGGAGGAGAATAAACTTTTGCAGCATCAGCGCGAGGTTGCTCCAAGACAAACAGATGAGTTGGAGCGTCAGGTCACTGCACTGACGACTCAAAACGAAGAACTAAAAACTGAAAATGATCAAATTAAAAGAGAAATAAAAGACTGCGAATCCCAGGCCCCAGCCTGGCAGCATGAACTGGTAGCAAAGCAGCTGCAGCTCATGGAGGTTAAAGAAGCTTACGAAGCTTCTCAAATAGGACTGCATGCAGCTGAAGACGATATAATTACATTGCAACGAGAAAATGCTAATCTAACCAGACAGTTAGATGACCAAAAGGACAGGTTGAGCTAATGCAAGAGCAACTAGCCTACACACCACCAAACGAGAGGCCTCCGATGACAATATGAACACCTGATGGTGGAACGTAAGTCTGCAACAACAGACATCAAGCCATCTTTTGAATCTGACACCTGTCAGCCGATTCATCCAACTTTCAAAGACGAAAAGGGGGGTGCACAGGCTAAAAGGGGTAGTTCTGGCGGATTACCTCTCTTAGCACCTGCACCTGCTCCTTTTCTGCACGGACTCCAAGGTCGACACAGGCGAATCGATTCCATGACTTTAGGGCAGATGAATCTCGTCATCATGGTCCTTCTGATCGAGATTTAGACAAAATTTCTCGAAATCTTACCAGATTCGAACCAACCCCTGGTGGCCCTAATGATCCCTCGAGCATACCTGGATGACATTGAGTTCTATCTCAAGAACTATCCAGATGCATCATTCCAAGATAAGATCGATCTTATCAATCTTACTTCGAGCCGTGAGGTAATCCGTTTCATTGAAAGGCAGCCAGAGTTTACCAGACGCGAGTGGTCATTTTTGGGTGACAAACCATCGAGAGGTACCCCGACGGAGATTTGCTGAAAGAGATAACAATGATAGCAACAGGTCAGGGGGGGGGCCCTCGAGAAGAACATTAGAGCAGAACTCTCTCTCCAGCCTTTCTCACCTCGTCGATCCTATGTGAGGTTGCAGGCACTCCTGCCTAACCTGAACAGCTACTCTTATTTCTCTTTCTTTTCTTCTCCTCTCTATGTTGTTTTCTTCACTATAGAACACTTAGATCTAGACACTAGACTATTACACTACTCTTAGTAACTAAGATTAAGTGAATATATAGACTCATTTTAAGATTTGAGTCACGCCTCTGACCACAGCAGTAAAGTTGCAGGTACCCCCACACCTGCCTGAGGACCGGCTGAACGTCCAACGCTCCCAGAAGAGTCGCCCAGCACCCTGGTGGCTCTCGTGAGGATTACTCGGATGTTTGACCCCCTTTCACTGAATTACTCTGACCCAACTGTTTTCAGCGGATTACTCTGGCGTTCCAGCGTCTTCCAGAAGGTTCATCTAGGAATGCCATGCATCGTTTCTATTTGGTGTTTCAACCAATTCCACAGGAACAAGTCGAAACAAAGGGGGGATATGTAGCATGACAGACCCAGATGTTTCACCCCGCTCCAGACCTTAAACAACGGAATGTTGGCCCGCCGCCGCATAAATTGCTACCTGTCTTTACCCCCACGCTAAAGACGCATCTGCTCAGCCCGGGACAAGGAAGATCCTGCGACAATCAAAGGAGACCTCTGTGGCCTCAAAACTCCCACCTCCAAAGAGTGATTGAATAAACATCTTTTTACGAGGTTAGCAGACTTTCTGGAACCCACAAGAGACAAATGATATACATGTAGCCACAGAACAGGACCTTTTGGTGATAAGGTTGCTTTTGATGTAGACCAAAACAACACCATTTGTTGACATCGACATTTCACAGGTCTGAGGATCACCAAACTGGGACGCCACCGAGATTAAATTTACAGCCTTGCAGCAAACCCAGTCACACTCACACCAGATGTCTCTAAGGAGGACTTTTCTTTGTTCTTGTTATGGAATGTTTTTATAACTTGTTACCTTAACAGTTGTCTTTTTTTTTATCTTAGTGAATTTAACTAAAGTTGTTCAATCTTTCCACAGGAAGAGTTTCAAAAAAGAAAAAAAAAAAAAATCATTTCACTTTGATTCTCGCTTCATCTTGTGTGGAATTTCAGGTGATTGTTTATCTTTTAAAATGTTGGTGATTATTATTATTTTGTTTTCTTTCCAGCCCAAAAGGGGTTTCTACTTATGAGACGAGTTGATTAAGAAGGATTAAATGTTTCTTTATTTCTTTAATGTTCGTAGAGATGTTTGTGGAGTCAGGTCTGCCTTCTGAGACAAGCGCATACAAACACACCACAAATTTAAATTTTCACATTTCATTGGAAGATGTTAATTTTGTGAGGGCGTAAGGCAAGCTCAGCTCATTCCTGATTGGTTAACCCCTCCAGGCTCGATCCAGCGGACTTCCGAACGGTGGAAGTTCTGATCAGTTGAGAAAGGCAAGAACAGAGTGAGGACTTTGGAAAAGGAGCAGAAGAAGTCCAGCAGTCAAGACAGAGGACACTCTCAGAAAACAGAGAAGGTAGCTCCAAGCAGAGGACAGGAGATTTTGGAGGGAAACTCAGAACAAAGAGAACTCAGAACAGAGAATTAACTTGTAAGATTTTAATAGCTTCGAGATGAAAACTTCTGTGAGATTTTTCCATCTTTAAGATAAAACAACCGAACCTTCAAACTTTTTACGTTTTATGCAATTTTAACTTTTCATTTTTCTTTCTAATTTTATAAGTGACAAAATAATTATTAAGTTTTGTAGCCCCGGCCAGCTTTGAAAACTTTTAATTTAGTCGCTAATTTTTGGAACCAAGCCTGATTTGACCACTTGATACTCAGACTCTGGACACCGACCTGAATCTTCCTGTGGGAATCGATTCTAACTCCAAACACTTGGCTGGCTTCTCGGGAGAAGAGCCGTCTCTCAAAGCTGCAAGAACGAGGGACCCTCTGGGCTCTTTGGAACCAGAACCAGACCGCTTTGGTGAGGAGACTTGCTCCAGCGTTCTACTGTCTATGGTCAGAGGCATAGGTTCTTTGATTTAGAATCTAACTGCTAAGTAACTATTGTTTTAATCACCAGAAGGACATTTATCTCGATTTTATTAAACATTATTTTTGCATTAGATCAGACACATCAGACATTGCAGTCATACACCTTCAGCCCATTTACATAACTTGAATTTGTTTAAACCTCTTTATTGCTCTTCACTTATGCATTTTGAATAGTTTAGAAAAGTGTTTTATTTCTTCTTTTCATCTCTGCAAAGTATAATCAATGCTGTGCTTTTACACTCAATAATCCTTCTTGTTAATACAGTTTTATGCAATAAATGAACGTGTATAAGAAGTCGTTGTTCTGTCTCATAATTTCCATGGTTCACAAACGTCCCTTCAAAGTAAAGACACTCACGTTTCCTTTTGGATAAGTAGACTGATAAATTTGAGTATTACTTTATTAATTAGAAATAACAACTAATAATTAAAGTGATAATTTCCTCCTTGAGGAGGTGGTGCCCCCTACAGGTGAATCTGAGAATTGCAGATTAATAAACTTTATAACTTTGACCAGATCTGAAGGCGAATATCACATATTCAACCCTTCATATGAGTGTTAATTGCTAGCCATTCATGCTACATGTTTGTCATGTTAACTTTTTTAAGATGTTTAATTGATGCATCAATGTCTTTCTTTTACGGTTTTCAACCAATCATGATGTTCATCATCCATCTTTATCAAACAAACAATGCAATAATAAAGAGAAATGAAAAGAAAAGTGGACGAGTAATTGATTTGATTCCTTGTCCTTTTGAAAACAAGGCCCATCGAGTCAGGCTGGAACTGGTTGAGACCAAAAGTCTCCACACTTACAGCATCTCTATCGAAAAAAATGTGCATGCTTGACTCTGTGACCTACCGAACGATCTACGACCTTGATATTTCCTGTGGGTCACCTGCGTGTCCAATACAGATTTGCCCGTTTTTTTTTGCCTGCAGACAATCCGTATTGACTAAAGCCTTAAGGAAGTTTCTGTCAGCAACATAAATGATAGATTTACTGACATTAAATATATTTGCCTGTATTTCTGATGTTTGTATGATTGTTCTCAAACCCGCAGGAGAACCAGTGTGAGGAAGTGGCTGAGCAAATCCATGCAGATTTAGAGCAAAAATGGCCCCATAGAAATGATGAATGTATGACAGGCATAACAATAATCTCCTATTACTGTATCGCAGTGGAGAGCAACAGGCATCATGGAAATGATTATGTGGCACGGATAAAAAAACCGCATTCTCACAGTGAAGAGCATTACTTAACACATTTTGTCCTTTCATAAGAAGATTATTGAAAACCTGTGTTTCTCATTGGTTTCTACTTAACGTTCTTTGGTTTTCAATGTGGCCTTCAAATACCTCTGCAATTATGACTGCTTTTAAATGTGCAAGTGGAGATAACGCTCTGCTGCCAACAAGGAGAGAAAGACGGAAATTCGCTTCAGCTAACACCTTGTGCGTTTGATACTTTCATTATGATGTTTTTGTAGTCAAAAGCTTGTTTTTCCTGTAGCTAACTCAGTCTTACATGGAAACATTCCAGCGTTTCGTACAAAGTAATTTGTGTTTGTATTCAGGAGTCAGATGAGACCTGCAGAAAGTGTAATGCTGAATGACATTAAAGTCCTATTAAAATGCAGGAGGAGAAAAATACAGTGCTATTTAGAAACAAACACAAAGAATAACAGTCGGATTGAAATATAAAGATTTTTTTTTTATAGAAAGAAAATATTTTAAGAGTTTTTTTCTTTCTTCTGCCATGCTTTATTTATATATTGAATTATTTGCTTATTTATTTTGAGCCCACTTATCAGTTGCTGTCGCTTTTAATCTTATGTGTCTTAGTACTTTTATTTTTTTTTATAATAACTTTTAAATATGTATTTTTTGTTAAGCAGCAAATGTTCAACAGAATGTTGACAGAAAGTGCAAAATTAATAATTTGATTGATTGAGGTTTTCAGTGTTGGTTTTTAAACTGAATGAATGAAGAAAAAAATGAATGAAACAAACAAACAAATGAATGAATGAATGAGCAAGCATTCATACAGGTGGGCCTAAATACATTCTAGCTGTCAAAAATCGAGAAACAAACACGTTTTGACCTTGTTTTGTTTATTATCAATGTCATAACTAAAAAATGTAACAAATATTAGTGTCATTTTCAGTTTTCTGTTAACACATGCAACCTTTTCTATGATGTCTCACATATAAATGCGGCAATAAGATATATAGTTTATCACATATAATAAACTGTATATTGCACTTTATACATTTTTATGATAAACTATATACAAATTGTTACAGCACTTGCGGATTTGTTTTGGTTCAGCCGAGAGTGTGTGGCCTTGGCTTGAAACCGAATTCATGTAAAGAGACATGAAGTTCTTTCTCTTTAAACTAACGTTGACTTCTTTTAAAAGAAAAAACAAGTATTTTATTAGACAGAGTAAGGATTGTTCTAAATGTTAAATCACTAACATTGTAAAGCAAGAATTCCTGAAATGTCTTATTGCTACGATAGTTTTAGAAAGCCTTGGGTTATTATTTTGACATGGTTAAGTAAAGAGTTTAATGTAATTTTTTGTATTTTGTCACATTTAAACAGATTAATTTGCACCTTTCATTCTATGGGAACTGCTGAGGTGTGGGACGGCAGGTGGAGCTGGCTGACTAGACTAAACGTTTTTTTTATGCATGACAAGCAAAATGAAAGTCTTTGCACTTCAATCATCATCAATACAGAATCTACTTTCTATTTCTTTATTTTTTACTGCAACAGTGACTGAAAACCTTTTGCCCTTCCAACATAAACGAACTTGTCTGAGGTCAGCTAATCAACCTATATGTATAATTGACATTTAAAATGACACACTGACACCTATGGGATAAATTACTCTATATGGCTCCTATATATTCTGTGTATTTCACATGGGCCATAAAGTGAGGATTTCTGGTTTACCAACCAATTGACCAATCTTAGGGCATCTGGATGAGTTCAGGGTTGGCATGATGAACAAATCTGATGCTAATAGCGCTCCCCCACTCCCTCTTTTCAAACATTCTTTTATTTTAAATGTTTATTTGTGTGTCTTACACATCACCCCACCTTCTCCTCCAGTTCTATATGTGCTCTGTCCCCAGCAGCTATGTCCTGTAGGCACTGAGAGCCCTCGGATCCCTCTCTTTAGAGCATTATTGGTCACCATCAGCCTATTACCTGCTAATGTTCCCGTACAGAACATGTTTTCTGACTAGAACTTACAGAGAGCTGGAATCGGTTGTCATTTTAAACCTTTAAATTGCAGTTAAACACATGATGTCAACTACCAAATGAAAATTTATCCCACATTTTAGCTCTATCAAAATAAATGCAAAAGCCTTTTTTGAAGTTTATATGTAGAATATTAAAACAAAACAGTGAAAACATTGAATGTGTAAAACTTTAGAGAAAATCATACTGAAACTTCAAATATTAAACTCTTGCCCCAAAGAAAATTATGTTTTTAACATGTGGTTGTAGCATTTTTTTCTGAAGAAAACTAACCTTAAAACGCAACTTCTGTGTATTTCTTTATTCAATTTTTGCGAATCAGGAGAAGATAATAATAATAATAATAATAATACAATTTATTTTTATGGCGCCTTTCTGGGCACCCAAGGTCGCCTTACAGATAAAAACAAAACACAGCTTAAAAATATGACAATCATAAAACTTATAAAATGTATTAAAAATTCAATTAGCTAGGGTGGATATGCCAGTCTGAAGCGGTGAGTTTTTAGGTTTTTGGCAAACTGAGGGAGTGAGTCCATGTTCTGTAGATCAGGGGGAAGGGAGTTCCAGAGCTGAATTAAAAATTATGTTTGATTGATTTTGTTATTTTGACAGAAATATGCTAAGCGAACCACAAGCTCCCTACTCCTCTACATTCTGAAGCATCCACTTGCAGATTTATTTTTTCTCCTCATCTGCTGGTATCTAAAATGTGGTTTACAACTCCTTAGTTGAGTGAAGTGACCACACTTGTTGATTGACATAAATCTTTGAAGCAGTAGATGCAACATCCTGCAGCTGCAGCGTCTTTTCTGACAAAGCAGCATGACTGTGCAACCACAAAGATCAGATGCAAATTTAAAAACGTTTTATTTTCGCTCCAGCACTTCGTATGTTAAGGCCATGTTTCACAGACCTGTGTCGGTTAGTCAGTCCAGAACTTCTTAAAGTAGAGCCAAATTTGACAAGATAAAAACATTTGAGGGCCTGATTTCCAGCCTGATATCTTAAAAATCTAAATAATTTTTTGATAAATATGAGTTTCAGCTAACATAATTTTGCCAAAATCCCCCAAACATTACAAGCTGAAGATGTGTTAAAAAATAAAACTAAAGGGGGTCAAAGAGGAGAAAAACTTTAACATTAGATGTCAACAATTTTGATAACACATTAGTCATTTGTGGGGTAAAAAGAGAGCAAGAAAACACAACAAATATCCTCTATTTAGCATTAATATTGATTTTAAAAGTAAAAAAAAACTCTCAAAAACAAAACCCACACAACATCTCCCTAAAATCAATAACCTAAACAGTAAACAGTGGAATTGTGAGTCCTTCTCCTTGTTAGAAACATAACAACACAAAGTTTTGTTGAAGTGCAGCACACAGTCATGGAACCAGTTTGATAAAGTTTCAGCTCAGATTCACGTCTCTGCTCTCAGGTCTGCTCACCTGCAGCGTTACAGGTCTGATCTCTGATTGTGTTCAGTAAAAGTCTTCAGTCATCTCATAGCTGACAAAGAAGTGTTGTGTGTTTGAACAAATAAAAAGAAAAATACGTGCAACCTGGATCTCTGTACATCGATTATTCAACTGAGCAGCAGAATCTGAAGTTGAGAATCATTTTTTTAACATCGTCTACCTTTTGTATCATTGGTTGAGACATTTTTTCTTTCAGTTTAGAAGTTTTACACTATATTCAACTTGTGGTGAGCATCATTGAACGTTTTCAGTTTTCTTGAAGTTTCTGAAAAGACACGTTTTGTATTAGACATAATGGTTTCTACACTTTGAAAGTAAAGATCAGGCTTTTACAATAGCATTAATAAACACATAAAACAGTCTGAATAATACGTTTATTAACCATACATCAAAACGGTTAAAATGTCCAGTGATTGACAGATTTACTGAAGAGGATTTTGCTGTGCAGTTGGGTTTGTTTGCAGTTATGTTCCACCTGATTTTCTCCCCAGTTGGTTTCCTCAGATGATCGTCCACAGATGTCTTCAGTTACATCAATAAACTTCAGTACATTTGAGTGCCTGGTTTCCTGTTAAGTCCACTTGTTACTTCCTCTGTTCATGGCTTTCTCAACTAACGAGTTTATTCCTTGTTATATCTTATGGGGTCCAGATGAATTTTGGGCCAGCTTACCTCTCCGGTCTCAATACACCCTAAGACACAGTCACATTTTCTTAGCTACTAAATGATGATCTATAGCTAGTGATAATATCTGGTGGAAATACCAGAAAAACTCCTCCACTGTTACAACTTCTCTACTGTGCTTGCAGACAGTCATATGACGTCACATAGCTGTTCATGGGAATTTTGTAGTATTTTTTAGTTGATAATTATCATTGCTTTTTCTAAAAATTCAAATTGTGAACAATTTAAAATAAAAATAATGTTCTTAGAACTTATTTTAGTAAACTGAACTTTTTTTTAATCAATAATTAAAGTTTTACTTTGAAGAATTAACTTACTTCTGAAGTAGTAGCACATCCTAGCATAGCCTATAAAATCCAACATTATTCTGATATTTTTCAGCAAAATGTAAATTTTCTGCAGTGTAATTGACAATATTCTAAAGATAACAATTCAGCCATATCGAAAATCACAAACACTCATACTTACATTTTTGGTAACAGATTGCAAATATCTGGGTACAATGTTCCCTCCTTCACATTCCGTGGTCTTGCAGCTTTTTTTCAGCGCAATTTTGTCCTTTTTTTTTTTTTTTTAACAGCGCACTGTATTACTCATTCTGATTGGCCGTTGACCTTGTCAATCACTCTCCCCTGTCGTGTCTCTTGTACAGAATGGGTTCAGTTTTTCAAATGTTTGATTGTGAGCTGATCTTGTTTTCAATCTATAATACTGGACTCACTTTTCAATGAAGGTTGAAACTTTAAGAGTTTAAGCAAAAGAGAAAACTATAAAAAAAGTTGTTGTCTGTTTGGCAACACATTCTCACTCCCAAGTTGTCACATATTGACATATGGTTTAGGACCCCTCTGTGAAATTTTTTTATGTTTTGGGTATCCCCAAGTCGTCATTTTTCGATATACTGGCTGTTCCTATTAAATCACAGGCCCCCAACCTTCAGGCTGCGAACCAGTCCAGGACCACAACCCGTACTGCACCGGTACCCAAACCTGGTAGAGGTACCCTGACTGGACACTGGACCAGACGCAGTACCGGACACGGTACCGGAAGCATACTGGGTTGAGGTTAGGGCACATCCGGTTTTGCATCCCGAGGGTTGCAGACCCTTGATTTATGAACAGCCAGCATGTAAAAAACAACAAGTTGGGGACACCCAAAACATCAAAAGGTGACATGGAAGGGGCCTTGACCAAACGTCAATATGTGACGACCTGGGGATGTGAATGTGTTGGTCTTGGGGAGTTTTACAGCCTTGGCATATCTAGTATCCTGCTTCGGGGATTTCACCTATTACGGATTATCTCCCCCACAAACAACGAGGGACCACTGTGTATACAGATACTCGTTTACAGCCCTGGATCTACACATTACTTCAACTAAACTGTGACAAACCAAAACGCAGACATATGACTTGCAGAAAGGTGTAGGATGAGAGGATCTAGCTGTGAGCAACCAAGACCAAAGTCTTCAACACACAGATGGACAAATAACATAAATAGAAGCAGCTGTGAATACCTGAACACACAATCCGTCTGTTTATGTAGCTTAGCAGGCAAATCCAGACAAATGCTCTCTACGCCTTCTCTGCTTTTTCTGACTCTTTCATGTTCGTGTTCATCCTCTTTGCATCCTACAGCAACTAATGACGCTCCGCTGATTTTTGCTTCCGGCATCGCTCATAGAAATCACAGCTGGATCCTTGAGAGTACTTTTAAGATTAAAATGTCCTATTCCTAACCTGATCAGAATTACCTCCCCCTCTCCAAACGATCCTCACTTTTTATACCACTTTGGATTGAACGGAACAACGCTCCTCTGGTTCCCTGATCCCAACTCTGCTGCCAATCTTCAATGGTTTCCTTCTCAATCCTCTTTCCTTATCTTTTAAATAGGCTTATTTATATACTGTATTCTGTTTGAACTGCTTGCTTAGCAGTTAAACTCCTTCTGTATGAGTTGCAATCCAAATTACACAGGCCTCACATCATGTTCAGATTGATATTATTTTACAAAGCGAAAAGTCCCACTGAGTAAGAGCTGCAACTAACACGCGGGTATTTAAGAGTGAAAGTCAATTGCAGAACGAAATACTGCCAGTCTTGCTTAGTCATGTAAACTATGCAGATAAGCAGCTTTGACCTCATGAAACAGCATCATACTGTAGTAGAAATGTACCATGAGTGGTTGGGTTTGATACATCGCTGTCGCTGTGACATGTTGAAGTAGGCGAGACATGACAGCCTTTGTTTCCTTTATTAATGTAATATATATATATATATATATATATATATATATATATATATATATATATATATATATTATATATATATATAGGAATGTGTGTTATTTAGGTGTCACTCCAGTTTTAAAAGGTTAATGAAAATAGAGAAGCACTTTTTATATTGACTCACTATTTAGTTTTTATTACCTGAAATGAGTACAATAGCTAACATGCTACTTTAAATTGAATTTACAGTTAGTTAATGAACAGCAATATCAGCACCTTCAAATACATGAGTTCGTTTCTGTTTTCAGTTTCATTACACATTAGCTTTGAGTCTCTGACTCAGTCTGTCCTTTGCAAACTTTAGTGCAAAAAACTTTCACTGAGAGGCAGCAATGAAGAATGCCAACAGAAAACCTCTATGACAGTCCAATTATTTAGCCATCAATAAGTAGGTTGTGCTGCGGGGAAGAGATGAGCGCCGTTTGAGTGTGTTTGTGGCCACATGCATGAAAGTTTTTCTCACCTCCGCTACCTCTGGAAACGGTGGACCCCGCAACTGAGTAAGAAACTGTTGGACCCCCAACAGTTGGGGGGGTGTTTGCAGGACAGGAAGAACAGCTTCTGCATCTCAATCGTTGCTTCCCTGTGTATTTTCTGAACTTGAATGACTCATATTGTTTACGCTGCAGTCATATCTGCACTTTCAGCAATCCTTTCCTTCCCATCGGTGCTGCTTCATCAACAGGGTCAATTTGCTGTTTAGATGCCGCAGTTCAATTCAAGAACTGATTATTTTACAGCAAAGATATTCTGAATCCATCTCTCCTTCGTTCGTTTTTGCCTTATTTTGTGTTTCACACAAGGGTTCTGTAACTGATTGCTTCCAACATTATTCTTATTCACCCTGAAAAAAATATTGCAGTTTTTATTTTTGTGTTTGTTAGTCTCATTCATGTCCTGTCAGACTCTCACGGCAGATTACTGAGTCTAACACTGCAGTAGGTTTCCAACTGCTTTTGTTTGCTCAGAATGGAGTTTACACCAAACATATTTTAGTGCCATCTGTTGCCATACAGTTGCTGTATAAATTCCATACATTATAACTGTTAAAAGAACTTGTTATGGGGTCAAATCAGGATTATCTTAAACTGAATGAAAAAACAGATTGAAAACTTGAAAAATAGACATTGTAGCTGAACAAATGTAAAATTTGAAAACAAGACATTGAGAATTTGAGAAAAAATAAAATTTGAAAAAAATGGTTTTAAAAATATATGAAAAAAATACTGAAAACTTGAAACACATTTTTAAAAATAAAATATAAATTTGAATTTTTTTTTGTTGAAAATTTGAAAAAAGAGTACGAAAAACTTGATTGAAAAAACGATAAATGTAAAAGTTACCAATTGAAAAAAAATGAGAATTGAAAGTGAAGACTTACAAAGTTACTAATAGATATATTTTTTTCAGTCAATAATTTTTTACATTTAGATATTTTTTATTTCAAGTTTTCAGTATTTTTTTCTTTATCAAATTTTCTAGATTTGTTTTTAAATTTTTTTTTCCAATTTTCATTTTTGTGCACATTTTCAAAGCTTTTTTTCAGGTTTCAAATTTTAATTTTTTTCAGTTACAATGTCTGTTTTTCAAGTTTTCAGTTTGTTTTTTGGTTAACTTTAAGCTGATCCTGATTTGACCCCATAGGATCCATTACAGATAAAAAATGTAAACATAATACTGAAATGATCACAAATCCTTTCAGACTTAGTTCATGTTGAGCTCCATGTGATGGACCGCTCCGCGCCCGCACAGCGCAATGACCTCCTCAGCCGCCGAGCGCGCACTCGCTCACACTCGCTCGCACTCGCTCGCACTCAGCCTAAATCACTATTCTTGTGCAGCTAATAGTGAGAGCTAAAGAGTTGATAAAAAAAGAGGACGACTCCCAGGAAGCAGTCAGAAGGGAAACTGTCGCGAAGCTGCATCAACACCTATGACTGTTTTTGTGGTTGATTGGTCAAAGTTGAATAAAAATGTAACGTTGCAGGGTGAGGAATATATCTCGGCTTTGCTTGAATTTGAGTTAATAGTTGTGATTGTAACATTGAGAAATCCTAGAAAGACTGACTAATGTGAAACTTTTAGATATGAAGGAGCCAGGAGAATTTCCTGGAAAGATGAACAGCACACAGCCTGTCCGCGACACAAATACACCACCACACAGGCCTGCATGGACAGCAGTCATCTGCTCTCATTTTTTAAATTTAGGCACAGCCCGAGACAAACCGATTTTTTTGATTTTCTACAATAATGAATATGTTGACAAGTTTGAACCATTTTTTTTTTTGTTGCCGATTCCCGAGACATAACATCCTTAATTGAAGTTCTATTTCTCTTGTTTCTGCCTACAGGTGAGAGGTTGACCATCTGGTGCAACCAGTACAACCTTGAGCTTAATGCTCTAAAGACTGTGACATCAACCACGTCTCCAGCCTCTTCTCATAGTTGTCTTAGTTCTGTTTGATTTTGTACTTGACTTAATGCTGGACTCTCCTCTGCTACTCCCTGTCACCTCAAGCAAACACTCTCCTCCTCTTGTTTATTGAGCTCTGGGGTCACTATTAATGTTTCTAAAACACTGCGCCCTCCGTGTTGGCATAGTGTTCTTCACAGAAGCTGATAGAATCTGTAATGCAGTCGGTCAGGGTTGATATTGTCTCAGTGAGAGCTGAGTGTCTTTTCATATGTGTCTGAAGCAGACGTTTCATTCGGTCTTTGTTGCACCTCGCTGTGCTACTTGAAACAGCTCTTTCCACTACGGTGTAGGTTTTCAGACAGTCTCTGATCCGCCTCCAGAGGTAGTCAGAGGCAAATGTGAGGGAAAATGGCAGCAGATTGTATCTGTGTGTCCCTGTAGTGGCAGGTGATGCTGGAAAGAAGCTCCACAAAGATGTATGTGTAAATATCACAGACGGTTACTGAATATATGACACGTTTGTTTTATAGCTTTGTTTGTGAAAAGCTAACAAACTCTTCAAACGTATATGCATATAATGTAATTCTAGTGGATTCTGAAGCGGTGAAACGCAGCCTTGTGCTAACATGTAGCACTTTACAGTGGTGAAGTGCTTGTGGAATCAACGTGAATCAGCTGATTCACGCCAATATGCAACACTACATTCTTTGTGCTCTTTATCAACTTTACGTTGTGTCATAACAGTGCAAAGCCAATAGAAAAAGCTGCTTTTCTCTGCATCAGAATCAGCTGATTGATGAATCAGTAAATGGATGAAGATTTACTGTATGTCAGAAAGGGTGTTTTCTGATTCACAAAGGAAAACACAATTTGAGTGGATAGTAACCTTGCGCCTATGGGCTCAGCTTGGTCATGTTTTGGTTTTGGTCATGTTCTGTTTTCCCTGTCAGTTGATGATCATCCACAGCACTCTTCATTTCAGTTAATTACCCCAGTATGTTTTAGTGTCTGAATTTCTGTTCATCTGCTTTGTCACCCTTATTTCATGTTTTTGTCCTATTCTAGTTTTAATACTTTTCTCAGTGATGTGCTAGTGAAGCTTCATGAAGCACTAAGGCAGGGGGGCCTGAATCCAGACGTCGACGGTATCCTTCATGTATCGATTTGTGGACCATCTATCAAGATTCGTATTGAATCATGTGAAAGGGAAAGATACACACCCCTACCAACAACCAGTGACGCGAAGTCAGGGGAGGCTGAGCTTAACCAGCAAAATAAAGCTAAAAAAAAGCATACATTAAATAAGATTAATATAATTTTTTCAAATTAAAAATAAAGATCAAATTTTGGGTTTTTCAGACAGTTTTTTTCTGTGATTACCTTTTTTGTGCAGATTTTTAACTTTTCTTTGGTAAAAAAAGGCGCAAATTTACGAGTTTCATGTTCAAATTCGCCAGATACCGGTTGGTGTGGGAGCTGTACCCCCAGCTTCACCCACCGCCACATACGCTGACTTGAACTGCAGATGACGCATGCCTATATTGTTTCGGTTTTTCTATCAAAATAAAATACTCTTTCTGTTAAAATGACCTAATTTGCTAATCTCTTGCAATCTGTCTAATTTAGTCTTTTATCGGTTAAAAATGAATTTTAAAAACACACTAGGTGAGGCAGACCGTCCACTGGCCGCACAGCAATATGCATGCCACAAAGCAGAGGGCGCTGGTGAGCACAGAGAATGTATGTGACGCGTCTAAAGAATAATAGATATAGCTGGAGCAAAACAAGTGCAGCCGTCCAGTTACTCTTTAATGTTGTTTAGCATCAATTTCTAAAATTGGAAGATTTTGTTTTTAAATACCTTAACTCAAGAATTTGTTTAGACACGTCACTGGTAGTGACTTTTAACACTAAAGAAAGAAAAGGAAGACTTCTACAAACAAGTTATTCATCGTGTGTTTTCTTTAGAAGGAGCAGCGCACAGATTTTTTTAATGCTTCAGTTTTGTAAACAGAAAAAAAAATGTTGAAATGAAATTTTAAACAACACACTTTATCTGTTGTCAGACAAATGGTTAATAAGCTGCTCTGTATGCAGTGTTGCCAGATAGTGTCAGAGCTTTCCAGCCCTTTGTAAAGTTTGTAAGTGTGTAAATCTGACTGATGATGTCAGTACCTCACCAGCTGTGAACCTCACCACACGTCACAGCCAACAACTGTGTCAAACAAGCTTCAAGACTTTAATGACATCTGGTAGCCATAGCAGGCTCTAAAGAGCACGACCGAAGCACTGGCGCCATTTCATCCCATGACAACAATAAAAGTTCAGATCATCCTTTCATTTACACCAAACAACAATGTCCTCATCATTGCAATCAAGTTCCGATGCTTTCTCCCATACTCTAAAACACCTTCTAGATCAGGGGTCTCAAACTCAGTTGAGCCGGGGGCCGCTGGAGGCAGAGTCTGGGTGAGGCCGGGCCGCATCAGGATTTCCACAAGCAAATCGCTGATAAAACATTCCAATGTTCTCAAATATCTTTATTTTTAACACAAAATAATGAATGAATTAAATCAATTTTAAAAAATGAATCAGAAAATCAATTTTTATTAATTAAAATAATAACAATGACCATACAGCAGACACAGACGACTGAAACCACATAATAGGCGTGTTTGAGATCATGCAGGCGGACGCGGCGCTGCACAGATCGCCTGGATTGCGGTGCATGCTGGGTAGTTTCTGTCACCGACGTCACATTTGCGACGACATGAAGTATCGCGAGAAAGGGGCGGGTTCAAGGCGCCTTCCTAAGCCAGCGCAGCCAGAAAATAGGTACTGCGCTGGCTGCAAGCCGCCTTGATGACAACAAAACAATGCATTGTGGGAAACGGTGTCCCGAAAGTTTTTGTAGTTAAATGTGAAATAACTGGTGCTAAATGAAGGAAATATGTGTATGTTCTTACTTTTTCTGGAAGGTAGTGAATCGCTGATGAAAAAATATACAAGATTTTAAATAATCTGTGGTTATTTGTGTCATAGTTGTCTTGAAAATGAACTTTAACTATTATTTTATCTATTTATTTGGGACTGTGTACATGTAATGAATCCCCCGACTATTTTTTTTATCTGTTTTACTCTAAGAGATGTAAAAAAATACTATAAAAGACATAACAGCACAGATCATACTAGGAGGAGTGGCGTATTAAAATTCAGCCGAATGTTGAGGACAACCCCCAACTCCTCGTTCTCGTGCAGTCTCGTCGTCCACCTTCATCTCAGGCGCCTTTCTCCGCCCCCTCCTGCAGCAGCTTAGTCTCGTCGACGAAGCAGGCGAGGCGCAAGTCAACTCAAACACGCCTATTGACTGACTGACTGATCAGTGTTTCTCAAATGGTGGCGCGCCCCCTGGGGGAATGCGAATAAAAACATGTTTACATTAGAGATGAATATTGTGCATAATCCTACATAGTAGTTGATAATAAATTCAATATAGCAAAAACAACCTAAAACTCAATTTACAGTTAGCCAATGCGAAATAATTGAATCTCTGAGAAAAGACAGAATTCCAGCACTACTGTGGAGAGAAACATGGAAAGATTGTTTTTACTTTGTCTGGAAGTTTTGGATGTATTCTAAAAAAAAAAAAAGAGAACAATTAATAAAACTGATTATTTAGAAGTTTTTTTATTATTATTTATTATTATTCTTTAATGATAATAAAAGTATGATATTTTGAGGAGATATACGTTTAATTTGAGCAAATTAACTGATACTAATGTTTGCAGCTGAAGGGGGGGGTGTCTAAGAGAAAATACCTGAGAAACACTAGACAAGAGAAAACTATTTTTATTCAGTTTCAAATGTCTGTATTTACAGAACCTCCTTCATCTCTGATCTAAGAGCTGAAACGCAATGCGTGCTACGCAAGTTTTTAAATTTGGTCTCAAGCTCTGCACACAAATCGTGCACGCACTGAGCGCGCGCTGAGTCTTCAACCCGGTTCAATATTTCCACACAGTCGCAGCAGCAGCGTTAATGAACGGTTAAAAAAAAAAAAAAAAAACAATAGAAGAAGAATCTCCTCTCTGCTGCTGCGTGCGTGACCGCGCTGCTCCGGTGTGGATACCACCTGCTGAGCGTGCGTTCATAAACCCGCGCAGACATGCGGCCGGTGTGGAGGCTCCTTTGAAGATTCTGCTCGCTCACGGGCATCACTCACGCACGCGGAAGTAGTCCGTCTCTCTCACGAGGACTTTTTCTGATCGTGGAGGAGGAAAAAGCGCTCGCGAGGGTCTGATTTGTCCGCGCGGAATATTTGATGCGTGCGCGGAATTGTCGCGCGGTGTCAGGAACACGCTTTTTGACAAGCGGCAGGCTGTGTATCACGTGTTGTCACATGGCGAAAGAGGAGCGGGGCCTGCAAATCCCGTTCAGTGAGAAAGCTCTTCACAGCTTCATGGCTCCTCCTCCGCCCAGCTGATTGGAGGAATGAATTAAAGAGTGAGGAGGCTCGGACAGCCCGCCGATGTCCCGCCCTCCAGAGCCATATACCTTACCGTGATTGGTTCGTTCAGCTCAGCACACAACAACTGTCATTCATCTCAGCCTAGCGGGCTGCACTAACAGTAAACTTTCACAAGAAGACGGGGGCCGCAAATTATCATCCCGCGGGCCGCAGATTGCCCGCGGGCCGCGAGTTTGAGACCCCTGTTCTAGATGAACTGAAGCAATAAAAACAAGTCACACTCACCAGTCACTTTGTTAGATACACATTGATAGTACTTGGGTTGGACACTATTAGCCTTCAGAACTGCCTTAATCCCTGGTGGCATAGATTCCTCAGAGTTTGGTTCATAATGACATCATAGCATCAAACAGTTGCTGCAGATTTTCCAGCTGAACATCCATAATATCAGTCTCCTGTTCCCCCACATCCCAAAGGTAATCTATAGAGATCTAGTGACTGTGGAGGTCATTAGAGTCCAGTGAACTCGTTGTCATGGTTCGTGGATTATACATTTGTACTAGACAGGTGTGCCTAAAGTGGCCAGTAAGGGAACAGTAACCGTTACATTTTGGCTAAATATTTATTAAAAGTTTCCAGGTTTATTTAAATTAGAAGGAATAGAAATTCTTCATATTTTGGGAACGTTTTTTGTTTGTTTGTTTAAAATGTTTTTAAGGAAAACATTTCAAGAAATTGGTGATTTTAGGACTTATATTTCTTATATTTCAAAAAATATTTTTTTTTTTTTAAATCAGAGTTGATAAAATAGAAAGACAAAACTATATTTGAAACAAGTGTTAAAAACTGTTTGGTTTGGAAGATAGAGAACAAAAACACAGAGATTAGTTCTTATCGCTTTGCCAGCACCACCAGTACTTGACACTGACACTTCCCCACTCAGTCTCTCAGTGGAGAAATGATGGCACTTGCACCTCTAAGAATGTCTTATCTCCTCAGAAACCTACGAGTCTGCATGTATCAGCAGCCAGCTGTAGATCCCTTTGTGCAGTGGATCATATGCAGTAAGTAGAGAGGATTTCACTTTACTCTGGAAAGACGTGTTCTTTAAGCAGAGACTTACCATGAAAGAGTGCAGGGCACCGATGCTTTTACAATGGAAAGATTATTTTTAGCACTTGAATATAAAGAAGAGAAAGATGGAGGGAATACGGTTCTGATTTCCTCTGCTGCTTTTGTCATCAAAGGATGTAGTTGTGATACTTATAGCATAACCCAACTAACACTTTCAGCGAATGAAAGTGGAGAAAACAAAATGTTTAGACCAACTCTAAAGAGAACATTAAGAGATTTTTCAAACTTGTAGCAAAATTGTGTGTTGTTAGAATAGGATTTTCTTAATGAGCCATTCAGATTATAATTGTATTTTTTTGTTTTGTTGTTTTCACATGCTCTTGTGTGATTTTTATCATGATGGACTACATATATGAATTTATTTTATTTATTGTATTTCTTTTTAAATCATTGTGAATAAGGAGCAGACGAAAAAATGTAATTTGAAAAAGATCACAATTGTTTTGTAGACAATATGCTGGGCAAGTCACAAACCCTCTGCTCCGCTCCATTCTGATGCAACTTGCTGACAAGTAGATCCATGAACGTGTTTGTTTTCCTCTTCTGAGCTGGTATCTGGATCAAAACTGTACGGCTGGATAACTCCAGTATAGCTCACCATTTTTGTTGAACCGCTAATGCAAGGTAAAAGGCTGTAAGCTAGTGGTAGAAAGTGTAAAAAGATAGCTCAATTATGGGTGATGGGAAGGGGGAGCGGGATTGATACCCACCAACAAGTTAGAGGTGAATTTCTGACAAATTCTGCAGAAACTATGTCCCTGAAAACAACACAGATTTTTAATTTAGACTAAAAACTGCATAGTTTCAAGCTGAATATTTAAATTTAGAGGCTCCCATAATCAAATAGATTTTTAAATCCCTGCTATATACGATGCATTAGAAGTACCACAGTTCTTAAAACATGAGCGTTCTTAAATCATCACATCCTCTTCTGTGGATTCCTTTTGAACTAAAAGAACAACCAGAACTGACCTCAATATGACCCCATTGTGGGGACAAACATAGAAATATTGTTAGAAACTTTCTGAGCCAGACAACATTTTTAAAATCCCGCCTCTTATAAATGTTGAAGTAACTGTTCAATGATCTCTTTTCCCCACCAGTAAACAATAAAACTGTCATCAGTTTGATAAAAGCTGTTTTCAACATGCTTTCCCTGACTGCAGCTGCTGCCGAAACACAGCAAAGTGTTCAACATAAGGACCGTTATCTTTATTTGTGAGCCATTTACATCTAATGCTTCTCAGCCTCTGGGCCTATTTTCCAGTCATATGTGATGCATGTACTTTGGCGTTTCTCTTGTTGATGGAAAACAGTTTTAAGTATCATGAATTTTTTATTGACCGTCAGTGATGGTGTTTGTTTCATTGGGAGAAATGTTTCTCAGCACATCAATGTTTCTTGCTGTAGGCATGAAGTGTATTCATCCACGTGAAAATATTATAATAATTTGTTTAACTGTTCACATGACTAACTCAACAGTAAGAGAATAATTATGCAAACATGAAAGCCAAAAATGACCTCTCGCAGGGCACATTTCACAAAATAACCAGAATTCAAACGACTCGATTCCTGAAGCTCTGCCTGCAGCTGAATGTGGCTCCCGCCCATTTCATGACGTCATCCGAGAGTCCCTCTTCATTTCTCCACAAAAATAAAAAGTATACAAACTTCTTCAAAGACAGATGCACATACCACATATTAGTAGGCCTGGCCATTGCTACACCTGGTCCCAAATACATGTGACGTCTGAATGACTGTCCCCGGGGTGGGGGGTGTCTTAAAGGAGCCCCGCATCTAAAGTGACGAAGCTGGAATTTATTGAAACATGGCACAACTGAAATATATATGGTATTCTGCATCTAAAATGACATTTTTTTTGCTGATCACCTCTAGCTCTGTTAAGAAATTCGGCATTGGTGTTAGACTGGGGGTTGGAGGGGGCGGTTCACATCGTGCTGATGTCAGCATGATTCAACCCGTTCATTTTTGTGGGTATGGGAGGGGCTGCTGCAGATAGCTCAGGTAGAGGATTACTCTTAAATGCATAAGCAGATCTATATACTGAGGAATTAAATTATAATGCATTTAAAACCTCAAAAAGTAGAATTTTCACCGTTTGGCCCCTTTAATATTTCATAAAATTTGGACATTTTATGTCATTAACATGAATCAGCTGATTCTGACATAAAGAAAAGCAGCCTTTCATACCGGCTTTGCATCAATTTACTGCACATCATTATTGTAAAGTATTGCATAATGGCACGAAGCTGCTTTTCTCTGCCTCAGAATTCTCTGGAATTACGTTAATTGCATAGATAGCTAGAGTTATGGTAGTTAAAAGAATGTAAACATTGGAGCTAAAGCTCTGGTGTTAAAGGAGTAAAGACTGGTAAATATAAACCTGCATCAATTTTGAAACACTTTTCACTTTAGTTAATACTTTCAGTTTCCTGTCTTTGACCTTCTTAATGTCTTGGTATAAATAAAAACAATTAACCAATGTTTATCAGCAAAAAAGGGTTCAAACTGTCACTCACGGTGCTAAAGAGTGAACTGCTTTAGAGCTCATGACCTAAGCACCATACCACAGCCATGAATCTTCTTGTACAATAACAGTAATTCAATAATTTCAATGAGGAGAGATGTTAGGAATGCAACTAAAGATTTATTTATTTTTCAGAATAACCTCCATGAGTAAGTCTTTAATCTTTGGCGGTTAGGGTCTGAGCTGAAGACGTCATTCGTTGCCTGGGATGAACAGATGACTAAACCCCAGAGCCAGACGCTGATGGTGGTTAGAGGACAGACCATTAAAGAAACATTCCTCCAGGTGGAGAACAGGGCAAAGGAGAGCAGAAGAACTGTCTAGAATGCAGAGACAGAGACACAATTCATGTATTCAACCTCTTAGAGCCTGGCGTCCACATGTGTGGACATCACATGTTGACTGCGTGTGTTGACGGTTAGCTCAAATATTAACCTCGGTCTTAAGAGGTTAAAGCCAAAGATATGATGATTACCTGAGAGAAAGGCAGGTCATTTAGCTATTGGTTCAAAGTGAAAGCCGAATAGTTGATAGTGTGTAGAGTAAAATAACACAGCGAAATTCCGCCAAAGCGTCATACGCTCTAAAAAAAATATACCATAATGATAGTACTGACAGCGGCAAAGATAGGCTAGTAGTGTCGTGTCATGAGAATCTGTCAATCAAACATGTCAGGAGAAGGGGCGTGGCTTTCCAACGAGCTAAGTCCTGATTAGCAAGAGTAGTTGCCATAGAAACATTGAGTAAGACTGACTTGGACCAATTACTAACATTGTCTGGTTCCAAAATGGCGAAGTCTACGCAGAAAAATAGGTTAGTATGAATGAACTTTATTTTGTTGAAACCAGAGGTAAGGCATTTTCTATTGGTGACATCACACCCCGGTTTTTCCAGTAAAAAACATATACTGTCTATGGTTGCAATGTGGTTTATCAATGTTTATAGAGTTTATTTTTGTTAAATAAAAAGACCATTTTAAAACTATGGGTCCAGCCCTTAACTTCCATTAGTTTCACTCATAAAACATTTGCAGATTTTGTTTTTGTTTTATTCTTTCAGTGCAGTACTTTCTGTTATTTTCTTTTTGGAGATCCTTTGAGGTAGAGCCAAGATACAGCTTAACCCCAATATATTAAAAAAATGCATCGAGTGTTTTGACTCAGCTACTCACAACAGGTACAGGGAAGAGCTATGTGTGTGTGTGTGTGTGTGTGCGCCTACTTGTGTGTTTGTATTACTATACCTTCATAACCTGCTGTAAACGCGGAAATGTTCTCGCTGTCAGAATAATAAAGTCCCATCCTGTCCTATCCTCTCACAGGAAGTTGAAAGCAAATGAGAAACGGTGGAACATTTGCTGAGTCATCTTAACAGCTGTGCAAGCTCAAGAAAAGAGGCGGCTACAAGCGCCCAGGGATCAAACTCTGTTTTGTGCAACAATGGTTCCTCGCATAAAGAATGCAATTTGTTCCAGCGGTGCGTTCATTAAGCAAGGCATTCATTATGTAAAACAGGTTTTTCTATAGAGTCCTATGGCTCGTCATGTAATCCGTTCCACATCGCCTCAAAAAACTCAAAAAATTGGGAAAGAATGAAGACAGATTACAGTTAATGAGGGGAAACAGCAATAAAAAAACAAAGCAGGGAAAAATATGAAGTGCTGATCAGGTAAGATGAAAGTGAGATGAGGAGGGGACACACTTTTTTTTTAGCCACACACAATGAACACTTCTATTTTCCAATACAGTCATTTATTGTCCGTCCGGACCCCAGTTCATTCACTGGGTGCAAATGGGAAGGAGCCACGAGACATTCTAAGTTACATTTGTGATGCAGATTATCTGTTCAGGAGGGTTTTTTAAGCAAGGTACTACTGTTTTTTTTCCATAATACTGCAAGTTGCTAACAATAAATCTGTGATGTAACGGTCTTCATACCGAATGCAAAAGTTCCACTGAGAATTAGCTAAAAACTGAGCCCACAGCAGGCAATCATTACATTGTCTTTACAGCAAAAAGTAACTAAGTTCAACCATGCACTTGGGAATATATAAATACATAGGTCCCCAAAATGGGTCCCAAATTTGGCCCACCAAAGGTCATCTTTTGGCCTGCCAAGTCATGACTGAGGAAGCCGCAGAATGTTTAGCTAAAACCCCTTAACCGTTTCATGGCTGCAATATACTTCCGGCCATCGAGTGGCACTGTTAACACTTTCGTTGCCTGTGGCTATGGTTGAAACAACCCACAAGTGAGTCAGTTAACGATCAAATGGAAATAATACAGGAGCTGGCTGGACTTGAGACACTGTGAGGAACGACAAGAGGGGACAATTTGTTTGAGAGTCCTGGACAACTATCACTTGAGCTTGAAAAAAAAAATGGTTGGAATTACAACTGATGGTGCACCTGCTATGATTAGTTAGAAAGCCGGCCTCACTGCTCTCGCTTCCCCAAACGTTCAGAATGTGGAGGAAAAGTAGCGCAATACCACTGCATCATTCACCAGGAACAGCTGTGTGCAAAGACAATCGGACTGATGGACGTTGTGCGTGATGTCGTTAAAATAACTAACTGCATCTGCTCAAAGGCACTCACACCACCAGTTCGGAGTCTTTTTGGATGAAGTTCAAGCACAGTACAAAGATGTTTGTACTTTACCATCAACAGGTGTGCTGACTGAGCAGGGGAAATGTGCTCATTGCGAATTTTTTTTTTTTTTTAGCGCTAGCAAGAAAACAGAAATCTCTTCTGATAAAAGATAGATTGACCTGCTCAACAATTTGAACGTTCAACTTTAAGGAAAGAAACAGATCATACTGGAGCTGCTCAACCACATCAACGCTTTCCAGATGAAGCTTCAGCTACTCTGTCGGCACCTTTCAGCTGGTAGGTCGAAAAGATGGTGCTTTCGGGAGTTTGCTATCAGTGGTTATAACACGGGCTGCCCCATGTATGTCTATTGCTGTGTCGCTGTGATGTGATTATGCCATCTACTACACGATGTTGCAATCGCATATTAACACAAATTCCGCCAAACCCTGTAATTTGTAGGAAAATAATTTCATTTAGAACCTCCTCCACAAGTTACCTGTGCAGACACCTGAGAGAACCTTCTCTAAACCAGAGCAGATCATTACTGACAGAAGAAACCAGATCAGCCTCAAAGCGTCGGTCTTCCTCTACCACCAACTCACCAGTGCTGCTTTTGAAATAGATAAAAAAGAAAATTCTGTGGAGGACATGGAGATCTAAAGCTTCATCAGCTCATGCTGTTTTTTTAAGTTTATAATTTTGACCAGCAAATTTAGTTTTATTCTTTGTTTAAATCAATACACAAAAATTTGTGTTATTGTGAGCATGGAGGGCCAAAAGTTCATTTTGGGTTTCACAGTCAACATTGTATACAGTGATGATAAAGTATTTTCCTATAGGGTTTATGTCACAATATAAAGTGTTGGAATATGAGAATGTGAAGTTTATTTAATCATTAACATTTTTGAGATGCTTTTTGAAAAAATAAACTTTGCAGCTTTTGTTGCAACTTTTCACAAAAGCTGCTGCAATATCAGGCGTTTTAGGCTGCAACAATCAATAATCCCTGCCGCAAAATCCTGGAGGGTCTGTGTTTGACAGGAAACGTGTCAATGTTTGTGTTTGTGGGTTCCCATCCTTTGCTTGCTTTTTTTTGTCTGACATCCTGTAGTTTATGTTGCCTTAGAGTAGTGATAGCGATAATAATGGACACCTTTTTATTTGACTTTTTTTTTCTCAAGGAAACTTTGCACACCTCTCTAGCCTGAGAGTGGAGAAAATGCCAGAATATGTAGAACTTCTCAGCAGCTTAAATGAGGAGTATGACTCGTGACTTATTATTATTATTTATTATTTACCTTTATTTCATCAGGCAAAAACATTAAGAACAATTTCTTATTTACAATGTTGGCCTGAGGATGCTAAAAACACACAACAAGAAAACTAAAAACACACAACAAGAAAAAGACTTAAAGAAGACTGCAGATGACATGGAGCTTTTTTCTCTGCCCCTTTGCGTGAGCCCCGACTCCGTTCCAGAACATTAGCAGATGGAGTTGATTGAGTTTCAATGTGGCTCAGAGCTAAAAGGAAAATTGAAACAATCCAGCACATAACTGCAAGGTGTAAGATGCTGGCTGGGAAAGTATGCATAGAGGATCACAACCAAGTGCCTGGAGTAATATACCTGAACATGTGTACAGTATATGGGCCAGGAAACTCCCAAGCCAAAATGGGAAACACCTCAGAAAGTGGTGGAGAATGAGAGAGCAAAGGTCCTGTGGGACTTCCAGATACAGACGGACAGGGTGGTAATGGAGAACCAACCAGACATTGTAGTGGTGGATAAAGAACAGAGGAAAGCCGTTGTGGTGGATGTGGCAGTACCAAGAGATGGAAACATCAAGATGAAGGAACACGAGAAACTGGAGAAATACAAGGGACTCAGAGAGGAACTGGAGAAAGCTTGGAAGGTCAAAGGGACTTGGTGACTTGGTGATTGGAGCACCCGGGACAGTAACTAAACAGATCAGTGGAAAGACCTGAGAGATCTCAGTCCAGAAAAGTGAAACGGTAAAAACAGCAAAGATTCTAGACAAGACCCTCAAGGACCCAGGCCTCTTATAGAGGACCTGTTGTAATCATCCATGTAATCATGTATTGAGATATAGACAGATTTTGAAATGAGACTGGACCCCAGAAATGCACACTACTCAGAGACGGGGCCACAGAGTTGAATAAAAGCTACGAAAAAACAATGAAATCCACTTCATGTTTTCATCCACATGTTTCATATTTCCATCTATCTCTGACAGGAATTGGGCTTGACTTTAATAGTTTTTTGAGTAAATCCTTCGGGTTGGACTGCAGTCTGTCAGAGGCTGTGGGACACTTCGTAGCTCACCATCTGCTCTTCTGACCTGGAGTGTGTGAAGCACACGACCAGTTCTTAAAATCAGTGCACACAAAGTTCATACTTAAATATTGAAATGACTAATGAATA
This sequence comes from Oryzias javanicus, assembly GCA_003999625.1. Taxonomy (NCBI): domain Eukaryota; kingdom Metazoa; phylum Chordata; class Actinopteri; order Beloniformes; family Adrianichthyidae; genus Oryzias; species Oryzias javanicus. The sequence continues at coordinate 5,188,396 of CM012458.1, forward strand.
TTTGATCAAATATTAACAATTCAAAATGTGAAAAAAGTTTCATTACTACTAATAAACAAAGGCAAAGTGTACTGACCTAATTTCAGACATATTCAAAAGGTATTTAAGCTTTGATGGAGTTTAAGCTTATATTGGACCTTAAAGAAAATATAAAGGAAAAATAACTAGTTTGGGGCTGCACGGTGGTGCAGTGGTTAGCACTCTGGCCTCCCAGCAAGACGGCCCCAGTACAAGTCCTGGCTGGGGGACCTGAAACAGAATCATCAATGGGGGACCTTACTGTGTGGAGTTTGTATGTTCACGCCATGGTTTTTCTCCAGGAACTCCAGCTCCCTGCCACTGACCAAAACCATGCTTTATAGGTTAATTGGTTACTCTTAATTATCCCTAGGTGTAATTGTTGCCTTGTGACCAACTGGCAACCTGTTCAGGGTGTACCCTGGCTTCACCTTCAAGTGGCTGGGTTAGGCTCCAGCACCCCATGACCATTGAAAGGAATAAAATGGGTTTAGAAAAATGGATGAATGACTAATTTATATTTCATTTTCATTAGGTTGCAAATTGCTTATTTGAAAAAGAAAAAAAAAAAAAAAAACAGGCACAAGTCTCATTGCTAATCATCCTGTTAGTTCTGGGCTACAAGAAGCTTGTTAGGAGCAATGCCAACTTGGTACATGTTGGGATTTTACACCCATAGTGTAATATATCTTGATACGCAAAGTTTTGCTCCTTCCTTTTTTTTTTTTTTTTTTTTAAACTCGTCCTGTCTAACAGCTGAGAAAACAGATACGGGCTGAGAGCCTCAAGTGTTGGGCAGATTTTACTGTCACAACAGGGGTTTATTGAGCATAAACCCCCGTTGTATTTCATGGTAAACTTTATTTATATTGATTATTTTTGTATCTTTCTTTTTTTTTGTTGGACCGGACGGAAAAGAAGAAGAGGGTGGTGGGGGGTTAATAGAGGGGCGTTTAGAGAAAAAGAAGATGGCAACAGAAGGAAGCAACATCATAAAACAACCAGGTCTAAATAGCAATCTGGAATGGGCGGAGCCTGTCTACACACACACACACTCTGGAGTTACACACACACCTGTTGGCCAAAATAGTCTCCATATTTAAACTAGTCAAAATGTGCACAACACAACTGCGGCTAACTTCAGTTTACACACACACAATCATTCAAACCAATACAAATAAAGCCTTAAATTCTGCCACGCATACTACTGGTGCGAAGGTGATGATGGAATGTACAAAGGGGGAGAGCGCCCAGTCATCCCCACACCAAGACCCCCCGCTGGGGCAGCAGCACACCAGCCATGAAGCTGCGGAGAGAATTCCGCCAAACACCCAGACCAGGGCACGCGGGACCGCCGCAGAGGCCCCCTTCACCCCAGAGCGGGAAGGCATAGGAGCACAGAGGCTCCACCCCCGGAGAGCCCCCCCAACCCCAAAAGAGCAACCCACCACCATCCAGCCATGCATCCACCCCAGGTACGAGCCAGGGCCCACCAAGGGAGACCCACTCCCGTGCTCCAGACAACCGCCCGCCCCCACCGAGAGAGGTCCAGGGGGGAGGAAGCCACCCTCGCCCAGGAGAGGGGCATCAAAGAGAAACTGAGATCCCGGAGGAGTAATGTAAACAAGGCCAGACACACCCACTAATGGAGTTTTTGGAGAGGCTCAGTTCTTGAGAGCAAGTACCAGAACCCACACCACAGAGACCAGGACACCCCCAGGCTTCGATGTAGTTTGATCCTCTGCTCCAGATCTTAAATCTCTGGGATCCCTCTCCCCACATTGAGAGGAGGCCGCTGGGCCCAGGAGACCAGCACCCAAGAGACAAAGCTACCAGGCTAAGGGATCCCTCCCCTTAGGGATCCCTCGGAGAGTCAGAGGTCCGACCCTCCTCGTGTGATGTAAATGTTTGTGTGTATGTTTGGGTGTATATTTTGAGGTGTTAGAGGTGCGTGTACTTAAAGATGCAGTTAAAATTGGTGAGTAGGGAATTGACAGGACACCTCCTGATTGCTGGCAGTGATATCCAAGCGGTCAGGCACCAACAGGACTGAGGCAGCACGACCAGCTGTGGTCCCCACCAATTACCTCAGTAGAGACCAAAACCTGCCAGTGCAGCCCTCCCCACCACGCCAAAGCTTTTCAACTAAAAGCTTTGTATTTTTCTTTAACCAGAGAGCCACAGTGGAGGGGTCGAAGAGCCAGACGTGGTTCTGGAGCTGCAGGTTACAGACCCCTGTTGTATTGTATATCAAAAACCAAGTGCAACCACAAGATCGCACAAAAGGAGAGGCGTTCAGACGTCTCAAAACTATGACTCATTTAATCAAAGAATTTTACATTTTTATTAGGTTTCAAATTGTGCATGAATGTCAGATTTATTCATTGACACCATCAGGGGGTCACAGTTGTTGGCGCCATGACAAATAGGTATTAGCTCTTCGTTACGATAAAGAGACACCATTATAATAATAATAAATGAAAAAAACAATGGGAACTAACTTTATAAAGCGACTCAGCATGTTAGCCTATCAGGGTTCCTCTCAAGTCACATGGCGAGGCTTTGATTCTTCCCCAAGCTCTTTTACTGAAATACGGATAATCAAATTTAAGTTTACAGCAGATAACGTAAGATTTAAAATGTGTTGTTCTCCATGTAACCGTGAGGTGGGGGAGTCTGACATGTGTGACATGTCTGACTCTGTGTCTTCTAGGGGGGCATCGGGATGTGCTGCACCTGCGGTGCCCTGGAAAAGACACACATGGCGTTCTTTTGACAACTGTTGAATAGGAAGTAAAATCCAATTATTCTATGTCAGAGATTTTAATAAGGAGAATAATTCAGATGGCATAATATAAAATGGGGAAAAAGTTTCAAAAGCACAGGTCAGGAACTCGTAAGACGGCGTAAACTTAAATAGATGGTCTACGGAAGATGACACAAATTGCAGATTTAGTGATACAGCAAGTTGGAAAGGCCAAAAAAGTTATGTTAACAACTGTACACAGGGAATCATCACAATTTAAAGGCCATGTCACACATCTGTTACGTACAATTTGTAAAATGTCCATGTATGTAATTTTGATCTTTTGTGATACAAGCGTGATATACGTAAATCATGGGCATTTCTTGCCTTTGTCATATTTGATGTGCGTAGATGTCTGTTGAGGGTCTCACCTGACGAGTTTTTACTTCATTTGGGTTTTGAGCTGTTCAAAATTTTGGCTCGGTTGAGAATTACGCAGTTCATAAGTAAATAGTTTGGATGCTATTAATGTGTAGATCTTTCTTTTTGCTGATCTTTTTTTGTAACACCTTAAGGGCAAACAAACAGAAAGGGGAAACTTCTTCTGCATCCTTCTGGATATCTTCCCCCAACTCGGCAGGCTGCCTTGGCTGGTGCATAGACGCTGACCTAGAACTGGTGTGGACCTGGGAAATCTGACCATTTTACTATAAGACAAAGCCTCACGGGGTTCCACGGCGGGTGCTGACTCGATGCTTCCTGCCCAGTGCTCTAAATGTCAAAATTAAGAAACTGAATGAAGAGCAAGTTTACGTGTTCTTTGCGTGGTTTAATCATACTTTTTCTGTGGTTTTAACGTGGTTCATTTGTGATACACCTTTGAACATAGACCACAACTTTTCTCACTGTTTCTACGTCTGTGTCTATGTCCTAATTTTCATCCATGCAATGTGCACAAAATATATGTAGTGGATCCGTGTCATGGCCCTTAATCAATGCTGTAAGGCACACGTGTCAAAGTCAAGGCCCGGGGGCCAGATTTGGCCCTTCGTGTAATTATATTCGGCCCTCCAGATCATTTTGTTTTCTCATTATTAAAGCCCCCACAGCCCCCTAGCACATATTCGAATAGCACTATGATTTTGGAGGCTGATAGATCAGTTCTTTTGAAATTAAACAGCTTTTATCAGTAGGATGTCCTCATCCCTCCCTCTCGCTCATGGTGCAGAAAGAAATAAACATAACGAGGTTAAATAATTAAGACCAAAACAGAGTAAAACAGTTAGACAACAAAACTCATACCAAAGAAAATGGAATGATTCAATTTGTTTTTGCAAAGAGCACACATTTTTATTTGTATTTTTCTTTGTTTATTGTTCTGCAGCATGTTCATTTAAATATATTATGGATATCAAAATGTTTTGCGTTATTTGTGAGTCTACTTTTTCATATAAAATAACATAAAAGTAAATAAACTTGTGTTTTTTCTTTTATTTCTAACTTATATAATTTTGACAAAATATTTTCATGGCGATAAAGAGATTGAAAGTAATTTAAGATTTGCGTTAATTTATTCTGGAATAATATTTTGTTGTTGAAGGCAGTTTGGCTATTTGTCGTAAAACAAATTTCATTCATGACGCATTTTTTATTGTAAAGCACTTCCATTATATACTTTGTTTTTAAAGCAGCATTACGTAATTTCTTTATTGATAAAAACATTGATTTATTTGTCTTTCAGCTGAACTTCAAGGGTTGACAAAGTTGGAATGGATACATTTCAATCAATCCACAGACAGGCCTTATCAACCCAAAAGGGCAGTTATGACTTTGGCTTTAGCTACTGGTTCAAAGTGAAGGCTTAGTTGACAATAGCGTGTAGAGTGGAAGCAACAACCAGGATATTGACAGCCTACATATGTGCACCATATGTTTTAGATTTACAGAATCAGGTATTACAACTGAAAATATGTAAATCAAACTCTTATCACTTGTCAATCAAAAGCCTTTGCAATCTTTTTCTTATATTTCTCAATTTCTGCAGTATTCCTTGACTTGAGTGAGAGCTCTTGAAGTCGTCCTCCGACTGTGATCCAGTGGAACCCCGGAGACGTTAGAAGTGCCTTCCACAAACCCCTAAAGCATTCCAAGATCTTCATTAAAATGATGAGAGGACTTTGGCTGTTTTCATCACCGCGCTCCATCACCACAATGTATTCCCTCGTAAGCGGCAACAGGTCCGTGTGAGTATATCTAATAAATTAAAATCTTGCCCTGCAAGGGCCAACAAGACTGAAGAAAGTGTTTGAACTAAAATAATCAGGATGAGCTCCACAGAGGGTGTCCTTGTATGTGCGAAGTCAGATAAAATCTGTCAAACTGCATTATCCTGTGTTAGCTGCACTCTTGCCCTCTGCTTCTCCTCCATTTAGTAGACTTTAAAACAGGTCAGATGAAAAAATACATTTTTGTAGCCTTGCAGATTAAAATATGTCAGTTTTGGTTTGTAGTAGCTAATAACACATGAGTTACACATTTTACCACAGAAAAATATGTGGGAGTTACTCAACTTTGGATTACTGCTTCTTCAATAGCCGTTGATGCATATATGCATACCTTACTTTGGCTTCTACATGAAAGAAAAAAAACATTTATTTTTTTCATAGCTGGAAATAAATTCAGGCGTCAAGAGGTTAAATTCAAATAGTCCTCCTGCCTTTTCCTGCTTTCCTGCCTTGCTTGATCATTTCCTGAATCTATTTATTGAGCGCTGGTCTTGTTTGTTTTCGTGGGTAGACTCAGATTTTGCTTCCTGTTTGTTCCCATTTTGGAGAAGCATCTGTCCAAGAATCACCAGGAGGAACTGGCTGCAGACATCAACAGCCAAGAATGGCTTCAAGATTTACTAAAACTGTAACTAAACCCTGAATCCGCTTTTTTTTGGCTGTTGACCTCTATAAATGGTGCTTTGAAAGTGCTGTCTGTTGGTCATTGCCAAATTTTTTGATAAATTCAAATAAACGTGTTAAAATCTTAAAAAATATAGTCATAAACCGTATGTGTGCTGCCCCCTAAAGGTTGAATTGAGATATTACAGTTTTATCCATCCATCCATTTTCTTAGCTGCTTTGTCCCTTTCGGGGTCGCAGGGGTGCCGGAGCCTAGATCGGCCACTGATGGGCGAAGGCCGGGTTTACCCTAGACAGGTCACCAGTCTGCCAGTTTTATTTATCACAAAATTACAAAAAAAAAAAAAAAAAAAAAAAAAAACTACCTCACTAAAAGTATATGTGCAATATTGGTCAACATGCAATATTTCAGAAACTAAATTGCTTTTTGTGTTTTTGTTTTTATTGGTGTTACTTTAGAGCATGTTGTTGCGTACTTTTAATCTTATTGTATGTTTTATCCTCTATCATTGTACAGCACTTTGGGCCTGAGTGGGCAAATTAAGTGCTCTATAAATAAAGCTTATTATTATTACTATTATTATTATTTTTTTGTACTTTTTATCATTCCATTTTTACTCTTTTGTACTTTCTATAATTCTATTTTTTTTGTAAATATTTCGTAATCCGCTATACTATTTAAACTTGTACAGAAATCTTACTTTTTAACCCAAACAGTGACTCTGAGAGTTTTGCACCCGAATTCCAAAATGTTTTAATGTACGTTGTTGCTTTCATGGCACATAAACAAACCTTGAACCTTATCTTGTGATTGGTCAAACCATGTAAGTTTCAGAAGTCTCAGGACATGATACGCAGCTACAGTTATGATGACAATCCAGCTCCCAAGCTCCCCCCCTCTGGCTGGCTTTTCACATTTCAGTTGTGGGTGGAGTCAGCTTCCAACTTCCCTGTTTGGTAACCCTTTAAAGTGCTTGATGGGATTTTTTTTTTTTTGCATTCATTGCTGCACTTCAGTGTTTTCTATGTTTGTTTGTTTTTTTATTTTTCTACTTTTCTCCAGTCATGAATTGTTTAAATACTTTTACATGTCAGTTAGTTCTTAATATAAAATAAAAGTTTTTGCCTGATCTTTTCAACAATTTTAGTAATTTAATTAAAAGGAGGATTTCTGTTAACTCTGTTAATATATTTAACTCTACAATAATGACATTATTGAATATGCAGGAATGTGACGCAACATACAGAGAAGGGCACAGCTGGCTGCAGCCCTCTGGCTTCATGTTCAGATGATACTAATTAACAGCGTATTACTGGGTTGGGATCAACGAGCGGTTCATGTTTGCTCAAGGGCAAACCTCTCCCTTGGGAAAATTGATCCCACTGCTGGAATGCCAAAAACAGATTGGAAATTGGTTACAAAATTTAATCAACTCCTTTTGATCATCTTGTTACAAAATTTAACTTTATTTAAAACAAAAAAAGCATGATTTCTTGTTTGAATGAATAAAAGATTATAGGTTTGCATGTAGTTAGATATTAGATACAGTTACTTGGCTAATTTTTATTGAAGTAAACTCTGTTTTAGCAAGTAAACCTTTATTTGTCACCTTTACCTGCAGTAGATTAAACATAAGATAGTATATTGATACAAAAACAGTCGCCTCTTTCATAACACTTAATACATTACCTGTAAATTAACTGTGGGCTGTCTTTCTGTAAAGACTCTTTTTCTTCCAGGATGGTCCCAGTACAGAGAGAGTTTTGAAAAAGTTCTTCTGGACTTCATTTCTGCATTATGAAAGTTTTTTGGATATAAAGTAACATTTCTGTATCTTAAGAAAACTTCAGATAAACCAAAACACCTTTTCAAGATTCAAGATCAACTTTATTTATCCCCGCAGGGAAATTCAGTTGTAGAAGCAGCAATTAATAAAAATGAAAAGCACAACACATAATTAAACTGCAAAATGATCAATAAATTAAAAGATCAATAAAATGTGACAGTCTTATAAACATATGTACACATGGCTGCAGAGATAAATATGAACAAATGTACACACATAGCTGCAGAAAAAAAAAAAGACTAAAAAGGGCTAAAAAAAAAAAAAAAAAGCACCAAGGTGTTGTGTTTTGTTGCTATCATTGACTTTTTGTGAAGAACTATTACTTTCTGGATTAAAAAAAAAATCAGAAAAGGTTTGAATTTTAAAGGAAATAAAAATATAAATTGCTTTTAATTCAAATTATAATCCCCCTTTGTAAGTAAAATATAAAAACTGGTGAGAATTCTTTCAGCAACAGTTTATCAGTGCCTAAAGTTGCATTCACACCAAACGCAGTTCGCACGGTGACACTCGTCGTCATCAGTGTCAAGTCAATGTTACAGACATACCTTCAGTCTGAAGTCCCGCGGTGGGATTTGAGTGACGGGCGTGGCAAGGCGGTTTGGCAGCAGCTCGACTTCAGTGGAAGGGCCGATTTTGGTGGTGCGACCAAAATTCAAATATCTGAAGTTTGACAGGTTTCTGCGTCGCAGGAACTCATTTGCGTGACGTTTTCAGTGACTCGATCAGTGCGTAGAATATAAATCTAAAGTGAGCGTTTTTGTCTTAAATTTCCATCTTTTTCCTTAACTTACTGGAGCCGCAGAAAATCTTTTAATAATAATCATATAAACTCAAACATGGAGACATGATTACTGACGTTCTTATAGAACTCTTCAAAATAAATCAACCTTTCTTCAACATCCACAGACACCTTTCTTTATAATATCCCTCTAAAACAGGGGTGGGCAAATGTTTTGACTCGTGGCCACAAAGGGTTCTAAAATTTGGCATAAGGGCCGGACAAGGAGCAGATGGAAAGACAGAGCCTACGGAATGGAAAAAACAAAAAACAGATGATGTATGTCGAACCTCATTAGAGAAAAAAACAAAATAATGATTGGAATTTAGAGAAAAATGCTTAATTTGGATTAAAATTCACATATATTCATTTAAAAACAGAAAAATTGGGAGTTTTTATTTTCTAAATTTTAGATTTTTGTTCTCTTTTGGGTGATCCAATGGGTGATGTCTTCAGAGGAAAATGTGAACTAAAGAAATGCTGCATTATATGTGCGTGTAGGAATAATCCGAAAGATCACCATACTGATCAGAAAGGAACACACACGAACGTCAGAGAAACAACATCATTCATGAGAAGAAACCAGAAATACAATGAAAATAAAACAATGATTAGGATTTTTGATTCAATGTATTTTAATTTGGAGGGCCACATTAAGTAGCTTAAGGGGCCGCATGTGGCCCCCGGGCCGTAGTTTGCCCACCCCTGCTCTAAAATCAATAGCTGGTAGCTCCTTCCACATGCAGCCGCAGCGTCAAGCTCAGGGAGGTGGCAAGCAGTGGATTGGCCGAGCAATAAAAAAGGGGCAGAAGCGAATTTCTTACACGAATGGCATTCGGTGTGAATGCACCTTTAGACAGAATACCTCAGATTTTTTTTGTTTACATATACATTTTGCTTTTAAATCTGGTAAGGTTTTTTCTTTCATCTCTTGGTATTTTCTGGATTGTATCAAGAGATTGGTGAAATAAATTGTTGTACATTTGTTACTTTGACCACTCCTAACACTCCAAATTTCCATCATAAAATTGTTACCAGTGATATTTTAATTATGAAGTTTTTAGTGTCAGAGTGCTCACATGGGGAGAGGAGACTATTGGACGCCCATTTCAATAACTGCGTCATTAGTCTGAGTTTTTTCATCTGGTTTTCTAATCCAACATGACGTGAACAGAAACTAAGAAATATTCAGAAATGCAGTTTTAATCGTAAAGGTTATTCAATTGGTCATTCACTCTTGGAAAATTGCTACTAGAACATGTTAAAAACACAAAAGAGTTTTTTTTTTTTTTTTTTTTTAAGTGGGGTTATTAAATTAATTAGGGTTAGTTCAAAAATATTTTTTGCTTTGTAATATCAGAGACAAATTGACCCATTGGCTCTTTAGAAGTTGAAGGTTGCGGATCCCTGAGCTTGAAGATTTATTTTTAAAATATCTCCATTAAATTCAGCAAAAAAAAAAAAAAAAGGCAACGGATCATTTTTATAGCCTCCACCACTCAGTCCTCAATACAAACATATATATTTTTTGCTTATTTATCATTTCTCCATGATGATTTTATTTAACAGAGCAGAGGAGAAGGCAGACATTTATTGCACTCTGATAAAATTTTAATTTCCCCTGAGTGGGGTGTGGGGACACAAATGAAATGTTTCTGACTTTGAGTGAAACGGGTTGATTTAGAGTGCTCTGCCTCTCCTCAACAGAATCCCAGAGCTGGAGAGTTTCACTGAGCGTGTGGACAGGGTCAGGCTGATATGTGGTTTGAGGCTGCACCGCGGTGTACTGCAGTGGTTAGCACTCTCACCCAGAGCTACAAGGCCATGGTTGAAGTCCCGGCTGGGTTCTTTCTGTGTAGAGTTTGCATGTTCACCTTGTGAATTTGTGGCTTTTCTATGGGCACTCCCACACTGTCTCTTAAATGTCGCTAAAAGACCCGATCCAATAACAAAATGTGTTTTCAACATGTTCTTGAAGCATTTTTCTCATAATGGAGGTCATGTATAAAATATTTTAAAAGTGAAAACATTTCTGAGTATTTCTTCATTCAAATTATGATAGATCAAATGATAGACAAAAACCTGCAGATTGAAAAAGTTCAAGTTGCGCGGGTCAAAGTCTCCCTTCTCCACTCCATTCTGATGCATCTATGGTAAGTGCCATTAATCCAACATTTTTTCCTTATTGCCAGATATGTTACATTTTAAAATTTTAAGAACAATTTATGCTTTTATTTTGAAGTCAATAACTTTTATGTAGAAACAGGAAATATTTTCTTTTGGTGATGCAATGTTCCGCTTTAGTTTTTCTTAATAAATAAATGGACGGTGGTTGTTTTACCGTTCTGTAAGGATGGCATCGTTGGCACCAACAGTCTCATGTCGTCACTGAGTTTATTTGATTTCAAGGTTTGTAAATGGGCAATACAAGAGAGTTCAATGAAGAAAACTCTACAGTTAGCTTGGAGTGGCTGTAAGCTAGCTGAAGGAATGATGGGATAGAGTCATTTCCGCGTCAGCAGCCCAACCCAGAGGCAACATTTCTAATTTTGGCTAAAAACTGCGCAACATAATTAAAAGACGACTGGGACCAATTTTACAATTGATACAAATATAGTTGGACTGGGACTTGGTTTTGTCCCCTGACTTTGCTCTAGGATAGGCTCCAGCCCCCCCATGACCCTGCATAAGAATAAGCAGATGTAGAAGATGAATGAGTGAAGTAAATCCCCTCCCTTCAGATGGGAATCCAGCTAACCATGGAGATGAGCGCTCCGTCTAAATCCAGCAGCTGTCACAACCAATACATCTTGGTTTATTCGTGGAGTGCTAAAGGCTGGGATGTGCTAATTGCTTCATTGATTTGAAGTTTTGCTCCAAGACAACGCCTGATAAACACACTGGAAAGGCAAAAAGCACAAAATCCTAAATAGCTTAGGTGTCCAACTTTTATTTATTCCAAACGCTGGGAAACTCAGAGGAAAGGTGACGTGCTTTGTCTTTAGCCCTCGTGTTCTGTTGTCTGAGCGCACGTCACTAACCGCAAGTGAACCTGAAGAGAAAACAAGCTGTCAGTACATCTGCAGATACGAGGCTTCAGGTGTGAAAGCCCTGCATGCAGCCCCGCAGGGAACTTTATCTCTCCTTCCACATTTTCCAGGTTTGTTATAGAGATCCGGCACGGTGATTTAATTAAACCGAGGCTCGGGCGGTATTTATCTGACTCTGTTAAGTTATGCGTTCATGATTGTGTGAACGGCAAGGTGGAACAGTGACCTGTAAAGCACAGCTTCCAACTCAATTATAATGTCTAATAGAAATGGTTTTTAATGAGAGCCACTCGAGTATAGTGGAAGCTTCGAGGACGTTCCACTTTCAAACAAGCTCAGCTTTTGGATAACACCCATAAAAGAAGCAAAATCCACTTTTTTTGCAAACATATCAGCTGCACTTTCATGTGTTTTGTAATTTATTACTAAAAGTAAAAGTGAAAAAGGGAAGTTTAAAGATGCTGTTCTTAGAAAGAGTTTTCTTAGGAGCAAAAACCGGCACTACTGTTGCTAGGAGACGGACTTGCATGTGATGACCACTGACATCAAATGTTTAATCTTCCTTATTTTTAACAACCACATAGACTAATAGATCCGGCGTGCCCAGTTTAGGTTGGAACAATTCAGCTAACTACAGCTAATACCATGTTTTTGCTGTGGACTAATATCCTTTTAGCAGAGCAGCAGGCAGACTTGTTTCCTTTTTGTTAAGCAGCAATCACTACTAATGCTGAGACATTAAAACATAAGCTTGAAAAAGTTTTACATTTTGTTTAAATCAGGGAGTCATGACAACATTGGAAATAGGTGATGTGTGTGATACTGCAACCACTGTTTTAGTTAAAAACATTTCCTGTTTTTCCAGTTTAAAGGGTAACCAAACACTAAATCAATATTTTTTGTCTTTCTATAAATGGGGCTTTAAAGTGTCATCTGCTGGTTATTGCCAAATTTTTGACAAATTGAAATAAAACTGTTTAATTCTTGAAAATATAGTCAAAACCGTCTTCTACAGGTTGAAATGAGGTATTACAGTTGAATTATGTGATGGTCAAACCATTTAAGTCCCATTTAATTTCAGAAGTCCCACGTCATGATCTGCAGCTCCAGTAATGATAACAGTCTTGTTCCCAGCCCCACCCCTCTGACTGGATTTTCACATTCCGGCTGTGGGTGGAGTCAGCCTCCAACTTCCCTGTTTGGTTATTTAACCTTAGAGCACTATCACCAGGTGATTTTCACCCGAGCAAAATTATTTACATGATTTCCAATATATGAGTGTCATGGGTCCCTGGGTAAAGTCACATGTCCCAGGATTCGGTGGACCAAAGATCAAGTCTCCAATATCATTATTATTTTTATTAGTTTTTTTTTAGGAATTTTTTGTTCTCAATTCTGTCATTTTCAAGCATATTTTTAGGATCTTCCTTTGCTTATATTTTCCAATTTCTTACATAAACCACAGTTGAAAATAAAACAAAGCTACACTAATTTATCATGTGTTGTCATATTTTGATCTATATTTGATTACAAACACGTTTCATTGGGTATATTATGTCAGATAAAAATTACCCAGCAAAAGTAATGGTGTAACTTTTTGTTACAGGGTTAAAGGCCCACGCCAATGAAAACCATGTTTTTGATGTTTTTAACATGTTCATGTTGAATTTTTCTCATAGATGAACATTTTTGAAATAATTTAAGATTAAATTGCATTTCTGATTGTTTCTTTATTTAAATTGTGTTGGATCAGGAGCGGATGAAAACCTAAAGTCTGTCTTTTCAGCTACAATTCAGATGCATCCACTTGCAGACAAATAGATATATTAACATGTTCATTTTTCTTATCGGAGCTGGCATCTGGCTCAAAACTGCGGCTGGATAGTTCTGATGTTGCTCATCCTTTCTTTTTTGTTATGCTAATGTTAGCCTGGACTAACGGGAAAGAGTGTAAACAAAGGCCTGATGGGATATTTGCTGAGCCACAACCACAGTACTGCTTACAACCTAGATGAAAATTTCTGATGAACTCCTGCTAAAATATGTATTAAAGACTACACAGGTTTTAATTTTTTTAATTTTGGCTAAAAACTGCATATTCAAACCTGCATAAATACAGCAGAAAACTGCCAATGCTCCAGCTTATGAGAAAGCCGCACAACATCCCAATGAAGGTAAAAATGTTTGTTCGTTTGTTTGACAAAATTTTCTATAAAAAGATTCCTATTGATTCCTCCTAAATCTCTATAACTACCAGGAGCAGCTCAGTTTTGTTCTGTTTTTTATGTTGTCAAAACTAAAAGCCAAAGTTCCTTTGACCTCTATAGAGAAATAAAAAGTTAATACTCATTCTGTTTCTCAGAAGAAGCATTCTCATTCTGATACCATTTTTTTAACATGTTCTTGATAATCCCTATTTTTTTCTAATATTTCTTTCTTTGGTTTAAGTGATTCAACTTATAAACTGGCCAATCAGGGGCTTCAATAAAAGTAGGTCATGCCCGCGGCTCCCACATCAATTGAACGATTGGCAGATTCTGCTTTCTGTAGCAGATCCAACAAGCTCACTCCTGATTGGCTAGAGCGGTTGCTATAGTAAGGATGACTCAAACCAATTTGATCCAATCACTGCTTACTGATGCTCTCTGGCGGCGTCCGTGTCACAAAAAGATGGTGACTGAGTTGGAGTCTTGTTGGAGTCATTTTCTATGGGTGACATTGTTACGCCGGATCAATAATCGGGGCGTCGGAACGAAAGAATGAAACGATTTATTTTTTTCAAGAGCTTCAACAGTCACACCAGAAAAAAATCATTTTTATCAACAGTACCCCCCGCCGTTACTTTTTACAGCCGTTTTTAACTGCTGCTGGTCATAGGCTCGCGGCCAGAACAAACACAAACATTACAGACCAGACAAATGTGACCTGTTTAAAAATGAGGTTCGTTATGTCGGAAAATTGATTTCATCTGAGGGGTACAAGATGGATGACAAGGAGGTGTCAGCAGTGAGGGAATTAAAAACATTAGCTCCCACCAACATCAAAGAGCTGCGTAAAATCTTAGGATTTTTAGGGTATTATAGAAGCTACGTGCAAGATTTCTCACGACATGCAAAATGTTTATATGATCTTTTGTCCACAAACGCAGACCCAAATTCAAATCACAGCCATCGCCCTCCAAAAGGGGGACAGCCCCCTCCGCATCAGAAAATAATCTGGACCAAAACGCATCAGAATGCCTTGAATCATTTGGTAGATGTCCTAACTAATCCACCGGTGATGGCTTACCCAAAGTTTGAGGAACCGTTTATCCTGCACATAGATGCTTCAAAAGAGGGACTTGGAGCTGTTTTGTACCAGAGACAGGAGGGAAAACTCAGAGTCATTGCCTACGGCTCACGAACATTGACACCAGCAGAAAAGAACTACAGACTACATTCAGGAAAGCTAGAATTTTTGGCACTCAAGTGGGCTGTTACTGACCGGTTCAGAGACTACCTGTTTTATGCTCCTTCTGTAACAGTGTACAGTGATAATAACCCTGTCACTTATGTTTTGAGTACAGCGAAACTGAATGCCACAGGTCATCGCTGGGTGTCCGAATTAGCCGACTTCAACATAACACTCAAGTACCGCCCTGGAAAAAGCAACATTGACGCTGATTTCCTTTCACGCATACCTGTGAGTATGGACTCTTACATGAATGAGTGCACGGAGCAGTGCCTCCCTGAGGTGCTCGCTGCAATATTTAGTGCCACTGAAAAACAAGATCACTACAATTTAGACTGGATCTCTGCCATTACTTGTAGCCCACACGTCCAGGAAATAACTGCAGACAGTTATCCAGATATTACAGTTACTGAGCAAGACTTATTGCAAGCACAGCTGAATGACCCAGCTATAAGCCAAATAATGAAAATGAAGAAATCGGAAAAAAACACCTACTAAGAAAGAAAAACAATATGACAACAAAAGTCAAGCAACTGCTTCATGAATGGAAAAGACTTTACATCTCTAAAGAAGGGTTGTTGAAGCGCAAAACAGCAACATGTTCCCAAATTGTCCTTCCGGAGCAGTACAAAGGACTCGTTTATAAATACCTTCATGCTGAAATGGGTCACCTGGGCGTAGACAGAGTTTTTTGCACTTGCCAGACAACGATTTTATTGGCCTAGAATGCAAGCTGACATTGAGTTTTTCATAACACAAGTTTGCAAATGTAACATTCAGAAGAAACCGGCAATCCAAAGCAGAGCCCCCATGTGTCATGTGCCTGCAACTGCACCATTTGAAATAATATCAATAGATTATCTGCATCTGGAAAAAAGCAGAGGAGGGTATGAGTACATTTTAGTAATATTAGACAATTTTACCAAGTTTGCACAAGCCTACCCAACTCGGAATAAATCAGGCAAAACTGCAGCTGACAAGATCTTTAACGATTTTGCTTTAAAATTTGGATTCCCTGCAAAAATACATCATGATCAAGGCAAAGAATTTGAAAACCAGCTCTTTACGAAACTTCAAAAATACACAGGTGTTAAAAACTCAAGAACAACTCCTTACCACCCCCAAGGGAATCCAGCAGAAAGATTTAACCGAACTTTGTTAGCAATGCTGCGAACTTTGGATGAGGACAAAAAGGTGAACTGGAATGACTATGTGAACAAAGTTGTGCATGCTTACAATTGTACTGTCAGTGAAGCAACAGGGTATACACCTTTTTACTGCTCTTTGGAAGAGATCCACGATTACCAATTGATTTAATCTTTGGATTGAAAAGTGAAGAAGGACATGTCTCACCACAAGAGTATGCTCAAAAATGGCAACAACAAATGCAAGAAGCATATGATATTGCATCCAAAACAATTCAGAAAACTACAACCAGGGGCAAAGCATATTACGACCAAAAGAGACAAAGTGCAGTGCTTTTGCTGGGCGACAGGGTTCTTGTGAGGAACATGTCAGAACGAGGAGGACCAGGAAAATTACGTTCATACTGGGAAAAACAAATACATGTAGTTGTGTCCCGAAAAGGAGAAAACAGTCCAGTGTATGAAGTAAGACCTGAAAGTGGCACGGGGAGAAGCAGAATACTTCACAGAAACATGTTAATGCCATGTAATGCCTTACCCCTCCAACAACAAAAAGAAAGCTCTGTAAGGGAAGAAACAAAGACAAAGCATAGGAAAAGACAACCAACTATTGAAGAAAGAGAGGAGACATCAAGCTCAGATGAGGATGAGCTACAAGAACAGTGGGTTGCACATAGGTCGAAAAACTATGTCCAAGCGTCTGGAGAACAGAGTTGGGGTAATCCCAGCACTCCGGCAGGGGAGCAGCAGCCCGGGTTTGGTGCTGCAGCAACAGACAACAGATGCATGCTGGGACAGATCCCACCTGCTGCACTCCCAGTCCCCGCTACTGCAAGAGACAACATGATGGAGACTCTAGCGGAGGAATCTGTGGACAGTAGCCGGGCTGAGATTGATGCTCCAGATACAGCACAAGAGACTTTGTGGACTGATCCTGCTTGTGCTCAAGAAAGAGACTGGACTGACATGCAGCCACGCAGATCTCAGCGGGTGCGACACCCCCGAGAAACCCTAACCTACGACACACTGGGTCAACCGACCAGTCGTGTGGTTGGTCTTCAG
This sequence comes from Oryzias javanicus, assembly GCA_003999625.1. Classification (NCBI taxonomy): domain Eukaryota; kingdom Metazoa; phylum Chordata; class Actinopteri; order Beloniformes; family Adrianichthyidae; genus Oryzias; species Oryzias javanicus. Next base: position 5,205,404 of record CM012458.1, read on the forward strand.
GGTCTTCAGATCTATCCACAGTATGTTAATGCAGCGATGCTGCCGTATGGACACTACAGTGTGCCATGGTTATTACCATTCACACTTGGACACTGTGCTGTGTATCCTGGCCTTGTTCATGGCGGGTACATCTAAAAAAAATGGACTGTTGTGACTATTGTACAACATCAAATGACAAATGAACTGTAATAGGGATTTTCTTTTTCTTTTTAATATATATATATTTTTTATTTTAGTAAGATCAACACATTGATGTAACTGGTGATAGTTGTGAACTTATATTAGAGTGAACATATGGTTATTTATTTATTGACATGTTTTATTGTTGAGGACAACATTTAATTAGCAGGGGAGGAATGTAGCGGTATAAAAGAATGTAATGTTTGTGTTTGTTCTGGCCGCGAGCCTATGACCAGCAGCAGTTAAAAACGGCTGTAAAAAGTAACGGCGGGGGGTACTGTTGATAAAAATGATTTTTTTCTGGTGTGACTGTTGAAGCTCTTGAAAAAATAAATCACGCCGATTATTGATCCGGCGTAACAACATCATGCTAACTCGGTCCAGTTGTCATATACAGCCAATGGGCAAAGGTCAAGATGAAAGCAAAGCAAAAAAAACAAGATTTGAGTTGTTTTTTAGTCTAATTGTGCAATTGTGTATATTTAATAGAAGAGTAGAGGGTTTGCTTCTTCCTTCTCCTTTTCAAGGAATCAATCAAATGCTACTTGACTTGATTTAATAATTATATTTGATGAATAAAATGTGACATAAGTGTGTCTTTGTTTGTTTTCTATTTTCTAATCAATGCATTTCATTATTTCTGTAATCAGTTTGAAATATTTGTGTGTTTTTGTCCTGCATTTTTCACAATCAATACTTGAAATAAACCAATCAATCAATAATAACTCTGGCTTATCTCACAAAGAAATCTGTCTACTTGAGAACAACTTATTTAATTTGCTTGACATATTTTTAAAAGCATGAATAGTTTAACAGTATTGTGTTGCTCTGCAAAAGTAGGAATTATTTTGAATCGTTCAGATGTTTTGAAGTTGCCCTTTAAGAGAAATCCACAGAAACTGTTCTGCTCCTCCAAGCTGTTGTTTTTCCTCACAATTCTGTGACATTTTAAGAATAATTGAAATCACACAAAAGCCCCCACCCCCCAAAACATCACCTCTCCCAAACACTAAGGCGAACATGTGAGCACAGCCGTTGTTCCCAGAAGATTCTCTTTACTCTTTTCTCAGCAGTGCTTCGAATAGGCATTTCAGGAATGAGAAAAAAATAAAAAGGGTTCCTTTCAGATGATAAAATAACTGACAATTCATTCAGATTTTTTTTTGATTTAAAAAAATTGTTTGATAGCCAGTCCTGAACTGGTCAAATCAATAACTTCTCGGACTCTAACTTTTTCTGATGATGGAGGACATACAGTATTAAAAGCAATTCAAACTCAGTATATCTTTATTCAAACCGAAGCAGACAGAAAAAAATGCAGTTAGAAAAACATTGTATTTGTGTCAGAAAATATGCCGGACGAGGGCCAAGCTCAACAGAGAGCTCTCAGCAACGGTAAGGGGGCGGAGTTTCTCCGCACCAACAGTCCCACCCACAACTCATAGAGGTGAATTACTAATGAACTCCAGCCGCTCTGCAGAAACTATGTCCTAGAAAACAACAGCTTTTTCTCCCCCCAAAACTTCTAATCCTAATTAAAAACCACTGAGAACACTCAAACAAGGTTAGAGAAAGATATAAAGTTTCAATTAAACGGAGTTATGGAGGGATTTGATATAATTATTGAAAAAAAAATGTGATTCTTGAACACTGCTTGATGTTTCCGATGTGAGTTGCTAACCGTATATCATCCAATAGTGTCTGGTCTCTAATATAGACGCTGGTCTCCACTGAACGTTGGGCTAACAGGTGTTTGTTACTTTAGAGCAGTGTTGAGCAATCGGGAGGAAATCCAGATGCAGGAAAGAATCACAAGCACATTAAAGGCATAGTCCAAGGGCTTTAATTTACATAAGCCATGTTGACAAAACTCACAGGACCAAGAAAACAGGCCAGGAAACAAAATGAGCCGACACTGAGGGCTGCAGCAGAGTTCCTTAGACACAGAGAAAAATGACTTAAGGGCAGGCAGCTGTGACTGCCAAGCAGGATCCACAGGAGAATGGGCGGAGTCTCAGCAGCCAAAAGAAAGTAACTGAATCACTCTATAGCCCTTAATTAAATGTTAATTTTAGCTGAATACGATACATTAGCATGTCACTACAAACACAGCGTTGCTATTTTCTTGATGCCCTTTCATGTCCAAATTCAGCATTTTTTAAAAAACATGTTTGAAGGCAGAAAAAAAATTCCCTTTTCCTAGTAGATTACAGTTTTGGCCTTCCAAGTTGCACTCATGCTTTCATTTTTCTAACTGCCACAGCTATTTTGGCCTCTGTGGATAAAAACAGATGTTACCGAAGACGCAGGAGAAGCAGCGAATTGTCTTTCTTGCCCAAACAAAACTCCCACAACAACAAAAGAAATTGGCAGCCAGATGAAGAAAAGCCTCACTGTTTTTCATTTCAGACTCGCTCGCATTATAATTTAGAATTGTTGACCTTTAGAAGAGCTATGAGACATTTCATAAGAAACTCATCAGTGGCACACAGAGCGTATCAAAAGATGATGTATTTCAGATGGGAACGTGAATGTGTAGTGCTTCTGGTGCATAATCTTGGCAGTTCCTGCTTAAATCAAAAGAGTGTTATATTGGGACTGTTTTTATTGAACTATATGTATGAAGTACAAAACATTGATGTCTTAAACTTTTGCCACTTTTTTGTCTTCAGCACCATTTTCATTAAACGCAGAGGGAAAGTCTCAATGACTTGTACTTTATTTCATGTTTCTTTTGCTCTAGTAAACGAACTCCTTCTCATTCTGCTCATTTGGGTTCTGTGTGACCTGGTGACTGATCCAACTGGTGGTGGTTTTGTGTTGAGCTCTGCTTAAGGCATCAGTTCTTGGTGGATATGGGCTTTCTGCATGAGAAAAATTTGCCAAACCTGTACGGGCAACACATTCTCATTCTCAAGTCATCATATATTGACGTTTGGTTAAAGACCCCTCTGCATCATTTTTTGACGTTTTAACTCGTCATCTGTGATGTCATATGATGAGTTAGGGACACCCAACCATTCATTTTTGACACGGAGGGGTCCTTATCCTTGCATCAAAATGTGACTACTTAAGAATGAGACTGTCCTTGTCACGGGGCACACAGGTAGACCAGATCCTGGACCTGTCATCTGCAGCATGTACAAAAATATGCAGAAACATTTTTGCTCTAAAGTCTTTGATTCTAAAGTCCCGCTCCGATGAAAATCTTGTTTGAGTTTGTGAGTATGTGTGGTATTTTTCTTATGAAAGAGAGCAAATTTAATAAAAAATAATATTATTTTTCCGAGGATTCTTCCTTTTAATCAAACTGTCAAAGACAGATTGTTTGAATGAATGATCTTCTTTTCATCACAACAGCTCTGCTGCACAAACCCCTCATCTGGTCCGGCTAGTGTGTCTAGTTCAGGTTCTGGAGAAGAGAAGATGCTATCTTCACATTGACTGCAGTCCAATGAGCCGCCGTTCACATTTCTATGGTCAAATCAGCCTCTTTTCACTGGATTTTTGGTGTGACTTTCATCCAATACTTACGGTAGCAGGGCTGAGAACTCTGGAAAATCTCCACCAGACTCCACGGAGCTTCTTGATGTGACCACGGAAATGTGAACGGCGGCTCATTTGACCGCAGTTGGAAAGGATTGTAAATCAATGAAAGAGCATTTGGATGTTAGCTTTCATTATTTTCTGCTCTGAGAAACCAATGGATTGAATGGATTGATCACAGCAACGTCAAGAAACATCAAAGAGTCTTTGGTGAACTGGAAGGAGAAAGAATCAGGATTTTTGGAGGAAGTTCGGTCCGACCTGAAATCGGATCAAAGCAATTTGACTAGATATTACTGATATTGCTTAACATTTTTATGTAGCAACTGTAAAGATTTAAGCTAGTGAGACACAGAGCTATCATAATCAGCCCATCTCTAAAAGCCACGCCCCCTCAGAGGAGATTTTGGGAACAGAGGCTTCAGATCAACATGAAAAATGGCTTTTTGAGACATTTAGGTTGTGGGATTTTGTTAAAAACTCCATAATCATAGTTAAAACACTATTGGGAACGTTTTTTTTTTTTTTAATAAAACAAAAAAGTCATAGGGGGAATTTAAAGTTATGTACCTCCTCTGTGGCCCGTACAGGTTTGCCCCTTTTTCCCTTAGGGACGTTCATGACTTTGAGAAGATCTCATCAGTAACTTTGTTGTGAAGGCAATTTTTTTTATAAAAGTCTTTGAAAATCTTCAAGCTTCCAGCTGTGATGAAATGGTTAGTGAGGAAGAATATAGATTAGATTTTTGAATACTCTGTTTTGGAATTATTTATATGGAGGCAGCACAGCAGGTATTTTACAGTTGTTTGTTTAATTGAGAAAAACAAGCACAGTTTTGGACTTTGACTTATTCTCTTTCTTTTTTCCAAACTAGGATAATCCACCCGAGAAGATAGTGAATGCTTCAAAAACCCTGCTGTGTTTGGAGTTGTGCTCAGTACTTTGTCTCAAAGACATTCCTGAATTCTGTCATTTTATTTTCACACAAAAGCCTTTTTGGAGATAATTGCACAATTAAAAATGTGTTGGGTTTTCATCCTTTTCAACATACTTTTTTGACGTCCATTTGTACTTAATTTTACAATTCTGATATTTTCGTGAGATGTGATATTCCAACCTGACAGATCACTGGTTGAGCCTTTTGATTTGCGTTCCGACTAACCCACCACGACCATACAAAGGGCTGCAGGACGGCCATCAGAGATGGAGGAGCCAGTGAGATAATTGCATGCCAGGATTGTGTTGAATCATCTGTATTGATAGAATATAGGCATGACATGCCTATTGGACTCGGATAGAACAGGCTCCTATCAGTTTTGAGCAGATTGCTGAGACTGTTCTGCTATACGTTACACGACAGAGATAAGGAAAAACTCCCACATTAGTTCTGAGCTTCAGCAGCCGACACACTGATTTTGCCGTGGCTGGAATTTCTCTCCTTGTAACATATTCTTGATATGCAAATTGCTTTGCCATCATTATTTAACTAAAACAGATATTCATCACATACGCATGGCAATGCATATCAATGTGGCAAAAGCAGTTCTACATTGAGACTTGACGTCCTCTTTTTTTGGCCGAGTATGCATAGATATTTTGAGAATTGCATTTTCAAACATTTGCTTCTTGTTCTAAAACTGAAGATTAACAATTAGTTAGTCCTTTATTTCGAACATACAAAAATACATTGTAAAAAAACAACGAAACAACGGAAAACTTGTATATAAATTATAAATACAAGACATTACACCTCAATTATGTAGTTCGAAATGGAGTAGGAAGAAGTTTAAAAAACTTTTTTTAATCCTACCCCATGACAATATATCTTAATTTTAATCTTTAATATTAACTATTTTAGAAACAGAAATTTAGAACCATTTTTTCTTTTTTCATCAAACATCTGTCCATATAATCAAACACACACAAAGATCTGTACTCAAACACGTACATGTCTACAACTATAACAGCTTTACCATTCACATGCTTTCCCTTTCCAAGAAAAAAAATAATTATACAATAAGAGAAATTGTTAAAGTAGAAATTAGAAGTGTATTTTATCAAATAAGAATTAATAAAATATGACAGAAATGTGTTCAAAACTTTCATTTAGGTCAGGTGTCTGAAAGTCTGAAACTGAGGCTTCAGAGCCATATAAGTACAATATAAATATAAATAATTTTGGAAGATTTATTTTAATTAATTAAGTTTCGCGATGTATCTTTAAATTTTAAACATGACATATAATAGAGTAAAATAAGGGTAAAAGTTTAATCTACTGCACATCTATCCACGCATTCATCCAAAATGATATAAAATGTAATTTTTTAACTTGGTTTTCTTGCATATTTAAAGGGACCATAACACAAAAATAAACACAAAAAAACTTTTTGAGCTTTTTAGTGTAAAATAATGTCAATTGCTCTCCATAAATAACCGCGAAGCAGTATTTGATTTGTTCACACATTTCTGAATAATCCTTTAAATAGAGAAAAAAAATGAAAATACATTTTGAGCCAGGTTTCTTTCATCATCATTAGAAAAATGTTACAAAAAATACCTATTTAATCGGCAGTGGTCTTTAAAGGAGAATGGAACCAGTTAAAGAGGACACACTGACTGGCTTGTAAGCATTACACCACAGTTAGATTCCCTCTTAATTTTTTAACAAGGGGACGCATGGTTGATGGTCAGGATTTACTGTTAATGTTGATTTTCATGTGATCCCTGGTAAAAACGGAATAGTCTTCTGGTAAAAAATCAAAGACGAAAATGGAATGTTGCAGTTGATTGTGATCAAATTACTATTACTTCTGGTTAATTTCAATTAAAAAAAAGCCTGTTATGACAAAACAAACAGGTTTTGAAAAAAATGGACTAGCCTGCCACATCTTCATTTCACTCTGATTTTATGGTGTCTACACAATTGAGCCTCTGTAGGCTGAAAACTTTTATTTCCATTAAAAGACTTGGCATCCTTTTGTTCCTAAGACACTGCCCTGTCGTTATTTGTATAGATATCCAACTTCATATTGAGATCTGATGGATCTAATGTGTTTCTTTAAAGTGCTCATTAATTTTTGTTTTTTCAGTGTATAATTCGTGTGCACATTCAAATCCATTGGAGCAATTTAACTGAATTTGACTTACAAAGACTGTGGACACCAGGCACAAGCAGCAGCTTTACAAAGAAGCTTAGCTTGGGCGATGGATTTCACACGTAATTGTGCAAAGATTTTATTATGTACAAGGTACATGCTGTCCTTTACCAGATTGCAGAGCGCTGCATGACATTTTCATCCACATTATCCATCTTATCCTAGAACATTGAAATATCCTTGCTATAGTTTCATTCATAATTTATGTTCTATTGTATCATCTTAACAAAAACGCACACATTTAAAGTTTTAACAACTATTGCTATTACATTATTGACAAAAGCTGGTGTGAAAAACACTCAAATATACCACTAAGGCACATTGGTAGATTGATTAATTTATTTAATTTTATGAGTATTAAAGAACAAATTAAATTGAAAAACAAAAAAATCTGACATTTTGACAACAGCAAAAACAATGATTTCAATTTAATTCAGTTTATTAAGTGTAAACTTATGACTTAAATAGTGACCAACAGATTGCAGTATACTGAAGAGTTGCTGTTATTAATTGTGTTATTTTCATATATCTGTATTCCAGTTCTAATGAATTTCCTGTCTTATAAAATGCCTGGTTCACACTAGATGTGGAAGCTCTGCGGAACAGCGGGGAACAAAGGCCGCTTCCATTCAGCATGTAAAGAAGCTCTAGCAGAAGCGCCTGTAAACCATAGCGGAAAAATGTGCGTCTGGTGTGGAATGCAGGAGAGAGCGGATGCCGCGCACATTCCGCTGCGCTTCCGCGTCCAGTGTGAACGTAACGTAAATGTCTCAATACTGTGATTAGTTTATTGAGTGCTTGCATGTCCCTATAGTTAACAACGAAAAATATTGGGCAGCAAAATGTTTGGCAGCTCACAGTAAATCAGAAAAAGAGAGCAGAAGAGACTCGCTTTGTGTTCTTGAGCCTGTGTCACTGTTACTTCACACAAACTGTCTGGAGTGCTTGAACAGAATTGCCAATAAGGAAGATCTGCTGAAAGAGGGCCATTCTATTTTCCTGACTTCTTCAAGGACTGAAGAGTCGGAAATCTCATTAAAACAACCATTGAACCACTTTTTGAGGATCAATTCATTTTAGTCTGAAATTGTAAGGTCATTGCAAATGGTGACAAAATTATTCATAGCATTAAGCTCCGAAATAATTCATCAAGTAACAAAAATTTTTTTTAATTTATATTTATTTTTATAATATATCATTGACACAAAAGCAGAACTTTCATTGACCAATCAGAATGTTTACATCACCTCCATTATGTGTGAAGTCCGTCCCTCCACAACACAAGCTTTACACAGGAATTCTATTTCCGGTCCCTTAATTCGTCAATTTAAGGCAAAAAAACGGAGAAACAAAATAAAACGTTCCACTGCATTTTCAAAACAAAACTCTACTGTTCCCCTTTTATTCGCAGGGATTAGAGACCAGAAACACCAAGAAATATTTACCTCTGTAGTTTCAATTTGAAAGACTACTTTCAGGCTTATTTGGCATCATTTTAATCAGTACAACTTCCACTATGAGACACTACCGTAATGTTGTCATTTTTCATGTTAAATTCACACACTAAACACAAAATCTTCCCGTCATCACTGCAACATCTCCTTTGGACGCAGAGGTTTCATACAAGCGTAATGATTTGTCTGAGTTTTTGTGACGAACTGGGAGAGTTACATCTGCGATTACGTAAAATAACGAAATGCAAATAAACAATGGAACATTGTATATAAAAATGCCTTTAAAGATTAAGGTCCCACGCCCAATAACGCGCTTTAACACAGCGGATAACACCATCGTCTAGTTTCGCCATAGAGGAAAAAAGTAATATTTTGAAAGTAATATAATTCATGACACAACACGTGCATTTAAAAAGGGGCTCATCAAGGAAGGAGAGGGCGTGGAGCCTGATTTCTAAAGTTTTGGATGAACTATTCGACATGGGGGTGGCAGGGCAAACCGCTCCTACGGAAGCTTGGGGGAGGGGAGACAAGCAGGAGGTGGAAGACGGACTCCCCACGCAACACAAAAAGACAGATCTGTGTAACTGTTGATGCATAAGCACACTAAATAAGCTTTTACATGCATTTGAACCAAAGTGCCATGTAAACCATGTTTCTTCTGGAAGGTTTTTAGAAGCACATTTGTTGAGGCAGACATTGATGTTGGACGAGAAGACTTGTCTTGCGAGCTTCACCCTAATTTATCACTTACAGTTGTGGTTCCCAAAGTCAGCGTTTGTGTGTGTACGGGGGCTCAGAATGAAAAATATGACAAATTTTGCCATCTGCTTCCCCTGCACAGCAGTGGGTCATAGAGACACAAAGTCATCTGTCTTGAATTGCCAGCTTGAGACAAACCCTAACAAGCCATTCGGAGACAAAACATTCAGAACACAAAGACAAATTTGTTGACTTTTTCAGACAAAGACACCCAAACTGCTGCACTCAACAGCTTCACCTTCCTAAAGCTGGCAACTGCTCTGTGAGAAAAATGACTCCCTAGAACAGGGTGTCAAACTCATTTTGGTTCAGGGGCCACATTATACCCATCTGATCACAAGTGGGCCGGACCAGTAACATAACAGCAAGATAACCTGTGGTCAATTTGTTTTCTGTAGCTTTTTTTCTCAGTTGGGAAAAATGCCTCAATCAAACTTGTTGCTTAATTACTTATTACATCGTTTATTGTATTTATTTCTTGATCTCTTGTTATACCGGTCTTGCGTTTCTTTATCTCCCCCAAGTGGTGGAATTTTTTTAAAGATTCATAACTAAGAAGAGGAATAGTAGAGAACCAGAAGCTGCAACATGCCAAGGATGATCACTAAATCAAAGTTAAATTCATAGAACATTGTTTGTCAGAGGAAGACAAAAAAAAATGGATGTTTTAGCTTTACAGGGCAGAAATATTCTGTACAGAAGCAGGTAGATAGGCTCCTGAAGGTTACCCGAAGCTCCACTTTTATCATTTATTGTTTTTGACATTTTTATGTCTGACAGAATTATTTGAAGGTTCATCACTCTGTTGCAGATCCACTTTAATGAACCAGCAGGACTGATTTATGGTGAGTAAATTCACAAAAGACCGAAATAAACTAGGATAAAAAGTACTAAAAGGAAAAGAAAAGAAAAGCTATATTATCTAAAGATTCAGATCAAAATGTTAAAATATCTGCAGATAAATGAACACACCAGTGTGTTCGACTGAACAGTCATACCATCCCAGCTTGGTATGACTGTTCGAATGAGTTTACTTTCTCTCCACATAACCATGACCCATTGTTTAGAACAACAGGGAATGTTCTTCACTTACCTTTAACCCTTTAACTCTTTAAGAGCTTTAGCTCCAGTGTTGCCATTCTTTCGACAACCGTAACTCTGAAACAGTTTACGCAATTAATGTAATTCCAGCAGATACTGTCACAGTGAAAAGCCAACCGTGGTGCAGTGGTAGGGCGGTCGACTTCTGATCAGAAGATTGGACATTCAGTTCCTGCCTTGCTCACCCATGTGTCAGTCTCCTGACACTGAACCCCACATTGCCTCTGGTGGAAGTTTGGTGCCAGTGTTCGGCGGAGTGCCAGTGTGTGAATGGGTCTGTGACTGTAGAGTGCTTTGGGCCTTCAAGGAAGATAGGAAAGAGCTGTACAAGTATACATAGTTTGATATCCAAGACTTATTTGTGATGTGTTTTATATCAACTCAAAGCTGATATACAGTCACATGACCTCGACTAAAATTAGATTTAAATTGGACTTCAACAGCAGTGACTCGTGACTCGACTTGGACTTTAACATCAGTAACGTGTGACTTGACTCAGACTTTATCCCTCTAATTTTTTTACTATTTTTCCCCAAATGTAACCCTTGTGCTATCCTTGGCATGTTTACATCAGAAGTCGGGTCATCTGGACCCCACAAGACAGCGCACTCAACCTTTTATTTCAAGGATTTTTTATCTTCACTTATGCCCGTGGTAGACATGAAATCCACCTTGGTTCAACTTTGTCCTGGGAGGGATAACACATCAAAATAAGGGTGGGGTTACCTGCACCCCATAAGAGAGCACAAAAGCATGTTGACATAAACTGTGCCGGCGACCTCTGTCTCTGTATTTGTGTGAGTCATGAGTGTATGTATCTTCTGCACAACATGCAATCAAATTAGATTTGATCAAATGATCTGCCAATCTGTCAATCAAACACAGTACCAGTTCCTATTGGCCAGTGTGTTGTCTCTATGTCCAAATAAAAATCAAGGGTAAATAGATGTATTACAGCATTCCTATGTTAGTTGCATTTTTTAAGCTAAAAATCCATCATCATTAATTGAAGCAGTAAAGGAAACTCCATGTGCTTAGATTGCTTGGACTGTCCTTAAAGTCAAAGTTACAATTTAACGATTTCACTTTTAAATTCACAGAGTCCATGAGAACGTATGTCGGATTGAGCTATTGATGTTAGCGGATGTGCTGGACATGAAACGAAGCATACATTTCTGTCTAGTGCAAATCATTTCTGTGGTTGGGCTGATCGTCTTCTATGGCAAACCCTGTGAAGTGTCTGTTTTTTGTGCCAGGCGTTCAGACAGGTGCGTAAACAGGCAGCACCCCGGATTTTGTGCTCCTCGGCCTCGCCTGCATTTGAAATGCAGCATTATACATCTCAGAGCCGACTGTGCGTTCACAGGCCAAGCTCTGCAACTAAATTGTCCTCTCCGTGTTGCAGGAGAGTCTTTTTGAGGGCTGGTAAACAAACCCGCTTGTTAGTGCTGCTGTTGCAATCCTTCTGTCAGAGATGTGAGGAAACAAGAAGTCTTATCCCAAAGGTGGGTTTTTCACAAAGGGCACAAAGCAGCTTTATTGTACTCTAATTTACTAAACCTGGTATTTCTATGTATAAAAAAAGTTTTTTTTTCCTCTCTATGCCAACTCTTGCAAAGCAAGTATCTTTGCACTTTTACTTGTCACACCAAAGTCTTTTTTAAAACCTGAGGGAATGCACCTAGTTAGTTAAGAGTAGCATAGATGTACAGTGCAGCTGCTTTATAGAAAGACACGGCTTTCTTCTCTGCCCCAATTTGAGCTCCCATGAATAATGGATATATTGGCAAGAAAACTATACATCTTTTCTCTGTTTATGTAGTACAACATGTGCAGTGAAATTCAATAAGGTTGCATATACTTGTTTAATGAGTTAGCTTTATTTTTGCAAAGGGTGATGCGTCAAAAGGTGGAACTTTGCCTGGGACGGGTTGCAATAGGAACTGCAAGATTTGCCAAAGAAACCCCAAGTATATGAAAAGGCCTAAATTTAATGCTTTATTTAATAAATATTAATTGTTCTCAAGTTTATTGCTTGCCATTAATTTCCATTTAACATTTAATGTTTGTGTATTTTTTATTTGTTCTGCATGTGACAAAATCAACTGAAAACAGCAGGTGGGGCGTGCAGTGGCACTGCCTTAACATAGAGGGCGCTCGTGAGTTTGTGTTTGTTCTTCATTTGATACTAATAAAGTTGATTCAGTAAGAGCTTGTATTTTATGTTCTGCTTTGATGGATTGCAAAAATTGGAAGATGTAATCTCATTAAAATGACTCAAAGTTGGGGTTTAATCAAAAAAAGGAAGTTATGATGAATGCAAGACTAATGCTGAACAACAGATTTCTGTCCAGAAGGAGAGACGGAGAGACGGATGGACTCTTTTACAGGGAATGGTTCGACCTGTGAGTGTGTGTGTTGGATCGGATGGCGTGTGTGTGTGAGTGCTTGAGAGAGCCACCTTGTTGGGTCTTTTTTTTTTGTTTTTGGATTCAAAATTTGGGCTTTTTTCTTACATCTCTGATTTTTGCTAAAGGCAAAGGTTATGGTAACAGGGTTAGTGCATGCCGTGGGACACATGTTTCGTGGATAATAGTTATCTTTTTTTTGTATATTTTACCTTAGAACACTCTCGCTATTGAAAGTACACAAAAGACTCTAAAACACTGTCACTTTTGCCAGGTAATTTTACCTGATATAATATACCCAAGAATATATATCTCATAAAAAATAGATCAAAATATGACAACTAGTGATAAATTAGAGTTGTTTATATTATTTTTAACTGTGGTTTATTTAACAAAATGTAAAATAAAAATATACCCTAGGAAGATCCAAAAAACATGCTTGAAAATTACAGAAAAATTAGAAATTTGAGGACAAAAAATTCTTAGAAAATAAAATAATGACGGAGACATGGTCTTTGGTCCACCCATTCCTGGGACATGTAAGACTTTACCCAGGAAAAAATGAAACATATTGAAAATCATGTAAATACTTTTGCTCAGGTGAAAAACACCCGGCGATAGTGCTCTAGGGTTAAACAAATGTTCCCACAGTTGGGGACTTCAATAAAACTTTTTTTTTTTTTTAGTTTAATTAGAAGTTAAATTTGAAATTCGATTTGGACATTTGGGAGGGTAACGAAGGAAAAATGGCATTTTCGAGGGTTCTCCAGACTGATTTCTTTTTAAGTCTATTTTCAAGGATTCTTAGTGTTTCGATTTGGTTTTTAAGACATGTAAATTTAATCACAAACTGTATGTTTTAGTATTTGGTTTGTGGATAGTTTAAATTACGATGGCTGGTAAATAAAATTTTCTCCAACTCTAGATTGACCCGTATAGACCTCACATTGGTTTGTAAATCTGGCTCTGAAAGAGTCCGTGTCTCATCAGCCACAACTTTCACTGCATGTCATGGCTTTAATCATGCTATATGTCCTCCATGTATTGTACTAAGATCTACACAGACACTGCTCCATGTAGCGATCGGGCTAAAAACCTGAACTAATTATTAGACAGGTGTCAGGCTAAAGTATCATAAATCGCATGGAAAAGGGGCGTTAAGAACGGTGTTTTGACCATTAAAAACCCTAGTTTTTATGCTCAAGGAGCAAATTTGCGATATATATAAATATATAAATAAATATATATATATATAAAAAAAAATTAAAAAAGTTTTAAATAGAGAGAACGACTCCAAACCGTGTGGTTTTCATGAAGCCGTGCATCATTGAGATTTTCATTGTAACATTCATTTATTTTACAGTGCTGTAGTTTAGTCGATGGAAACTCTCAGTTGGTTGCTAAACTTTGTGTGATCATAGAGTTATCCGATTTTTAAATGGCTTGGACAATCAGAAAGGAGGCAAAACTATGATATTAGGAAATGCTGTCAGGAAGTACTCTAATGCGAATTGCTTCATTGCTGCAATAACAAGTGACGTAAGATTTGCGCATGCGGGGTACGGAGTAGTAGCAACGTGCATCATTTTAGTGCAGGAGAGTTGATGTGATGGCAGGTAAGAGCTCAGAGGCTGATGAAGCCGCAGCCGGAAAACTCTTTGGTTCATCGGTCGTTCACCTGGTGAAAGCAATCTCCCCTTTCTAGTTGTAGCTGATTTAATAAAGCTCCTTCCTCCTCCTGTGACTGCTTTCAGCAATGAAAAGCTCTTCTCTTCTAAAACCCAGAGTTCTGGTCACAACCAAGGTCACACACAGAGAACAGCAAACAATCAAGAATCCAGCAATCCGAAACACAATATCGAAAGACAGAAGAAAGTCATAAGAGAACACAAAAGTCTGATATCCTGACACCAGATCACTGTGAAGAAGGTAATGAAGGGCATTTTTAAGATATGCATTTTCCCTGTGTGCTGTCAACATTAATGGTCAGTTTGTAATTTAAATTTATAATGTATGCTGTTTTAGAAAAAAGATTTCTGAGGATGCAAAATAAAAAGAGCAACTTGCCTCCATTTCCCTCAGCTTTAAATCTTTGTAGATAAATGTCAAGAGAAAAAGTCAAAGCCACATTGAAAGAGAGCAACAATCTACCCAAACACACACTATAAAAAACAAATAAACTAACCAGATTTGATGCTGTGGTTGTTGGAACACCTGGTATCAGTGGCAGCTTTAAAAGTCTTTTCAATAATACAATATAATTGCATTTATCCATTTTCTGAACCCAGTTAACGCCCTTTGGAGTCATGTGATTACTGGAGCCTATCCCGTTCACTGTACACTCTGGACAATTCGCTAATCCTTTACTTGGCCACATATTCGCTCCCAAGGGTCAATTCAGAGTCACCAATTAACCCATGAAGCACGGTTTGGACTTTGGGAAGAAACTGGAGTGAAAATCCACAAGAAGAATACACAAACCTCATGACAAACTCCTTCTCATGTGGAGAATAGCATTCCCAGTCTAACTGACCCTCCCCCGAGACAGGACGCATGAAGAGGTGTGGTCTAATGCTACTTTTTGCTGCCCACGACCCATATCAACAGCTCCCATCGAGTCTCCGCTCTGCTACCATACAATTTCCAACAGTCGGATGGTTAGAGAGACGACAGAATTCAATTTTTTTTTAACTTGTCCTGTCCAACAGCTGAGCAAACAGATACGGGCTGAGAGCCTCTTGCGTTGGACAGATTTTAATGACCCATCAGGGGTTTATTAAGTATAAACCCCTGTTGTATTTTATACTAAACTTTATTTATATTGATTATGTTGTATCATTTAACTTTTTTTGTTGGACCGGACGGAAACAAAAAGGGGGGGGATTAAAGAGGGGGGTTTAGAGAAAAAAAAGAAGATGATAATAGAGGGTAGTAACATCATAAATCATAAAACCACCAGGTCTAAGTAGCAATCTGGAATGGGCGGGGCCTGTCTACACACACACACACATTCAGTAGTAACACACATACCTGTTGGCCAAAATAGTCTCCACATTTAAACTAGTCAAAATGTGCACTCCTAAACTCCTAAAACAAACTGATTCAGGAAAAAAAAGGAGAATGAGCCCATGAAGGAGAGATCCTCTCCCAGAATGGAGAGACGATTACCAGGACTGTTAAAGAAGAATTATCTCATGTAACTCTACAATTATGTTGAAATAGTGGAGCAGATAGGCTTTATCCAGATGGGCTGGAGGACACCTGGGGAGAGGCGAGGTCCACTGCCAGGAACAGGAACACCGACGAGCCACCAGGAAACTACACAAGGCATGGGGGTCGAGGGGGTGCAAATTAATAACTACAGATGCACAAACTGTTGTCATGCTTTTGGTTAAAATAAAATGAAAATGCAGCCCATTAAAACGTTTTTTTTTCTACATGAATGTTGAGCTGTGTTGGTGTTTTGACCACAAACAACAAAATAAAACAACCAAAAGAATCATCAAGCTCGACTGAATTCTGCTGTCATGGCTGTCCAGCATTACTTTGACATAAGAGGAGCCGCATCAGCAGAGTTTATGGGCACTTTCTCCAACAGGATATATTTAAGATCATTAAGAAAAATCCTTGTTTTTCAAACTACCTGTGTTCATGTAAGACATCATTTCCATGTTTTCCACTAAAAAAGGACGGGCTCGTGCTGAGTGAAGTGCTTCTGAATAGTGAATGTCTCCTCCAGCTCCTCCCGTTGACAGCTGTCAGAGAGCTCTCTGTTTGGAGAATCGGAGAGGAATTCAAGGGGGAAGCTGAGGTAACAGCTCCTCTTTTAGGAAGCAAAGAGAAAGTGAAAGAATTCAGGCCTCAAACAATTTATGGTGGTTAAAGTAAAAGCCGTGCTGTGGCTTTTCACACGGCACCACTTTTGTTTTAGACAGTTATTTACACTGTCACTGTATTTTCTTAACCACACAGACTGTTTAATGTTTAACACCACAGGGGGAAAACAAGCCTTCGCTGAAAAAACAGACCCCGAAAAGGAGAATTTTCTAACCTCTCTGGATTTATTTCTTCAAACAATATTAGATTATGATGCATTTGTAGACTAAATTAGTATAATTCCCTATTAAAAATGCAACACAAGGAGTTCATCTTCCACTGAAATACATTTTTAAAGAAATTTTGATTAAATTATGTATATTTGATTTTCTTACTTTAGTGCAAAAAAATCTCAAAAAGTTTTAGATAAAAGAAAGTTCCAAAATCATGTACCATAGTCACATTCATCTATCGGGCAGGGGTTGGCAAACTGTAGCTCCAGAGCCAAATTTGACTCTTTGACCCCTTATTGTGGCTCTCTGGTTATACACAGATTTTACAGCAGATTTTTTAAAATGTGTTATAAGTGTCTCTAATTGTTATAAAAATACAGTAACGATCATTGAATTAACTCTGTTTTAATTTTGATTAGTGAGATTTACAAATTTCTGACTGGGATGCACCATAAATGATAAAATAAACTGATTTTTTTTAGTCACTGCTGACACACATTTGCTGCATTGATATGATGATATGTGACACACAGTGTCTTTTATTTTTGAAATGTATTGTCTATTTATGTTCATGTTATGTTTAAGCCAAAAAACAGCAATTGATTTATTTTTATGATAAAAGTAAGATTAAAACAGATGCAAAACAGTGTTTTTATTTTTCTGAAGTCAGACTTGGTGGCTCCTCCTGAGTCGTGGTCTGTAAGAAATCCCATCAAATGGCTCTTTAAATGTCGTAGGTTGCAGAGCCCTGCTATAGGCCAACCTTCTTCTGAATTGAAATGTGAGAAATGTGCAACAAATTAGCAATGTGCTTGTGAACCATCAGAAAAATGGAATTCGGCTGACAAGCCATTGTCAAGAAAGTCATTCTGGGCCTAAAAGAAACTCTGGGTCAAACATATGCGAAAGTATGAGAACAAACCTTTGAATAAACCCTGTTTGAAAAGAAAATACACAGAAACTTCAGCTAAACAGAATTCTGTCATTCATCCCTCAAGAGCACAAATAACAGCCTATAAGAGACTGATGATGTACAGCAAGAGAGGGCAGGAGCAGCATGGGATGGCATTAAAAATGACCAGGATCTATGTATGTATCTGTAAACTGAATCCGTTTTCGGGTCACAGGGTTGCTGGAGCCAACCTAGTGTTGAGTAAAGGTGGCTGCACCCTGAGACAGATCCCCACTCTGTTACAGAGTAACACTCATGCATGCACATCTAGGGGCTCTGGAGACACCAATGAACCTATGGAGCCTGTTTAAGGACTGCTGGAGATAATCCACACATGCACAAGGAGAACATGCAAACTCCACGCAGAAAGAACCCAGCAGGGATTTGAACTTTCTTGCAGTGAGCTGAGACCACTAACCATTGTGCTACCGTGAAGCTCCCGTTCAAAACAGAAACCAATTAACTTATTTCTAGTTTCAAATAAATTATTAATTGTTACATAAAAGTAACAATATTAGTTCATTGTTTTAAGTTCACAACTGAGTTTATCTCAGGGCACTACGCAAAAATAAACCAATGTTTCATCTGTTAGCTTGAGCTCCGTTGTGACTCAAAAGGAGCAAGAGAGGAGATCAATATCATGATTCCTTTGACCTCTAGGGGTAAACACAATTACCTCATTTTACTTTCATTGAGGCTAAGAAAGTTAGCTGACATCCACAACTTAACTTCTGCAAGGCAGTCAATTATTGATTTAATCCTACGGTCTGGTCCTTTACACATAGGGACATAAATTTGACAATCGTCTGCATAAAGGTGGAGGTCCACCTTATGCTTCCGAAAAAGCATTCCACATGGCAACAAATAAATATCTACTGATTGGTGAGAGCAGATACCATAGTAAACATGACTCAGAACAACTTGAACCAATCACGGCTTACTCCAACATGGCGGTGTCTGTATTGCGAAAAATTATGATTGAATGGACTTTATTACATTGGAGCCAAAAACAACCTTTTTTAAATGGTTGACCTCGTTCTGTCTAGTTCTTATGTACATTCAACAGAATCCCCCCCAATTGATTTTCTCTATGTTGTAGCAAATTGCCGAAAATTTTTTTTTTTTTTTTTGGTAAACATTTGTTAATTTTTAAATTTGTTTACAATATATTGTATTTTGCCATTTTTGAGGCTCTTTTAGTTTTAGTCCACTCTGACCCCAGGCTCTTAAACACCCACCCATATAAAAAACAATCAGATAGTCTAGTTATTTCTGCTCAGTAATCAAGTTTGAATTTATGCACAGAATCCCAATTACCTCATCTTTAGTCTGTTAAAAGTGCTGGTTTACGATTTGATCTGTAAGTAAAACATCAATTACTTAATTCTAATATACACATTCTCCAAGTCTTTCCTAATTCATTCTCTGATAACCAACCAACATTTTATAAAGCTTATTTTAAAGTCTTACCATTTTTACTTTATCAGTGCAAGTCTGCACAGAAAGACATTTATGATCCAAATGATTTTTCCATCCAAGGCGCCACTTGGACCCGGAGTGCTTTTAGTGGCTTCAAGGTGAAGGCGTGACCATGGCTCGGGCTGATTCTGAGGTTAGGTGAACAAGTGCTGGTGATGATCAACTAAACAGCTTCAGCATGAGGCCATCCAGCTTACTCCAATCACTGGGCTTTTTATGTTCAAGGAGCAGAAAATTGTCTACTAGATCAGCGCTCTCAGCTCGAACTTTGAGGGAAAAAGCGAGCGTGTGTTTCGAGGGTGTTGCAGGCGAGCGTCTGCTCCCCTCAGAGAAGAAGTGATGCCGGATCAGAGCACCAGGGGGCCGCGCTGGTTTCCAGTTGGGAACATTTACTTTGTGGAACTCTCTGTTGAATTGATATGCAGGTGATGCACGAGATTTTTTTCGTATTTTTCACATAGAAAAAAAATTGGCAGATGTGTGTGAGAGGGTGGTGCAGAGAAGAAAACACAAATCAATCACTCCTCACCAGGTGTAGTCAGACAGCGATGGGGAGCTTCAAGACTCTGTGACGAAAAATCAAAGAATAATGGGAACTGCTGAAAGCCTGTCAGTCATAGAACTGAGGCAGATAGACATTTCTACTGTATTAGAGTGGATCATATGGAGGAGGAAGTCTGAAAAATATTATTTCCTGAAACATTCAACAAATGTTCTTGATTATCTTAAGCAGAAGCTGTACACAGGAAGAAAGCTGTTTTTTTTTCTTTGACAATGACCACAGATCAACTTATATTTTAGTAACATGTAGCGACGAGGCAAAAACTTGACAGCAGCTTCTCCCACACCAGACAAGAACATTTAGTTTACATACTTTTGGACAAGCGCTCAATCGAATTTGGCGTGACGATTTGCGTCCTGTGTGAACATGTTACAATAGGCTTGGCAGATTTGCTCAGAAGTGTTGCACTTTTCTCCCAATTTGAAATTTTCACATGATTTTTTTTTTTATATATTTTTTTCTAGTCTGCTGTAGCTGAAAATACAATGCTACAAAGATTGCAGATTTGTTTTTTCTAAAGTGCAACAACAGGTCATTTAGTAACTACAATCATAGTAAAAACAATATAATAAAAGATAATCAACTATTACCTACTTTGACAGTCCCACAGAATTACATTTAGTTTCCAGCGACAGAATAAGTTCCTTAACACTTAACACTTTTCAACTGTTTACGCAACTAACCTTATTCTAGTGGAGGGGTTGGCAACCTTCAACATTTAAAGAGCCATTCAAGTTTCTAACCAATTGCAACCCAGCAGGAGCCGTAAAGTGTTACTTCACCCTTTGGAAAAATAAGACTCCGATTTGTATTACTGTCACTATTATGGTTGTTTATTTATTGTCAGGAATAAAGCAAAAACATAAAGAGAAATTTGCTCTTTTTTTTTCTAAACATAAAGTGGTTTATTACTTGACAGAGATTCACATGACTTTCTTTCAAAAAAGGAAGTCATGTGGAGGATCATCTTAATGCAGAAAATGTAATACTAAGGAGTGTAATGTTCGAAGTGATATTTAAAAAGACCACTATAAAAGTTTATGATGCTGTTTTTGATTAATCTCAATCAAAAATTCATAAATGTAACTAGCTAAAGTATATTCAGATGTAATTACAAGGATAGGGTTGGCAAGGATAATTTACTAGCTTCTATTTTTTGACTAATTTAGTCTAATCAGGAATTTTTGGCTATTTTGGACTTTAGCAATGTGCTAACTTTGTTTTTTTTTTGGCTAATTTGGCATCTACTGATGTTTTTATAGGTTAATTCAGAGTTTAGCTTCTATTTTAGCAACAGGCTAACTTTTTGACTAATTTAATTTACTGAGACATTTTAAGCAATTTTGGAGTTTAGCTAGTAGTTAAGCAATGTTCTAGCTTTTGTTTGTTATGGCTAGAGTTCAAGAACCCATATCCAGAGCAGGTTTGGACGCAGAAGGACAAGTCAGACTTCTTTAATGTTTCTTTTTAATAAAGTAATCAGCATTTTTGATGGGGGGAATAAATGGACAGCTGGTTAAAGAAAAACTAGAGAATAACATGATAAAGAAAACCTAAAAAAAAAACTTGACAAAACACGCACACACACAGAGATCAACCAAGAGAACTTAAATAGGCAAACAACTAATTAAACTGATAAGGTGCAGCTGTGAACTCTTCCAGCAGGAAGCACAGGAAGTGGGCGGGGCAGCAAGGAGGAGCCACAGCAGACCTGAACAAAACAGGACAGAGAAAAAAGAACTAAACACACAGTACTTGTCATATTTTGGTTACTTTGGCATCTACTGAGGTTTTTTCAAGTAAATTTGGAGTTTAGCTAATATTTTAGAAACATGCTAACGTTTTTGGATAATTTGTTATCTACTGAGGTTTTTAAGTTTTAGCTTCTATTTTAGCAACAGGCTAACGTTTTCGACTAATTTTTTAGGGAATTTTGGAGTTTAAATGTATTTAAGAAACTAGCTAGATTTGGAGTCTACTGTGTTTTGGGCTAATTTGGAGTTTAGCTCATATTTAAGCAACACATTAAATATTTTTTCCAAATTAACATGTATAACAGATTTTTAAGCAATTGAACTACAAAATTTCCAGAAATGTGAGTCAAATATCAGCCCTATTTAATAATTTTTTCATGAAATTTCCAGTCTTTTCGCAAATTTAACGTTTTGCAAATAGCTTTAGCATTTTCAGCAAAGCCCTTCTACAATTAAAGTAAATTGTGTCACCATTTTCAGTAAAAAGGTTCAGCATCTTAAGCGTTCACACAAGCATTATCACAGGTAATGCAACTTTTCCGGTTCTATCTGTGCTCACTTACCTCCACTTGATATATTTTCCAAAAAATTGTCCAAATGTTTTAATAGAGCTTTGGTAAACTTAGAAAAAAGCCATCAAAAAAGCTTGTTAGATTATTATAGGAGCAATACGTACTGTACTTCAACTGTTTGTGAATGAATTGAATAACTTGTCCGACTGAAAAGTATGCTGCTTTTTTAATTTACAAGCATTTTATTTTTCTTGAACCAGAGAGCCAAAACAAGAAGGTATGAGGGCTACATGTAGCTCCAGAGCTGCAGGTTGCAGACTCCTGTTCTTGTCGATTCTGAAGCAAAGAAAAGTGGCTTTGCTGTGCAAAGCTGCTATTAAAAGTTGGTCTTTTCCACATCACAATCAGCTAATTCACGCTGATTGGTTGTCAAAGAGCATGTGTTATTTAGGTGTCAAGGCAGCCTTTGGGGTGTTGAAGAGTTACACTGCTGCTGAAGTGTCTTCAATAAGGTAATAATGCCATCATCCACCTTATTTGCTGTAAATATAGTGCACTATTGTCAGACTATTGTTTAGTGACTGAGCTAAACATGCTGCTGTTCGTCAGACACTTTAGCAACAGATGATCTCCTTGATGTATTATCAACATAAAGAGAATAAAGGAGTAAAAACATCAACAACAGCTTTTTTTCTATTGAATCCTTTAGTGGGAACATTACTTTATTCTAAATAAATCATGTCAATTGCATCTAATGGCTCCCATTGTGAGATGGTTGTTTTTTCTGTTTTCTGTATCTTTTTTGTTAGCTCATAGTCGGATCTACACGACTGCAATTTTGGAAAACAACTGCAATTTTCTACCAATAGGAGCTGGGAGAAGCTCTGAAAATAACATCCGAGGTGTGATGTGGGTCTGAAACTGTCAGTCAACATCAGGAACTTGGATTTTTTATGCTGCAGCTGATTTGCATTAAGTGAATAGCCCTGTGAGAACTGGCAACCTGTTCAGGGTGTACCCAACCTTTGCCCAACAGTAGCTAGGATAGGCTCCAGCCACTCAGTGACACTGACAGGGATTAATGGGTTCAGAGGATGGATTTCTTTGTGCAAATGTAATGAAAATTGATCTGTTTTTTTGTTTTAATTGCTCAACATGTTCTTTGTGCCTCTTTGTGTACAGCGAGGGGTTTGGAGCCTCTTTGAATGATTTTTTAAGGTTTCCTCTTTTGGAGGTTAGCGCCCACTTTCCCTCCCCCCTCCATGTCTGACTGTTCAGTATGAGAGATGAGTGTTTTCATTACATAAGCTGCACGAATATGTCTGTTTCACCTAATGTTGTGCTCTTATTTGAGTTCTCTTATCTAAAAGAAGAAACTCCAGCCACATACTGGCATTTAAAAAGAAAAAAAAGTGATGAAGAGGTTGTTTCAATTGAATGTACAGGCTTTACTCCTCTTTGTCTCCCCCTGTTGTCCTCATCCATGAGCAAAAACAGGCAACTAACCTAAAACAATGAAGGGTTTGCAGAAGTACATTTCTGTTTTTGTATAAAAACAAAAGAAAAAGCCAGCTGCATTCATGTTTAATTTCATACTGGTTCTGTTACGCCTCTGAAAAGGGGAATAATGAAGAAATAACACAAGACACTGCATCAGTGAAGTCCAGTGTAATGATGGACGAACAGAATCTGCATGTCTCCCCTATGCAAACCCAGACAACATCAACCGAAACACAATCAACAGATCAAACTCTCAAAACTAAATATTTGAAAGCAAGCTGAATGAAAACAATATAGAATTAAGGTAATTATCCAAAATGACATGTAAGTATTAGCACTGAATATGTTATCACTGTGACTTGTATATTTGGCATCAAGACCAGAGCAGTTGATCACAGATCAATAGATTAACACATCAGTGTCTATTCTCTGAAAGTGAATAATTAAATAATTTCCTCTCTACTTTTTAGGTAAAGTTAGGAATTAAACTAGATATTATTTTCCCAAACCATAAGAAGCATGTTTATTTTTTTCAACAATTCTGTGTCTTCCTTATGTTTAAACAGCAGCTATACTAAGACCATTACAGTTCCATGCTTCTATATGGATCACACACTGGTTGCAAATACTAATTTTGCTGCAAAATCAGCACAAACATCCCATCTGACATGAGAGCAGCTTAAATAAACACAAGTGAAAAGCTCGGTTTATGCAGTAAAGTCTGGATAAAACATGGACACCCATTCAACATCATGATGGAAATATTTTTTTTGAAGGGTTAGGTATACTTTTAGGTTTTAGTTGCTTGAGCTACTGTTTATACAAAACAGTTCAGTACCTCCATGTAATGGTCCTGTTTATCTGGGCCTCTGTGTGTAATGGAGCTTGTTCACCTCTCGCCCTGCACTAAGGCTCTGCAGCTTAACTGGTGATTTGGACATCAACAGTTATTTATTGTCCGTCCAGCCTCCTCTTTCTTAAACCTCGCCAGCCCCCTGCAGCTGTACACACGCAGCACTTTTGCCTGTAACCATTTTCAGTGATTTGTCAGCCATGTGCAACCAAGTGAGGTCTAATCTGCGGTATCTGACAGCTGACAACACTGACTAAGTGCCCAAATGCTCAGTATTGACTGTTTCCCCAGGGCAGCCGCCACCGATGAACTGGAAAAGGTAACAATGCTGTCCTCCGGCGATAGCCGCTCAAGAACCGCCCGCCGCCACCAGACTTTGGTCAGGCGGTGTTGGACGGTGAATCACAGCCAGAGTTGTCATTCTGCCCGCTTGATCTTTTTAGAACACAAAATCACCATACAAATGAAACGCCCCGAGGGGGCTGGCTGATTGAGTTGTGTGAGTTTCTCGCAGCTGCATCGACATGAGATGCTTTTTACAGAATGAAAACCTCCACAGAGCTGATGCATGGAGGAGATCAATAATAATCAAAGTTTTTTACTCAAAATATTTACATGTTGTCAACTAATTAAAGCCACACTCCAATGAAAATAATTTTTCATTCCCTTTTTCTCATTATAGAGAAAATAATTTAAGATTAAAGCTGCGTTTATTAATATTTCTTTATTTAAATCGCGTTGGATCAGGAGAAGATGAAAATCTGTGGCTTGAGGTTGAATTTGTGACACAGCTACTACCACAGACGGGCCAAAGTCTCCCTGCTTCACTCTAATTTTAAATTATCCACCTGCAGACAAATAGATCAACATATGTCTTCCTTTTTATGTTTTAGTTGTCATCTGGGTCAAAACTGTACAGATATTGCTTTCTGTTTTATTTATTTTTTTGCTATGCTAACCTTAGCTTGGTGTTGTGAGGGTCTGTAAGCTAGCAGAAGAAAGTAAACAAAGGGATATCAATGTAGGGTTACTTCCACTCCGACAGTTCCGCCACAGAGACAAATTTCTTATCAGCTCCTGCTGCTCTGTAGAAAATGTCTTAAAAATATATTTATATTATAATTTTTTTTTTTTAAAGGTGTTTCTATTGCGAAGATGCTTTCCAGGTACAAACTGATCTCAGGATTTATAAGTCTAGTGTAAAGCAGGTTGAACTATGCAGATGATTGAATTGATGTGTTTACTTTCTCCCACATGGAGGGTGAAAAGATGGTTTGCTTTGATGATGATTGCAGTGAAAATGAGAGCAAATTGATTTTCTTCACTTTGCACGGCACTGCGTGAATTAGTTACAGTTCTAATGATGTGGAAATGTAAGCGGTTAAGGTTCGCTTGGCTAAACTCAGACCTGCATGGGATTAATCCTTTAACCCCAGAGCTTTGGCTCCAGTGTTGGTTTCTTTCCACTGCCGTAACTCTTCAGCTGTTTACACATTTATTGTAATTCCAGTGGATTCGGAGGCAGAGAAAAGCAAAGGACCACATTCATTTTAATAATGAGAGATCTTAGTAATGCAAAAAAAGAATTACTTGTGATAGAGAAGTTCATTGTCTTCTGGCGGTTAGGCCCTGAGCAGATATATAACTCCAGAGCCAGACGCTGATGGTGGTGGAGGCCAGTGCATGACATCTCATGGTTAAAGTGGAGAAAGGGGAGGAGGAGGGCCGGAAAACTTGTCTGGAATGTAGAGAAATAAAAATGTAACCCTTCCGCTCTCCTTAGCTTGTTTACATTAAAAGTGGGGTCATCTGGACCCCACAAGACAGTGCGCTGAACTTTTTTTCCACTGATTTTTGAGTTTCACTAATGTCCATGGCAGACATCTTGTCCACATTTGTCATGGTAGAAATCGTATATCAATATGTGGTTGGAGTCATCTGGACCCAAAAGAGAGCGGAAGCAGAAAGGAGGTTGTGATTAGCTGAGAAAAGAAGGCGGGGAATTTAGCGATTAGAGTTAATTAATACGTGGCATGTAGAGTGATGGAATAACCAACACATTTCAGCTAAATAAAATGTCTCTTATCCGTGCCAAAATCAGCTGATTGACGTTGTAAAGTTACGCTATTTCAAAGAGGCTTTGCTATTTAGGTGTCCTCTGTGATATAAGGGGTTAAAACACTAAAGATCTCCACTCTCTAGGGTCGCAGGTGAAAGCAGGGCACACCCTGGTCAGGCCGCCAGCCTGTAACAAGTCAAGATTTAATCCTGCATTCTTAAACTCAGATATTTTATGTAAACGTAGTACCAAATGATTATAAATAGCACTGTTTTTCTGCTAACACAAAACAAAGTTAATACCCACGTCATGTTTCTGTGTCACTGCCTCAGCTTTTCTAACAAGTGGGTCAAACACATGCCTAATTCACCGCAAAGGGGCAATAAAGGATCTTTTTTTTATTCATATTTCAACATTGGACTTCCTCTGTATTAATGCTGGCATTCATGGTTAGTTATGGCAGTTTCCAGCCACTAACTCGCCTCAGTTGCATGCTTTAGTGTAGCCTGTGTAGGATTTTATCTGAGAGCGTGCTCATAAGTCAAGACGTCGGTGGCGTCATCTGTTATCACATCATCCATCTCTTCGGCAGAGCCGAATGACTTGCAGATAAATCAGGTAAATAGTGGAGGGGGGGTCATGCAATTCCAAGGACAGAATCTGTAGAGAGCTGTCAATCAATTATAATGTTTTAATGGCAAATATTTACATGACGTCAATAGTTAACTCACATTTAATCGCAAATTAATCACAAATGTTTCGCTCTTTATGAATGTATCTGTCAAAGCTTCTCTCATGCTTCCAACCATGAACTATTTCATAGCATTTCAATTAGCATGCATGTGCTTACAATAACATCAACTCAATTAGAAGTGTGTGTGTGTTTTCTCACTCAGCAGTCTCAGGAACTGAAAGTGTCTAAATGCGGCAGCAGGAAACTGTGGACACAGAGGAGAGCTGCTGGCGCTCGTCCTCCATGTAGATCGCCGCCAGCAGTTTCTGCTGGAGGCAAGTGCTGTTTGTTTACTCTAAACCACTCCATACTGCGACGCTGGTGCTGACTCACTGCTGGATGACTCGGAGTGCTGTTGTGCATGCCACATCGGCGACGGGGTGGAGAGAAGCAGTCTTTTTGATGGCTGTCTCCTTAAACACCTCCCTCCCTCTGTTCTATGAAGACTGCAGCACTCAAAGAGGAAGAGGTGAGCATCCGTCAGCACACCTGCGCATCTGTCCGCGTGCTGAAGGAGCGGCTGCGACTTCAAAGCAGGAAGAGTTTTTAGGAAAGACAGCTTTTTGTGTTTGACGGATTTGTTATGCACCACATCGAGAAATCAAGCGTACATTTGTATTAATAAATTTGAAACTAATGATTATTGTAATTT
Source organism: Oryzias javanicus (assembly GCA_003999625.1). Taxonomy (NCBI): domain Eukaryota; kingdom Metazoa; phylum Chordata; class Actinopteri; order Beloniformes; family Adrianichthyidae; genus Oryzias; species Oryzias javanicus. The sequence goes on from CM012458.1 coordinate 5,233,115, forward strand.
TTTTCTTCGTTTTCAACCAGAAAAAAAGATAAATATAGGGAGATGTGAACCGAGAAGAGAGGAAAGAATCTTTTTTTGAGTTCTGAGTCACAGTTTGAATATGACGTCTGACTTTCTGTTCAGAACGCTAAATCAAACAAGCAGGAAAAGGTCAACATCCTCGTTTACATCCTGTGTGCCAGATTTCAAAATAATACTCTGCAAAAACAAGCTGCTTTGGAATAAGTCAACAATTCTTACACCACTGGTGGATTTACTTTATAAAAATAAAAAACAATCTGCCAATAGGGCAAGAAAAATGATTTTATTTAGAATTCTTATTTTAAGAAAACAATTCTATTCACTAATACATGTTTTCACAAACTAAGAGTATTTAAATATTAAAACACTTTCTGCACAAGATTATTTTTTTTTGCAAGATATATAATAAAGGGTCTTTTTAAGGGTTTAATGGATCACAAAACTCACCGGGCAGATCATTTTTCGGATCAGTAAAAAAGTTTGAAAAATAAACAATAGGAAAAAAAAGAAGAACAAAGCCTAAAAATACTTTAAGTTTTAAAACATATATTTGAGAAAACATATATAAAGCATTAATATATACATATATATCGTTGAACTTTGAACACAAGCAAAAACGTGTAGTTTTATATTACATTTACATGTCTGGAGACCAAATCTACTAAAACAGAGAAAAGAATGCTTAATAGGCAAATTTTGCCTTGCCCCACCCCCAGTGTCCAAATTAAATCCTACATTAAAATTTTTAATTAAACTTTTATTATTTTTTCGTATTAATTGTTTTATCTAAACTAATTGTGGAGAACATTTGAATATTTCAGATGATTATTACTATCCGTACTGCATGTGCAGGTGAGGCACTGCCATGCACGCTTTTCCTTGCGATTTTTGATCCTTTTGGCTTGCCGTACTGCCTTCCCCTGACGGCACGTTCCTGTTGCAGGAGCAGTGGCTCCGGGACTGGAAGATCTGAATCCAGAAATGGAGACGTTCATCTGTGCTTTTAGCCAGCTCTTCAAAATAAATCAACCTGCTCTCTTAGTATCCGCGTCCTCCATGACGAGTTCGAGAAAAGCTTTTGACGAAAGCTCCTCCCACATGCAGCGGGAGCTTCGGGTTAACAGATTTTGGATAACCTTCAAGCAGCAAATTCGATAGATGTTAAAACAAAGATACCATAATTCCACCATAATTTGCAAATAAATTCTGTAAAGGAAAAAAATCATCCAGAAAATCGCAGTGAGGCATGCCTATAATGGAAATTACAGGCCTCTCTCATTTTTTAAGTGGCTGACTCAATACTTTTTTGCCACATTGTATGTGTATGCATACATATACATATTTAAATTTCTGTCAGCCAATCATTATTCTTGCCATAAATTAGATCACTTGATTGACACACAGAATGTGTCATTGAACATCCTCTGATACACACGCCACTGTACATGCACGCCACCAGCAGGTATGGAGTTTTTCTTCCTCGTAATCTTCAGAAGTGTTCAGCTTTTGACTCCTACACTTTTTTGTTTTGTATATCGTGTTCTGCGGTGCCGTTGACATGACAACCAAGACCACATGGGTCCATGTCAGCCGCTAAACGACGGGAGAACTTATGTATTAGTTTAATTCTAAATAATTCTCTACTTCATTTTAACGTTCTCTTCATAGAAAGTCTGTGGATTTAAGTGCAACATAAAAATCCTTTTAACAAATTAGAAAACACAATACCATAGAAAATATTCAGGACATCTTAAAAAAAGAGTAGAAAAGATGTTACTTTTGACATATTTTTCCCATCTACTCTGAGTACGTTACACAACTTTTCACAGACAAATTAACTTAGTATCTCAAAAACAGAAATAATTACTCACTGCATGTCTGCTTCTGCCACTAATAAAGGAGAAACTAAAGTGACTAAGACCATATACACTCACGCTGCTGCGATGAATAGACGGCTGTACACTCAAAGAAAATGGATGCATTAAATGAGAAACTGCGGTGAAAGCTGATGACAGCTTCAGCAGGACACGCTTTTATTTTGTTAGAAAGAAAAGTTAAAAATATCTCTAAAACAGTGATTGCATGTTGCCAAGCTCAAAGTAGCACCTCTCTCAAAGGTGAACTGTAGATCCATATACTGAAGGGGTGCATGCTACACTCAAACAAGTGTGACTCTCAAGGACAACCTTAGCTGTCGACCATGAGTGAATGCATCACTTTTTCACACTCCCGGAGTAAAAATTCAATTTAATTCAATTCATAGACTTTATTAATCCCGAAGGGGAAATCTGGAGTTACTGTTACTCATTTTCTGACATTATTCAGGGAATAAATGAAGGTGGTTATAACTATGGGGGGGATCTCTGGTAGCTGCTGATCTGAGGAAGCCTCTGCCTGAGGACTGTTGTTGAGTAATTTACTGATAAAAGGATGTTCAAGGTTTTCCATAATGGCTTTCATCTTATGAAATATCTATCAAACTATACGCTTTAGTGGCTCCAGAACAAAGACGGCCTTCCTTAAGTTGGTTCAGTTCATGTTTATCAGTTGAAGTGATGCTGCTGCTCCAGCTTCAGGGTGTGATTTATAGAAGATTTGTTACCCTGTTGCAAACACTGACTGAGTGGAGCTTTGGTTGTCATCAGTTTGTGCCCCAAAATAAATAAACTGTAGCTGGGTAACTCTTTTACAAAAAGCAGTTTTGCACCTGAATTGAACACAGTTCAAGAATAAGCAAAACCCAGGCTCCTGAATGCACATTTAGCCCACTGTGTTGACACCAGCAGGGGATTTTATGATGGTAGAGGTCAATTCAGTTTGATTAACAACTTGCCTAAGACAGTCAATCTGGTTGGATAAATTGATTAATCATCTGCAGACATGGAAGTCCACGGGGAATTGCTCTCTTCTGCAACCTGCCTCCAGTGGTCTTGAGTGGAACTGCAAAATTGGATATTTTCTGCTTTTTGTGAAATTGGAATGCGAGGCAGCAAATTGAGTATATACTCTTCAAACTAAAACTTTTTAAGCTGGGGTTTAACTCATCTAAAGCAGGGGTCCCCAAACTACGGCCTGCATTTGGCCCGGCAGCCCAAACACTAGACGGATATTTATTCATTTTTTCTCCTCACTGGCCGATTGAGACCCACATACATTTAATTTGTTTTAGTTTTTTTTTTTTTTTTCTGTGAAGATTACTGAAATGATATCTAAAATTTAGCTTTGTGTGGCTTTCTGGAAAACCATAAATGTTTACTTTTAGGCTGTGATTGTTACACTTTTTCCTACCAACCAGCCCCACATCAGAGAGGAAAACAGTAGATTCGATCTTTCAGTTACCCTGTACTGTTTGATGAAAACAGCTGGCTCTGTTTCCAACAGGCCCATTGAACAAATCGTGTTTCGACAGTTTTGATGCTCCTCGCCAGACATCTGTTTTGGGGAATTGAGGGAAATCTTTAGTTGTTTAAGTGCAAGCATCTATTAAATTAGTGGTTCAATTTCTCGACCTGCAGGATAGAATAATGCTCATCCAACCCTTGTTAAAAACCCACTGTGGTACCTTAAAGCAATGCTGGCTTAACTCATTTGCCAGCTTTTATCAGCTAAAACTGCTTTTCTGGATCCAACGAGCACTTTGACAAATGTGTAAAAATCTTGTTTTAAGGTCTTCATGACTTTATGGTTTAAGAAACAAAGTTTTGCTTTGGTATGTTGCTGGTTAATATATATAAATATATATATCCAACAGCTAGTAAACACATATTTGTGGTCAGTCAATCATCTGACAGCAACTCCATTTGTTTATGCGTAAGCAATGCGCCATGTCCGAATTCTTTTCATGGTCACTATAAAGTGCATTCACCATTTTCTAGTGCTGTTCAAATCTACAAATCCAAAATCAAGTGCACTAGAATTTTCCCAGAAGTCTTTGTGAAAAACTATCGCGCATCAATGCTCACTAGATTAGCAAATATAAACCATTGCGGTAATTTTTGCAACAAAAGAAGAGTGTTTCAAAGTAATTTTTTTAATAAATCATCCACATTTTTATTATCGGAATACAGTGGAATCATAGATAGACATCATGAAATGTTCGTATTGATTAGATTTTCACTTGGTGAAATCGGTGATGTCATATCTGGCGTTTAGAAAAACGAAAGAAAGGTAGTGAACATGGTGTTGGATTGATTTTAAAATCCAGGGCAGTATATAGTTTGTTTTTTTCATAGTAGTTAGTGATTAAAGTGAGAATTCAGACATAGAAATGGTCAAGATGATCTCCTGCAGATCAATCCAACATTCAACATTTCTTTGCAAAATTAGCCGTCTATGTCTAACAAATGGACGTTAACTACACTATTTTGGGAGTTTTCAATTATTGAAAGTTTTTATGGATTTCTCTGATTAATTCCACAGAATTTTTCTTTTTCATGAGTGGCTGTGTCGCAGTAACACCCCAAAGGTTTGATGCAGTTAATGCAGTTTAAGGGGAAATCTGTGAAAAGCTGGCGGTCTGGCTTTTCCAGCAGTTCTCCAAACAACCTGCAGCCCTGCTCTCAATCTCAATGCACACGCCAGCGAATTGCTCATACTGACATCTTAACCAGTTTTACAGCCATTATGGGAGATATGACCTCAGGAGAACACCACTCGGGGACACTTAATGCTCTAAGCTCAACAAAAGTCCCTTCTTACAATACAGCAGAATCCCTTTCAGTTCTGAAGCCTTTACAGACGATTCAGCTGATGTTGAAATTAAGATTTTATGTTAGAGATTTTTAACAGGTTTGTACTATGTACTGTTGTTTTTATCATACTGAAAATGATCAATACTTTGTAGAGTATTAATAATCATTGATTCAAACGAACAACCTATAATTGTGCTTGACCTTAAGGTAAATCACACAGGTTTCTTACATTCTCGTGCCACATGACAGTTTTCTGTGATAGAACTTTATCTCTGTCAGATGAATATGAACGTAAGGGTGAAATGTTCACTTCAAATTACTGTCTCTCACTCATTTCAGCATCTGTCAGATCAGTTTACTGTCTTTGGGACTTTTTAGACACTCTGAGATTTGTTTACCTTTTTAAAAATAGGTCTGAAAATATCTTTGAGCAATTTTATATAACACAAAGTTAAAACATGAGCATGTTTTACTTCATGTGGGAATTTCAAATTGTCCTTTATTACTAGTGATCCTCCAACTTTGATTTGATTATCATTGGTTTAGGTGAACATACTATATATCAATGTTGTACAGGTTTCCCTCATTTATTGGTAAAGTTATCTTCTAAAACATCATGTGATGGGTGAATCTTAAAGGTGAAGTAGGGCTACAGATGTTTAGAGGCAGTAAAACTCTTCACACTTTATACACTAAACTCAGACAGATGTGAACATTTTCACACTTTTTCTTTGTTTAATCGATTACAGTTTAAACCAAAAACGTCTAGCATTATAGAATGAAAACAAAAATCTGTTTGCGATTAAAGATGTTGATAGATTTTAGTTTACTCTGAAAAAAATAGTGTATGCCTAAAAAAATCAGTTGGGAGGAAAAGTTCCTCTCATCCTGCTTGTTTTTGTTCAGATGATGAAGCAAAAGTTTGTTTCTAAGAAACCAGCGCAGTGATACGGAACATTTGGGCTATGTGACCGGAACTTCTTTACATGTACATTATCACTTCTTAATCCACACCCAGCAACCAATGAGAATTGAGGATTCATCCTTACCATGGTGTAGTAGTTTCTAAAATAAAGTAATTTGTGCCAAAACGTAAATTAATAGTTTAAAAAATTGTTTTATTGGATACAGGCTACTTATTAGTTTGATTGCAGTATGCAGATACCTGTCCTCTTTCCCTCTTAACAGCACATATTGCTAACTTTGCATCTAGTGTGGATTTTTATCCTACGAATTGGTTTTTAGCTAATATTTAGCAGTATGCTAGCTGTTTTTAGCTAAATTGGCATTTACAAAAGTTCTTTAAGCTATTTTGGTTTTTAGCCAACATTTAAGAGAAATTATAGCTCTAATGGCTAATTTTTTTTTAAGCTAATTTTTTGTCATTGTAATGGGCTACACCTCATTTGGTTTAGGGGTCCGGGGCATAGCAGAAAGGTGAAATAAATGAAATATGTGTAACAAAAACACAAAAGAGAATACACAAAAGAGAATGGCTCCATAAAAAAGATACCAAATTAATTTAAAAGAATAAACAACAATGAATAATTAAATGTGAAGCAAAAGGGCTTCAGGGTGAACTAAGGCCAAAATAAACAAACAAAATCCCACGTAACTCAGCCCAAGGAGCTTACCTGAAAAAGAAAAGTAAAAGAATGAGAAACACTAACCTCCCTGGACTAACAGGAGAAAGATTTACTAAAGAAAATGGCAGTTCACCCCTACAGCTTCACTTAACACAACAACTACACCAAACAACGGAGAGGGACTAACATCTGCAAAGTGCGCACAAACTAAAACAGGTGGAGAAGCTCACAGAGCTGCAGTTCAGACAGATTGCAGCCCAGCTCCCTTCTCATGGACTGGAGGTCCTCGTGATTATTTTAAAGGTGGCTCCTCCTGCTTTGGGTCAATGGGAAGCCACGCCCTCCAGCACCACACCTGAAAAAAATCAAAAGAAAAAGACACAAAAATCCACAAGACGCAAAGAAGTCCCACTCTAACAAAAATTGGTAATCTAAAAGAAAATACAAAACCAAATATGGCCACAGCCGTAAGATAATGGTTTAGCGACTGTCATGTGTTTCCCCTGGGCTGATTGCCACTCCTCCCTGACGGGCTACACCTGTGTCCTTTGTTTTTTTCACTCCCCTTTCTGTATATAATGGGTTCCTTCCCCTCACTTCCTTGCAGGTTTGTCTTGTCACCCTTACCCACTAAGCTTGTCTCCCATTCCAGGTTCTTGTGTGGTTTTTGTGGAGTTTTTGGGGTTGAAGGATAACCAAACCCTAAATTAACTTTTTTTGGCTGTTGACATCTATAAACGGGGTTTTAAATTTGCTTTCTGTTGGTCATATCCAAATTTTTGACAAATTGAAATAAAACTCTTTCTTACAAATATAATCAAAACCCTTCTGTGTTCAACCCACAGGTTAAAATGAGGTATTACAGTTGGATTTTGTGATTGGTCAAACCATGTCAGTTTCAGAAGTTTGACGTCATGATCTGTAGCTCCAGTAATAAAAGTCCTGCGCCCAAGTCCCGCCCCTCTGATTGGATTTTCAAATTTTAGCTGTGGGTGGAGTCAGCCTCAAACTTCTTGGTTTGGTAACCCTTTAAGATAAAATTTTTTGGAACATGCTAACGTTATTCGCTAATTTCACATAAACTGCTTTTTTTTTTAATTAATATTGAGATAAGTTAGACTTTTAGGAACATGCTAAAACTTACAGCTATTTTGGCATATGAGGTTTTTTTGGTCTAATTTGGCTTTTAGCTGACATATCAGCAATATACTAGCTGTATTTGGCATCCACTGAGGCTTTTTACGATAATTTGGAGTTTGGCTGATTTTTTTTGCAAAATGGTCAATGTTTTTAGCTAAATTGACATGTACTACATTTTTTCAAGCTAATTTGCCCTTTAGCTAATATTCTAGCAATATCCTAGCTGTTTTAGATCATTTGACACTTACTGAGGTTTTTCAGCTTACTTCAGCATTTTTTTTACTTATGTTTTTCTGCCATTTATTAAAATCTGCATTATTGCAGTTGGGAGGATCTTCTCCAGTTTTACAATTATAGCTTAAAAATGTTTTGCAAATAAGCATTAGCAATTTATTTCGCCTTTTTCCTTTTAATACATTTCAGCTTATTCTGTTAAATGTCATGCAATTAAGCATTTAAAGAAACCACCTTCTGCAATTATGCAGTCAAACGTATTTCCACAGGAAGTACTGTGTGGAATTAATTTTATTGCTTTAAATAAATTAAAAAAAAAAAAACAGGGGAGAGATGAAAAATGATACAAAAGTCACATTTGTAGATGAATGGATAAACATATATGAGCATGTCACATTTATTTTCAGAATTGTGGCCAAGAATGTTTTTCTTAATATAATCTGGTTTAGATTCTTTCGTGTTTTCAGTTTACAGAGTATATCATAAAGTATATCATTTCAATAATTCATTATAAAAACTCACTTTTCAAGCAAGATTGTGTGTGTATAACTCCTAGACCTGTTTTCACTAACTAACTGTTGTCCTCATTTGAACTCCTTAGACAGCTTTGGAAGAAACCACTGGAGGATTTTGGGGAAGGTTTCATTTCAGGAAAGGTTTCATGATCTAAAAAGTGTCTGCGTTAACACTTTGTTCTTCCAGGAATGGAATTTGACAGCGCTGGCTGCTGAGAACACACCTCTAATTGTGCCAGACTAAAATAAAAAGAACTGCTAAGTTCATCCAGGGACCTGACTCACAAGATGGTTTTATGATTGTTTGTTCTTACCTTCTGTTCACCTGAGGATCACCTCAGAGGACAGATCCATTAACAAAGCAGCTTTTATGACAGATATAGAGAAAGCTTGCTGAGATAAAAGTAGGATTGATTCTCTCAGTCTTGTTTTATCAAAACCATTGTGGTTGTTGACTTTCATGCTGATCTCCTCTTTAATACATTTTTTTAATTAGTATGTTGTATATTTGTCCACTCACATCATCTAAAACCTTGGGTTATTCAAACATGTCAGATTGTGTCACTTGATGAACAAACAAACAGACAGACTTTGAAGGGGATGTGCAAAAACATAATTATGAAGTCGGCATACAAAGTAATGCGCTACAATGAACTGGCGACGACGTACAGTGAAGACAAATTAAAGTGTCATTAAGCTGAGGTGGTGGGAGTGAAAACTGTCGGCAAAAACCAGTGGATGAAACGATAAAGACAAGAACTAATCAGGAAAATTGCAGATCATGACAGGGACACATTTACAAAGAGACAAGTGTGACCGCATGCTAGAATGAAACCATTGATTTCATCGCTGTGAATGTCACGGCGTCAGAAAACACTCAGTATGTATACTTTTTTTTTTGATAAAAATGATGTTAAATCTATTTCCAAAGTCATCCTTGCATTGTCTCTGCAGTCGTCAGACTGTCCTGGGTCTTCAGCAGCTCTCATCTAATAAATCTGTAGGTGGTGATCCTGCCACTGCTTGTGTTGATGAAAGAGCTGATGATGCCGTGTGGGTGAGACTGAATACTTGATACAGGAGAAATCTTGGACCAACAGTATATTCAAGCCTTTGCTGCATTCAAAACAGCCGTAAGAGGTGTGTTCAAAAACACGCTACACGCGGTTTCATGAACGGTTATTTTCTGTTCACACTTGACCAGTGCCAGACAAGCAGGTTGTGACATGGAAGGAATTCTTCCTCTTTTTTTTTTGTAGTCTTTAAGCACGTCTGCCCCCTACAGAGGGACGATGCTTGATGTGAAAAGTCAAAGTGGCACAAATTCTGCAAATCTCGCTCCAGCCTTTTTATTTCACAGCTCTGTGTCTCTAAATGTATACCTTGGTGTTGTTCAATCTCACCGGGCACAACTACTAGTTTCTCCTACATGATCGATTTTCAAACGGTTGGTACTTTTGTGTCTTAAGAAAGGACGTGGTTTAGAGTTTTTCTGGGAAGATATTCTGGAACATTTGAAAAGGGCTTAAAAACATTCTTAAGAAAAGTCTGCATCGGGTCCTTATTGATGTGTCCCTTGTGGATTTTTTACATCTTTTTTACTCTAGAGCAGGTGTCAAACTCAAGGGAGCAAAATCCAAAATACATCTTATGTTCCAGAGCAAACAGGATAAACAGTTAATGCATGATAAACAGTGATGATAAACAATGATGCATAGATGAACAGTCTAAAATGAAATTTTTAAAGCTGTAACTGTCAGGGATGGTGGTGGAGGACCCAAATGCAGGAGACCAGACTTGGTGGCAGAAAAATAACCATTTACTAAATCAACTTAAACGTGACAAAATCAGGAGAACAAACCAGTGACGTGACAGAACATAAAAGAGCAGATGACCTGACATTGAGAAACTGAAAAACCAGAGACTTAAATACACTGAGGGCAATTAACTAAATGAAGACAGCTGTAGACGATCAACCTGAACGTGGTGAGACTGACAGGGAAAACAGAACATGACAAAACCTAAGCACTAACTCATGACAGTAACGTTTTAATATAATTGTGAATTTAAACTTACGTTAGCCAAAAAAGTTAGCATGTTGCTGAAAAAAATGGCTGAACTTCAAAATAGCTTAAAAAACTTAAATTAGCCAAAACAGCTAACCTGTAGATGAAATATTAGCATTACTCCAAATTAGCCTAAATAACTGAAAAAAAGTCTAAATTAGCCAAACTTGTAGAAAAAAAAAAAACTTTAAAACAGCAAGTTTTTAACATAATTATGAACAATTAAAACAGGCAGGAATATTATTCCAGAATAAATTAACTTAAACCTCAAATAACTTTCAATATTTTACCCACCATATACTGTAAATATATTTTGTCAAAATTATACAAGTTAGAAATAAGCGCAAGATAACATCGGGTCATTAATAACAATAAAACCAAATGATCTGGAGGGCCGGTTTTAATACCCGGAGGGCCGGATCCGCCCCCCGGTCCTTGACTTTGACACATGTTCTCTAGTGTCCCTAAAATGATCTCTAGGGATTTTCATGTCAGCAAAAGCCTGCTGGAGGTTCAGCAAAGTAACAGTGAGAATGCAGATGTTTGATCATTAACACTCATCTGTAGCAGCCCATTTTAAAGTTCTTTTTTTTTTTTAAAGAAATGACTAAAATGTGTGGGATTTAGACTGTCACTGAATCTCTGATTCAGTCACTTTTTAAAATGCAAATGGCCGCGGCCTCTAACCTTACCATCATGTTGAGGAGTACGGATAGCTCTGCCTTTATAATGAGATGTGGTTTACTACATGCTCCTCATTTAAACATGTACCAGGAGGCCAAAGGAACGCTGTGGTCAGGTCACGCACAACAAACGGAGGGCTGCTATCACACTCACCGCTTATCATACAGATGATTTATAAAAAGTATACACTGCCTCACTCTGCTGAGTGTTTGTTTTCCTGCAGGAACGCTCCCAGCATCAGGCAAAACAAACATAAAACCACTCGATGTCAGGGTTGCATGTTTAAGGCCTGCCGACTGACATAAATAGTAGGCCTGCACAACATATTGAACAGTTTTCAATAGTTTAGTATTCCTGTGCGTATTCTGAAAAACTGCAATACCTTGGCACCTTGAAGTTTTTAACAAATCAAATAAAGCTCTTTACGCATAACATGATCAAACTCACGAAGCCCTTTTACAGTGGCACGAGAACTGGACATGAACCAGTACCGGGGTAAGGTTAGGGTTCAGTACCGGTACCCAGTAGAATTACCTGAAGAAAAATACTGTCACATCTGACCAAATATTCATTTAGCTGAATTAATATTTGTAAGATTTGCATCCAGTACCGATAATCAGTACTGGTACTGGACGCGTCCTGAGGACCAGTGCACATGTGATACCTCGGTACCGCGTCCCTGTGGTTGCAGATCCCTGAGAGAGACACGGCAACTCATGGAAATGTGTTTGAATAAATAGCATCTTGATACAGACGATGCATTCAATGACGACAACTGATGGACTATGGTGGGTTATTCCAACCCTTTTCTTTTCTCCACAGGCATAGTCACACTGTAAGAGCTGAAAAAATAAAACAAACTTATTATTATTCCCTGTTTGATCCACCACCATGCTTTACATAAGCTAGTACTGTAGCGTTAGCTTATTAGATAGCTTCAAACATCTGTTTCCTTTACATGAATTATAAATTATCTTAAAATATAGACCATAAACGTATTCAATAATCGTATCTGTTTGCCTTTCAGCCAGATGCTAAACTCAATATAGATAGATTTTAAACCATTTCAGTCCATTGCACGAGCGTCAGCCATTTTCCTTTTCTTTGTCACTGTTGAATTGACGCACGCAGAGATTTCTCGGAAAAACCGGAAGTAGTTTCAAAGTAAAAGTTTTCATGACTAAAGTACATATAAAAAGCAATAACACTGTTTTTAACAACTTCAACATAACTACTAATGAAACTGAAGGAATCTTCAATTAGTTAAAGGAAATATGACACAATAATAAACTGCATCATTTACAGACTCATTAAAACTTTTATTGTGACACACTTTGATTCCCACAGTTTTACAGACAATATACAGTATATATTCATAGAAGAAGTGATGGCAAACAGCATAATAGAAAAAAAAAAACAATAAAAATGAAACAGCAATACATATTAATGTTGACTTTTGAACGTATTTTGTAGCATTATAGTTTCACTTTTTACTCTGTTTTGATCCCCTCCTGTATTATCTTTACTGTCTGATTGCATGTGTCTCTTCTTTCATTTTACCAACATTTTTATCCCCGTGAGGGCATCAGTGGGTTGAATATCTTTTTTATTTAAACTATTCTCCCACTCTCACATCCTGAAAACATAAAATATGTCATTCCTATAGAAGTTATTATTTGTCTTTTCTTCAAAGGTCATAAGGAAATTTAAATATGATGTAATAAAATCAACAAATTCTGAAGATTTTTTGTAGCAAACTGGAAAGGATAAAAATATATATACATTAAAGTCATACATGTTTGCTCATCAGTAATTACATTTTGTTTGTAATAACAGTTGTTTTGGTTTCCAGAGCTTTCTGTAAATGAAATATTGATTATCTATGGAATTTGAAAATTGGATTTAAAAAGTCATCAGTGATTTTTGACTATATTCTACATATCCATGTTGCTGCTTCCCTTAGCTATGAAAAAAATTACATTTTTCCGGTTTGTATTATTATACTGCAGCAGCACATCCACAGACTCTATTGACTCAGATTTCAACACTGAGCATTACTAATATTGCCCCGTAACTAGCTCAGAAAGACTGAAAATCATGTTCTTAAAACATTTGTCATCAATTTGAGTTGAGGACAATTTAAAATAAAACCGATGTATTTAGCAACAGACCAGCTCCTATGATGGAACATTTGAAGTGACTTTACAGTTCGACTAAACTTTTGGATGCACTCTAAAGGTTTCAAGAACAGTATGTACTAAAACCTATAAATGATATTTATCGATTAGGCAAATAAGAACTTAAGGGGTTTTTCCACAGACAGTAATTTTAGTAACATCCAGACACTAAACAGAAATTGACACTTTAGTCAGGCTCCACCAAACTATTGTTTATAAGTGTGTAATCTGTCCATTCAGGTTTCTGGAAATAAAATAAAAAAGTTGCTTTATTTTTTCTGAAATGAACATTAAAAAAAGAATCACAAAATAGGATTTAAAGCCTAACTTAACATGTTCTAAACAAACCTAAACAGTCTAAGATGTGCTGCTGCCTTCTTAAGTTCTCAATCTTAAAGATTCTATTAATAAGACAGCAGCTCCGAAAATACATCCAACCAAAAGGGGGTCAGAAGTGCTGTGTGACAGAAGAATGACAGGCGTATGCATGCATGGAATACTTACAATAAAATTCCAGCCAGATGTCTCTATAACACAGTGTAATGTCAGGGTTAAAATGAGATATTTCCCAGAGATCTTGATTTCCTATAACAGAGTTTAGAGACAGATTTTAATGGCTGCATCAACAACACAGAACAAAGATACAGTATGTCAAAATTAAAAGAGAATATAAAATATATTTTCTTTTATTATATTTTGACGTTTGGTGAATGACCTCTCCACGTCAAAAATTGACATTTTAGTTGTCCCCCAATTCATTGTTATTTGGTGGCTGTTCCCATTAAATCATGGGTCCCCCAAAAAAAGATCAGCCCACATTTTTTGGGGTCCAGATGACCCAACTTTTAATGTAAACATGTCTACGGTTAAAAGATGGGTCTCACTTTTGCTAATACTGACTCTATTACATTAACATGTAACCTCTTTTTTAGAATTTATTTACATCCAAAATCAACCAATCCCCAAGACTGGGCGACTAACTCGTGAAGTGTGACGGAAAGATGATAAAAATCTTACAAAGTATGTGTCTATTTTGATATCTTACACTATCTGCAGATAAAAAGACAAACTGAACTAAAATGATCCAGTGGTGAGAAGTGAACATGTGCGATTATATTTGGTCCATCATCTCCTGCCAGTCTGCTAATCCTGCGCTCTTTCTTCATCATCTTTGACCTCTTCTTCACCCAGAAATCCTGATTGTTCAAAGCTATATAAGTCGCCGCATTGATCAAATCCCCCCATTCATCTCTTCCTCAGATAAGTTCCCTTAAATTCTTCCACACTGCCTGTATCTGCCTTCGTGTCAAAAATACTATTACTTTATGAACCACAGAAGGTCGTTTAGATCAAGGCAGATGAATTAGTTTAAACTGCAATTTTACCATCAGTTCACTTACGGAGCCAGAAAACTCCAACAGTTACTGAAAGCGCCTGACGGGTGAGTTTGATTGATGAGAAAAAAAGCAAAGAGACATTACATTCTTTTATTTAACTAAGGGATTGGGTTCTCAAACCGCAGCAATGATCCTAAAAAAAAGATCAAAGACCAAAAACGATTTATAAATCTAACCTTAAAGTGAGTAAGGCCGATCCTTTAAACAGAATTTGTGTTCAGATTTTACAAGAGATTAAATATAGATGAAAACTCCAGAACTTTCGGAGGCGTAAACACATCACCTTAATTCACACAAAGGCCCGATTCACAGCTAGAAGCATCAGTATACGTGAATATAAAGAAAACATCAAGACAGAAAACCAACACAATATATATTTGACCCTGTGATGTTGTATTTTCTTTAAGCTCTATGTATTACTTTTCTTTGTTTGTTTAGAATGTCTGTATGATTCTTTCTTTACCTGCCTTAGGGCAACGTATGCACCGTATTTTTCAGACAATAGGGCATCATAAGGAGCAAAAAAAAACCCTCATATCATTTTTATACCATGGTGCAGGTGAAAACTCGATTCTGATTGGCTGCTGGGTGTGGATTAAAAAGTAATAAAGCCCAGTGATAATGCGTTATTGTTTTAATTTAAATAAAAGGTTAACTTGTAGCTAGCTACAAGTTTACAATTTACAATTTTAACAGTTTTCCAGTTTAATATGATCCAAAAGATATCCTTCTGGAGGGTGCCCCGAATTTATCAACAGTGTCAACAATTATCAACAATTTTTTAATGACAGCCTGTGTAACTACACCACTGACTCTGACTAATCGCTGTCAAGGGGTTCCAACATGGCAGTAGACGTATCAGGAAGTGACGGCGAAGGTTCTGGCTTGATTTTGCAAAGCCAGAGGTCAATTATATCCTGAGGGGGAGAGGTCAACACTTGTCATGTCCAGTTCCTACTTATACCATCAATGATTCTGATATATGAAAGACTCGTCATATAACTCTCCCACTGGGAACAAACATACATTTTCAAACAGTTTGCACTTCTGTAGATTATAAAGAACACCATCCAAGGGTCAGTAACAATTCTGAACCCCGATCAACCTGGTTTAACTTTCAACAAAGGTTCAATCTTTTGTACCTGAAACCCGAAAATGGTCTTAGAAACTAAAGTAACTACACATGAATTCATGTAGACTTTTTAATTGGAAGTGAGAGTGAGCAACAAAACAAGATGAGGAATTATAATTATACGTTTTGGTAATGAGTAGGCCTGCACCGTAAACCAAAAGGCCAGTGCAGTGTACATACCGCAAAAGGAGAAATAAGTTGCAATAAGTGCTCTCCGGCTGCACGTATGCTGAACTATCTCTTTGTAGATTGAAGTGACGAATCAAATAAAGCCTTTTATGCATAAGACCGATGATTTAGAGCTCTTCATGACATCGACTTATCACTGGAGCCATTTAATGCCAGATGCCTGCCTTCTACACAGTGTTAAAGTATGAAAATAAAAAGACTTGTGATGGCTGAGAGCAACGCCATGAAGAATGTGCAAAACAAAAAAAAAGCACGTCAGTTAGGGGTGTAACGGATCACAGGTGGACCGCATATCCCCCACCCCCCACCCCCTGGCGAGCATCATTAGCATCTTTATTTTAACGTGTGTCAAAGTCTCTGCCTGATGGATGTCCAAAAGTGTGTTTAAAAAAATTGGACACTCCAACCACGTGTAAGAGGAGTTTTTCTCAAACTTATAAGATTCAGATGAGATCAAGTTTATTTATTTTGAGTTCTATAAAATCCTCGGTAAACACGTTTCCACTTCCGAGTTTTGAGGTTCTAAAGCAGGGGTCTCAAACTCGCGGCCCGCGGGCAATCTGCGGCCCGCGGGATGATAATTTGCGGCCCCCGCCTTCATATGAAAGATTACTGTTAGTGCGGCCCGCAAGCCTGATATGAATGACAGTTGTTGTGTGCAGAGCTGAACGAACCAATCACGGTAAGGTATATGGCTCTGGAGGGCGGGACATCGGCGGGCTGTCCGAACCTCCTCACTCTTTAATTCATTCCTCCAATCAGCTGGGTGGAGGAGGAGCCATGAAGCTGCTGGAAGAGCTTTCTCACTGAACGTGATTCTCGTGCCCCGCTCCTCTTTCGTCACGTGACAACACGTGAACACAGCCTGCCACTTGTCAAAAAGCGTGTTCCTGACGCCGCGCGACAATCCGCGCACGCATCAAACATTCCGCGCGGACAAATCAGACCCTCGCGAGCGCTTTTTCCTCCTCCACGAAAAGAAAAAGTCCTCGCGAGAGAGACTGACTACTTCCGCGTGCGTGAGTGATGCCCGCGAGCGAGTAGAATCACCGGAGCAGCGCGGTCACGCACGCAGTAGTAGAGAGGAGATTCTTCTTCTATGGTGTTTATCATTAGCGCTGCTGCGACTGTGCGTGAAATATTGAACCGGGTTGAAGACTCAGTGCGTGCACGATTTGTGTGCAGAGCTTGAGACCAGATTTAAAAACTTGCGTAGCAACGCGCGCTCCCGACGCGGAGGCCAGGAATTCTGGTGTGCGGCGTTTGCATTGAGCTTTCAGTGAGCGCTGCTCTCAGCTCAGAAATGAAGGAGGTTCTGTAAATACAGACGTTTGAAACTGAATACAAATAGTTTTCTCTTGTCCAGTGTTTCTCAGGTATTTTCTCTGAGACACCCCCCCCCCCCTTCAGCTGCAAACATTAGGCGTGTTTGAGTTGACTTGCGCCTCGCCTGCTTCGTCGACGAGACTAAGCTGCTGCAGGAGGGGGCGGAGAAAGGCGCCTGAGATCAAGGTGGACGACGAGACTGTACGAGAACGAGGAGTTGGGGGTTGTCCTCAACATTCGGCTGAATTTCAATACGCCACTCCTCCTTGTATGATCTGTGCTGTTATGTCTTTTATAGTATTTTTTTACATCTCTTAGAGTAAAACAGATAAAAAAAATAGTGGGATTCATTACATGTACACAGTCCCAAATAAACAAGAAAAATAAATATTAAAGTTCATTTTAATGACATTTATGACACACATAACCACAGATTATTTAAAATCTTGTATATTTTTTCATCAGTGATTCACTACCTTCCAGAAAGAGTAAAAAAAATACACATATTTCCTTCATTTAGCGCCAGTTATTTCACATTAAACTACAAAAACGTTCAGGACACCGTTTCCCACAATGCATTGTTTTGTAGTCCTCAAGGCGGCTTGCAGCCAGCGCAGTACCTATTTTCTGGCTGCGCTGGCTTAGGAAGGCGCCTTGAACCCGCCCCTTTCTCGCGATACTTCATGACGGCGCACATGTGACGTCGGTGACAGAAACTAACCAGCATGCACCGCAATCCAGGCGATCTGCGCAGCGCCGCGTCCGCCTGCATAATCTCAAACACACCTATTAGTATCAGTTAATTTGCTCAAGTTAAACATATATCTCCTCAAAATATCATACTTTTATTATCATTAAAGAATAATAATAATAATAATAAAAACTTCTAAATAATCAGTTTTTTTAATTTTTCTCTTTCTTTTTTAGAATACTTCCAAAACTTCCAGACAAAGTAAAAACAATCTTTCCTTGTTTCCCTCCACATTATTGATGGAATTCTGTCTTTTCTCAGAGATTCAGTTCTTTTGCATTGATTCACTGTAAATTGAGTTTTAGGTTGTTTTAGCTATATTTAATTTACTATGTAGGATTATGCACAATATCCATCACTAAAGTAAACATGTTTTTATTTGCATTCCCTCCAGGAGGGCGTGCCCCACCATTTGAGAAACACTGATCAGTCAGTCAATATGTGGTTTCTGCAGTCATCTGTATCTGCTGTATGATCATTGTTATTATTTTAATTATTAATTATTGATTTTCTAATTCATTTTTTAAAATTAATTAATTTAATTCATTCACTATTTTGTGTTAAAAATAAAGATATTTGAGAACATTGGAATGTTTTATCAGCGATTTGCTTGTGGAAATCCTGATGCGGCCCGGCCTCACCCAGACTCTGCCTCCAGCGGCCCCCGGCTGAATTGAGTTTGAGACCCCTGTTCTAAAGACATTTTTCCGGTATGCGGACATCTCAAAGACCCCCGCTGCTGCGTATGTGCCCATGGGGGGGAGATTATTGTAGCAGCAGATGACACAGCGAGGAATTTAAAGTTGTAAATGAATCCATTCATTCATCCATCATTTATATGAACATTATTTTCTGTCATGTATGGGACTAATCATGGGATCAAAGATGTTATAAGTGTTTTGTTTTTATGAGCTAATCTTTTATGTGTGTGTTTTGAAGCGTTTCATATGTGTCATTAAAAGTATGAAACATTTAAAAAAATACATTTTTAGCTTTAATCTAGTTAGTTTTTCTTTTTTTTCCCCATTTTTACTGATCCGAACCGTGACCCTAAAACCTAGATTTTTATTGGAGAGTGTCTTTAAATAGGAAAAAAGAATTCAACTCAACAGAGTCTTAAAGCTTTTTCATTAGTGAACTGAATAAAATAAAAAGTTTGGTATTGAGTGGGGATAGGTTCTATTTACTGTTTGAAATCTATGTGCCTATTTGAGTGCTAACATGCTATCTCATATATCAGTTCCATTTTACTGTCTGAACTGCAGTTTATGCAAATGAACACAAGTACAACAGAGACGGCCCTTTTTTCTTTTTGCATGGAGTCACAGTTCAGGTCTAAAGGCAGAGATGAAAATCCAGACCTGCGTTACCTCCATGCAGTCACAGAAGAGACCGCCATGAGGAGGAGGGGAAGAGAAGAGCACCATTCCCCCTTCCCTCATCCGCTCTTGTGTTTGTTGCATCCTTTTCATTGCTTATGCATGAAGCCAGAATGAAAGGAGTGTTTCAGGGTTGTGTCAGTGCTTCCCTGACATTAGATGGCACCATTATGAAACACACTCAGTGGGAGCTTTATTGAATAATTAATCTTGGATGAAAGACGCAGGCATTACTTTGCATTATTCAAGCTGATACTAATTACGTTTTCTGCTATCCATTGAAAACAACAAAACCACTTCAACTGTTACCTTTTGCTGCCCTGCTGGATGTACGACCCCGGGGTCATTGTGCTAAACCAATGGAAATACGTGTAACAGTGAGAGAGTTTATATCACACTGACCACCTGCTTAGGAACAATTATGTGATAATTGGTGTCATTTTAATTGTTTATTCTTGGTTTACAAGTTAGATGTTGTGTTTGTAAAAGTCTACAGCTGTTTCATTTTAGTTAATTAACCCCATCATGTAAAGAGTCAGGATTCCAGACTTGCTGCTTTGATAATCATGGTCGTTACACTCAATTAGTGATCATATTTTCTTTATTCCTTTCACTCTTTGCTAGAAAGTTGTCTTCATCTGCAAATTTCCAACCTTGTGACCACTCTCTATGGTTGGTCCTGTTTCCACCCTGCCTGCCCATGAGTCAAAGTGTCCTTGGGCAAGACAGTGAATCCCACTTTGGGCCTGGTTGTAGGTTGGTCCTAGTTTTAGGCAGTGGAGGTGCCGTAAGTGTGTTTGTTTGAGTGAATGGGACTATGACTGTAAAGCACTCTGAGCCTTCTAAAAAGACAGTAAAGCTGTGGATTATTAAACACTATTTTATTTATATTTTGATATGAAATGTACAAGTGAAATGCAGTTTTAACAAGAAAAGTTGCATTACCTGCAATAATGCTAGTATGAACGCTTTTTGCTGAAAATAGTCGCTAAAGATGCTTGAATGTTTAAATTTTTAAATCAGCTTATATGTATATATAGTCATTGTAGATAGATGTATATATTGCTTTTATTCATATTATGTTCATAGGAATATGTGTGTTTGTATGTGTGTTTGCAAATGTGTATGGGTTCCATGACAGATGAGTTTATCCCTTTGGGATATGAATAAAGTTCAATTCAATTGAAAATGGTGACGCAATTTACTTTAACTGCTGAAGGGAATTACATTTTTGCTAAATGTTACATTTGCGAAAAAAAACTGAAAATGTAATTAAAAAACTATGAAAGGGTGCTGAAGTTGACCAAAATTTTGGAAAAATCTGTAGTAAAATGTATTAAAAAACCCTAATACAAGCCAATTTTGCAAAAAATATTTATTGTGTTCTAAACTCCAAATTTGCCCAAAAAACCTTAGTAGATGCCAAATTAGCCAAAAATAGCTAACACGTTGTTTAAATACTTGCTGAACTCTAAATTACCCTAAAAAAACCCTCAGTAAACTAAATTAGTCAAAAAATTAGCTTGTTGTTCGAATAGATACTAAACTGTAAATTATCCTAAATACCCCAATAGATAAAAAATTAGACAAAAACGTTAGCATGTTGCTAAACTCCAAAATAGCATAAAAAAACTTCAGCAGTACCAAGTTACACAAATGAACTAGCATAATGCTAATAAAACAGCTCAAAGCCAATTAAACTATAAGTGTTATAAAAGATGAAAGCATAGCCCATGAATGTTTAAAGCCTGAATCTGATTAGAAATACAACATTTGAAGACTTTCTCTTGCATTTCCAATGGAGCATATTTTGCTCAATATTTCAAAACTTGAAAGTTTATGAATACCAAAAGTACAAGCAGTACTGTCCTGAACAAGCTGAACATTTTGATACCAAAATTTGCTGAAAGTGTGATTGACTTTTTATTTGCTGAAATAAAAAGCCAAGCAAGCTTTCACAATGATGGAAATCAGACATGTATCCACATAACAACATTACTGCATCAAAAAATGTGCAAACATTGCATTTAGGTTGTTAGCATACAATCAAAGTTGTTTGTTAGTTTCAGCTTCTGCTATTTATTCTGAACAAACAGATAATTAAAGATTTTGTTTTATAATTTCACACAAAACAGTTTTTATCCAGATTTAAAACCCCATAAATCACCAGCAACACATGTAATATGCCAGTGAGTTTGTCTGTTTCAATGGTTTACATTTAGTTTCTAAGGCTACCAGTTAGTCAGAGTGTTCAGTAGAAGATTAATTGCAGCTTTGAAACAAATGTTTCTTGTCTCGGTTGTGGCGACAGGCTTTTTTCCTGTTTTTTTTTAGACATATATGCATACATTTTTATTTGAATCCTCCAAAACATAAAACAAAACCTAATTCGCTAATATCTGTTGAAGCTGAAGGTCTGATGAATGAATCATAAAGAGCTACTTTCAGTACTGGATCTGTTCAGGGCTGATAACATAAATCTTTTTTCTGAAATTAGCTTAGAGGAATGTGAGTGCAAAAAGGAATTTTCAGGTGAGCGTTGCTGTAATATTAGCCACCTTTGAAGCAGGTCTTCTTCCTTTTGTCTGCCTGAGAGCGTTGAGCCTGAATACTATATCAAATGATTGTGCTGCTGTCAAAATATCTCTGGAGAGACAAAAATACGGACAAGAACAATTATTGGTAATAAGGCCGTGACAAACCAGTCAAAACTGCATTGGACGGGGCCTGAAGGGTAACCTCTTAAAAATGCCAGACTTCTCACTGTGCCCATTCTAATTCTCACCCCTCTATAATAATTGTCACCCAGAGACACAGTGAGAACTTGTGTCTCTCTGTAATCATGTGGAAAATATTGAATGCTTTGTAAGAACTTGTCAAGAGTTATTGAAGATGAGTAAGTACTGGCTCTTTCTGCCCATCTGAGTTGGGATTTAGCAGCTGTTTCCCAGCAAATAAGCTATTGAAAGAGGAAAGATGAATGTATCCTCCCTATAGTTACTCCCTAACACCACAATATGCATCTTATAGCAGTTAGTGGCCAAAAGAAAAAAAAAATGCTGTTATAGTTTCTTTTGACTCTGATTCATGACTAGAAGTTTCAAACTTTATTTGGATATTAGAAAAAAAATCAACTTTTGATTAATGAATAGAAAAAAAGCAAATTCTGCTTTAAAAGGCCTTCTCTAAGAGATGCAGAGAAGTACTTGAAAATCACACATTTCTTTCATTTTTCAACTCTTCTTTCATTCTTTCTTGGAGAAAAATCCTTGATTTTAGTTTGGTCTGTTAGAAACTGGTGGTGTAAAACCCAAAATGCATTTAAAACAATAAATGAACTTGAACTTTGAAGAAAAAAAAACCCTCCAAGTACTTTTGTCGTAAATCTTTTAATGCATCTGATATGAGATACAATTACCTTCCAAACAACTTTTTGGAAACAAATGTTTTACCTTATATAATAGTTGTGAATGGTGAGCAGCGGTCCGGTTTCAAAAAACAGACTGAAAAGTTTCCTGTGACTCAACATGATAAGAACATATTTAACAGCAGCAGGACAAACGTTTGAAAGTCAACATACTTATGCATAATATTTAGACGCATTTATCCTAAAAAGTTTAAGTTACTTTGTTGTCATCTAGAAATTATAGACAGTTAAAATGCATAAAGTGCATACTAGGGGTGGGTACTGGTAAGAGTGTGTTCCACGATACGATACATATCGCAATATATCCCAATACCGTACCACAACTATTTTTCTTAAGAGTTTGAGTTATAAAATAAAAACTACCTGAATATTTCACTGTAATAAAAAGCAAAAATTAATTTTATTTAACGATCACCACAACTGTAACCACCAAAGATATTTCAGATCTTTGAGTTTATCTCATGACAAATGGGAGGAAAAACAAAAAGCAAACAAAACATAAACAAATCACAAACAATGATGTGAATTGTAAGTTTAAAAAGATAATTTTCTACTAAATGTATCACTGAAAAGTAAAGTCTTGTTACCAAAATGTGATTATTTTCAGCAAATTCACTCCCTCCATTCACTACAAAACAATGCAGGTTTTTTGGTGGAAATTTTCAGAAAAGCGGGATGGGATGGATTATTACCTTCTGCTGCCACATGAAAGAACGTTTCTATTCTGTTGCACATAAATAATTAAATCTGACAAATTTTCCACCTGTGAAATCACCCTGCTGGGTTGCCATAGTGACAGGTAAAAGCACTCTGATGAATTTTTCTGGATTTTATCTGCTACAGCAAACACAAAGGTGTTGAACAAAAGAGTTGAAATTCTGAATTCATCTAAATCTGTTGATACTCTTATGTTACCTAAAGTACTGACTCACTTACAAACGAACTGAAGTTCAGTCCCATTCCAGCCGTTCACAATGCAGTCCGAAATGTACCGTTCTCCTGACTGGTCCATCGGCATGCCAGAGGATTCATCCTTTCAGAGAAGGCGTCTCCACCACTCTAGAGTTCAGTGGCGGCGTGCTTTACACCACTGGACCGACGCTTTGTATTTCACTTGGTGATGTGTGGCTTGGATGCAGCTGCTCGGCCATGGAAACCATTCCATGGAGCTTTCTGCATACTGAACTTTGGCTAATCCGAAGGTCACATGAAGGTTGGAGCTCTGTAACAACTGACTGCAGAAAGTCGGCGACCTCTTTGTACTACGAGCGTCAGCATCCGCTGACCCCTCTCCATCAGCACCACTTGGTGTCTGAGTTGCTGTTGTTCCCAAACTCTTCCATTTTGTTTTGATAGAGCTGAAAGTTGACTGGGGATATTTAGAACAGTTTATGACTGGATCTGTTGCACAGGTGGTGTCCTATGACAGGTCCAGGCTGGAATTCTCTGAGCTCCTGAGAGCGGAACATTCCTTCACAAATGTTTGTATAAACAGTTGATTTTATACACCTGGGGCCAGGCCAAGGGATTAGGACACCTGATTCTGATCGCAATTTGGAGTTCAGCTAATATTTTAGCAATGCTTTTTTGACCTATTTGGCATTTACTGGAAAATTTTAGGATATTTTTAAGTCTTGCTAATATTTTAGAAACATGATATTTTACAACCCAATTTAACATCTGAGGTTTTTTAAGACAAATTTGGGATTTAGCCAATATTTTAGCAACAAGGTAGCTTTATTGAAAAATTTAGCATCTTCTAAAGTTTTTTTTAATAATTAAGGGTTTAGCTAATATTCTAGCAAACTATTTTGAACAATTAGGCTTTTACTGGGTTTTTTATGGTATTTTGGAGTAGCTAATTTTTTGGCAGCATGCTTGCTGTTTTGGTCAATTTAGCATCTACTGATATTTTCAAGGCTAATTTAGGATCATCCAAAAAATTTTAGCAACATACTAGCTTTTTTAAAATCTGTTTGGCATTTACTGGGTGTTTTTAAGGCTAATTTGGAGCTCAGCAAATATCTTAGCAACAGGCTAGTTTTATTGGCTAATTTAGCATCTACTGAAATTTTTTAAAGAGTAATTTAGGATTTTAGCAAAAATTTCAGCAACATGCTAGCTTTTTTGACCAATTTGGCATTCACTGTTTTTTTTTTTTTTTTTTACAACATTTTGGAGTTTAGCTAATTTTTTGGCAACCTGCAAGATAGTTTGGCTAAATTAGCATCTACTGAGGTTGTTAAAGTCAATTTAGAGTTATGCTAAAATGTTATCAACATACTAGCTTTTTTTTAATGTGTTTGGCATTTACTGTGGCTTTTTAGGCTACTTTGAAGTTTTGGTGATATTTTAGCAACAATCAATTTCATCGTCTTCTACTCTAAGTTATTCTATTAAGCAAATTGTCCACGTGCTGCAATTCATCAATCAAACGTATTTCCGCAGGAAATGCATATTTTCTACTTAAAATTCCAGTCACTCAACTAGAACAAACAAAGCAATTGTTTCTGTAAGAGATTGTGTATATATCAATAAAAATGCAAATTCCAAAAAGTATGAATGATGTATGTTGAAACTGGTCGTGGAAAATGCTATACCAAATTTCAAAAGAGCAAAATGGTTAAAGAAATTTAGAAGAAAGTTTGCTCAAGCAAGATAACAAATGTAAAATAAAAACTTTTAAGGTACTTGTTGAATTAAAAGCTATTAAAACTACCCAGCTCCCACATTTGATTTGTGCCAATAAGAAAATTGTGTTGCAAAAGGAGCTTATTGAACCTCCAATAGTTGTATGATGTATGATAACGGGGCAGTGGCTCTTCTGTCGCTTAGATCAGACGGATAGGGTTTCTCGGGAATTGGAGCACGGCAGGATGTCTTCGGTGGCACCGTAACCTTCTTCTGGGTCAAGCTTTGATTGAGGATGCACAGCAGAATCTCAAACATCTAATCCGTGTAAGCCTTTTTCTATTCAAACTCTCAAGCTTTCTGAAGGCCAAATGAGGAGGTAAAAAAGACAATGATCCATCAGCGCCAAGATTGAGGTTCGTTACTGAGTTTGTAAGATGATGGCAGTTCACTAGTGATAGAGGGTGTCCTTAGTGTTGGGACACTAAACTGGTTTCTGAACTCAACTTGTTGAAAACTTGTTCTTTTCATTGGATGTGTTTGGAGTCCATCTGATTGATACTCTTTCTTCTCAAGCCTGTGATCCAGATTTCTGAGTTCTTTCTGTGATTCCCTGTCTTTCTCGCTAAAACTTCTTCAAATGCTTTAAGCATTGATGAATATGATCTGAAAGTGAAAATTTTTGTCCTGTTGAAACGTTCAAAGTATTTTAAAAGTCTAATACAAATTCTCATTTTCTGAAAAAGTTTAACTGTAACATATAAATATGCTGATTTACAACAAACATCCCAATAATTTGATTATTTGCTATTTCTACAAGCTCTTAAAATGCTTCTAGAATTAAATAGAGCTGAAATAAAAGCTGAAAATCAGCACAACTCTTAAAGTAGTGTAAAAAGCTTGATGATAATGTCCAAAATGATTAATAACAGCTTTATGACATGATAAAGCTGAGCTATACCCTAAGACAAACTGAAATGTTGACAAAGTAAAAACATTAAATAATAATTGGAATAAAAATAAAACAAAAAGGAAATTGGTGATAAACACTTGGCCATTTCACACTGACTGATTTAAGTATGTACATTTATCTGTCTATTTGCTGAAACAACCAAAACCTTTTTGGGGTCATGGGGATGCTGGAGCCTTTCCCAGCTACTGTTGGGCAAAACCAGAGTACATCCTAACAGACATTCACACTAAGATGTGTATAAGAATCTAAAATACTATATATAGTGTGAATAATGTGTGGGAAGAAGCAGCATTCAGAAATCGATTTTGAACTCTAAAGAAGAAACTGTTCAGAAGAAACGTCTTTAGGATTAGGGTTATGAAGAGAAATAATATTTTTGGTAAAAACATGAGTGACTCCGTTCTGAAAGAAATTATAAATGAAATAAAGGTTTTCCTTAAACAACAAATTACAGATAATATTATCCTGTATTTTTAAATGTGTGAAATAAAGAATGAGTCCCTATAGAGATGCTGATGCTGCATTACTTCAGACAGTGATGAATCTGACCTCTTCCTGGCGCAGAACCATTAGTGATAGCTGCTACCCACAGTCATGCAGACACCCTGCTAAGCTAAGTGTCCAATTTTAAATATTTTAATATTACATTGTTAGACTAGAGCATGCTTTAAATGACAAAATGGGCTCTGAATAATACATCAAACAAAGCATTCATACTGTAAGCAGCACTTTGTTCATCACATTGCCCTCTCTTTACACACACACACAGGAAGTGACATGTGCTTCCCATTGGCACTGGCCTAAATCGTGAGTTTTCTGCAGGTCAAAGCTGTCTTTTTCTTTATAAGGCGTTCATTTCTCCTGACACGATGTCTGGCTGTACTTATCCCAAGGACCATCAGAAAGCACTCTCCTTACTGTTAGTTTGATTACAGCTGAAGTTTGAGCTTGCACCTTATAATGGTGATAAAAGCACAACATTGACTAACATGCGAGACATTTGAGAAATAAGGTTCTCTAAAACTCTGTCAGTTCTGCCCTCTCAGTCGACATGCCTCTCATCCAAGTGACCCCTTCCTCTTTTTTTAACCAGTTTTTGTCTTCCATCAGCTTGATCTCTTTTCTCTGTTTGATGTATTTGACTGACTGATGTTTCAGCCTGTTCCCCCCGGGGATGCACGTCTCTTGCCGTCTTTGTACTGTAGGCGAAAATTATTAGGAATGAATTATAGATTGGATTGACTTCTAAGGATTTATCTTTACTCAATCACCATTGATCTCATTGGCCGCTATTAGGGGTGTAGATATTTTTTTAACCGACTGGATTCATATCATAATTTATGGTGGCCGGTCTGATTCATTTTGAACGATCCGATTGGATCCCACCTAAAATCGATCCAGGATTTGATTTGTCAATTTGATTAACAATTTGCTTCAGACACATTGATCTGGTTCGATTGTAGGGATATAAATAGATTCATTTATTAAGTTGATTAATCATTACACACCTAGTGTCTGCACCAGTCTTCAGTGTTTACATATTCAAAGGTCAACTAATCTGCCTTGCTGAAGTCATTCCAAGTTCTTGCTCATGACTTGCCGACAAACATGTCAGCATCCTGCCCCGCCTCCATCAGCTGTTATTGCTCATTCTGAGGACCTGGGTGCCTTCATATTTAAGACTCTGCATCCTCTTTTGTCATACAAGTGTGCAAAATACAAAGAAATATCCAAAAATATTTACTTGCGATGGCTGCTTTTCCTTTTGTTCCTCCTAGTGGCAGAATTGAGCATTGCGATCATTTCTTTACAGAACCACTGGAAAAGGCTAGAAGTATTATTTTTCTTTTTCAACATATGTTTTTTCTCTTCATGAGTGGGCCAGATTAAGCCAACTGGCATACCTCTTTTCCATAAAAAAACAAAAAAAACATCTTTCTCACCTCCTCTAACAAAATACTTACAATAATGAAGAATGAAAACATTTCCCCACATTATTAAAATGGAGGGGTTTAGGTGCCCAACTGATCAAAAGAAAATTTTTGGTGAAATTGTCACCAAAGGCAAATTTGAGCCATGTATTTAGCCACGTAATGAACGTTTGGACAATAAAAGCAGAGAAAAAAAAATAAAAGAGGTTGAATTTTCACTGGTCAAACCAAGCATTGACAACTTCTGTCATATAGAAACAATTATTTTTGTGTATAATTCCATCTTTGCCATTGTGCAAAATGATATTAAAGACACAGACGGCTCCCCTACCTATAATGAGACACCATAAGATCCCTCTGCCAAGAATTTGTTCATCTGAGATGTTCAACCACAGATCCTGGTTGTATGGACATAATTAAACTTCATCAAACACTGTATAGTGGGTGTACTCTTTGATAGAGCTAGTAGAATAGCAGGTCTAACTTGTTTCTGTTAGATCTATTTATCAGCATCTGACCTTAACCCTTCACTGCCCAAAGATAACTAATTATTTTCATTCCAGAAAACTGAAGCCTTGAGTTTCAGTGTGCCAGGAGGAACATTTGCAATTAGAAAGTATTCATTCCCGACTGAAAAGAATCCATGAACATCTCCTCTCACAAATGAAGTGCTCAGTCACACGAGCCTTTGGCAGAAGCACATTATTTTGCTGGGTAACTTCTCTAATCTTCCTCTGTTACTTTGTGCATCCTGACAGACTGCAGGTAACTAAATGATAAATAAAAACCCATTAATGATCACGCTTGGAGTGTTTAGCATGACAGCTACTCAGTCAGTGAGGAACACAGCACCCAAGGACACCTCAGAGATGGGAAAATCTAAATCATTATTCTTCTTTATCTTTGGGATCATCAAGGGTCCTCGAGTCAATTGGATTATTCTGGGGGCTCTGTACACAATTGATTAGCGCTGAGTAGAGTGGGAACAGGCTTGCTGCTGAATGATATGACCAGACCATTTATTTTTGAGAGAGCTAGTGGTGTTTTCAGGGTTAGGCATATGTAAAATGAGACAAACTTTTCTCTGTCCTATTAAACATGAAAGCATATGACAGCTTTGTTTGCCAAAAAATGAGGTTTGTGTGTGTGTGCATGGACGAATGGAAGTTTGGCTGAAGCACTTTGTCTCTTAAAGGGCTAGTAATGGGGTTGTGGGTCATTTTCGGTGTTAACTGTATTTTGCCTTATATTTACAATTTCCAAATGTTTTGGCGTGTTTTGAGCAAGAAATATTGAAATAAAACGGCTTTTTTGCGGCCAATCCATATGCAAATTTCCACTTCCGGGAAAACGCTCCGTTTTGGTCACGTGGTGCGTGTGACGTCACATGGGTAACAGAAGCAAGATAACTTCTCCTTTGCGTGTCGGAGCTAGCGATAGCGGCGATATTTCAAGGTCCACAATTCTGTCTTCAGACTCAGATTGTGGAAACATTTGTTCTGAAAGTGACGCTGATTCAGAGGCGGCGGGTGTTTGTGGTTTGAGGACTGTAAAGCCCGATCAATTTGAGCCGGCAGTGCGTAAAGTAAGAGCTCACAATGATACTGACGCTGACGATGAGAATGCCGATTTAAAGTCGTAATTTAATGAGAAAAGAAGCAAAGCTGTCAGTTTATCAGAGCCATGCTGGAAGCTGGAAGACGTGGAGCATCTCGTGAAGCTTTATGTACAGATCGGTTTGAAAACAAAGAAATTCTGAACCTTTTGGCGACTCGAAATCAAATAATCATCAATGAAGCTGACTATCCGGGTCGGTAATGCAAAGTTTCATATGCAAAATAAAGAGCTTAGAGACATGTTTGCAGGACCGTCCGCCACTTTATTATTCACTTTATTCACATACCCGGAAGCTCTTTCACCACCTTACTGCATGTCTCTGACATGCGCAGAAACCGAAGGAGAATGTAAACAGTGCTCCACGTGAATCGTCCCGTTTCAACACACAACAACAACAGGGGATGACAACAGTCTGTCACGTTAGCTAAGTACACTGAAAATTCCAAAAACGATTCCTCTTCAGATGAAAGCATCACACAGAAATGAATGAGATCTGATCTTTCACGGAGGACGAAATGACTGAAGTGGACAGCTGCGCGTGTCGATGGGTTCATCAACGGAGCTGCAGAGATCCTGCAAGCCACCATCAATGATTAATAAACTACAAATCAAACAAAGAAACTTCCAAACATGTGCAATGTTTTAAACATTCAGTTTACCTGTTGAAATCAGAAGCTTTTCACAGTTTAGTCGGTCTGGTTCTGCTCACAGTGTTCATCGCAATAGGCTCATTTCGATTGTAAATCTCGTAAATTTACGACTTTAAAAATCATAATTTAATTTTTTTTTTCTTTTTTGTGGCCCTAATACTCCGTCGTACCATAACACCGACGTTTATAGGATTCAACTTTGCTGCAGCGCACACACATACACGTATCTGCAGACACGCTGGGTCCGCCTGCATTCTGCTGCTGGCGCTGTCTTACCCATGTGACGTCAACGTGCACGTGACCCAAATCGAGCCGTTTCTGAGCAGGGCGAAATTTGTCGTTGATTTTGTCAAATTTTACAAAAACCTGCGTCTGTCAATGGTAATTATTTGTTAGTTTTGATACATTAGAACATATGGAATATATCTGGATATGCATTTTAGCTTTGTCCCTGCCCATTACTAGTCCTTTAACCTTTCAACACCTAAGCCTCAAGATGTCTGCCTGGACTCTTCTGCTAATTTTGACTATGAATATGTCAAAGAATGTCCTGTATATGTGTGCTTTTTCAGAAAACAGTACATTTTCAATATGATAATTTCCAATTTATTCTATTTCATAATAGTGTTATGACAATTTAAAATGTAAAAAAAAAGTGCAAAAAACATACACAACAGGCTTTGATTGTTAAAGGTTTACATTTGTCCAGTATAAAGCTATTTACAACATATTTTTGTACATTTCTGTCTAAATGTGAAAAAACGTGCATAAAATGTAAGAGCTTGTTTAGACCACTCCACTCTCTGCATCTCTCCACAGCTCCGTCTACATTACCGGTAACAAAGGAGTTATTTGTGGGGTTTCAGTTGAGATTACCGTAATAACATTGACAAGAAAGTGCAATGTCTCCGCTTTTAGAAACTGTTGGAATTTGTCAACTAGTGCAAAACCGTTCAGGAATTACAGTAATTCAAAGAGAGCTTATGCAAATGTGTTGCGGGTGATATCCTCAGTTTTAAAGGGTTAACGCTTTAACATCAGAGCTGTCAGCGACGAAACATCAATAATGTACCTCTTATGGAGCATTCACACTGAACGCGGCAGGCGCATCAAATTTGGGTCTGTCGTAACTCTTTTGACCCCTGTCAAATTTACTGCTCAACGCCGACACGCCTGCCGCGGAGCAACTGCTGATGTTGTTCTAGAATTCCTTCGTTTTCACGTCATGGTTTTTGTTGAGGGAGTATCTTTTGTTTATGGCGTTTTGGGGAACGGCAAGTCCATTGCTGTGTTTGTTTTCACCGGATCTTTCTGCAGCTGACAGCCGTGTCAAGCGTTACTTCCATCTGTCTGTGGTCCAGTTTGAACTTTAACCATAGAGGGGGGGAAATAATAATACAACTGGGGGATCTTTTTAGAATTGTCTTGATGAAAATAAGAAAAACATCATAAGCCCATGAAGCTAGAGTTATCCCAAGTTCTATAACGGCACTCGCGGCGGCTCTCCGGGCTGCTAGACAGCTAACCCTCAGTTGCCCAGGGACCCGCAGCCGGGACAGACCACGTTAGATCTTCCGGGCGCCTGGACAGCATCAGCTCAGCCGGAGCCTGAGCGGCGGCGATTGCTACTGGTCTGCCGGAGCAGGGGGAGCGGAGCTCACTACCTCACTAAGCTATTCAGCGGCTGGCTAGCATAGCTGTCGATCCAGTGACCTATCCATGGTGTATCCCACATTTGCCCAAAAGTAACTGGGACAGGAACTTAGCGGGTCAAGAAATTGAGTGGAAGTTCATGTTCATGCATCTTGAATGTTTGTTTCTACTCTTTAATCTAGTCACTGAAAACGTCACGTGCTCATAGTAGCATGTAAGAGTTCTTCTGTCAACTTCCAACTTCACCAGTAAACAAAACACAAGCATCACTGCTGCTTTGCTTATTTTATCAGCAAATGGCGGTAGAAAGTTAAGACGTAACACCACCTTGATAAAAATGATGTGCATTTGTGGTGTTAGAGTTCCCACTTTATTTCAAAGTCTTTGCCATGACTCTTCTGGAGTTTTGTCTTTCTTTCTGGGTTAAAGGAGCGTAGCCTCTTCAAGAAAATGAACTCAACTTTCATCTGTGAACCTTTTTTCCAAGTCTTGGAGAATTGCTTGTTTGATTGAATCTCCTTCATTTTCTGCCGTAAAGGAACAATAAGTCCAACTGTAGGACTCAACTGACAGAGTGAAAGTGGCTTGATACATCGGTTTCATTAATTTCAAGAATTGTTCACACTGCATGACTTCATTTGGACCAGGAATGACTGCTGCGCGTGCTAACTGAGCCTCATGTTGCTTCCTGAGATATTCATCAGTGAGTGTTGCCAGAATTATCACTTGTTGTTGTTAAAACCTCTCAACCATCAATAAACTACTACTCCAGCGGGTTCTGACATCAATAATCAACCTATATTCTTTTGGTTTTTGTTAAGCAGGGCTGATGCAGTAGGATTTCAGTGAATGAACGAGACAATTGACCACATTTTTGCGAGACTGCTGTAGTATCTTTAATATCTAAAGCCCTACTATAGATAGTAGCTACTATAGATGGGAATTTCTGCAACCTTTTAATTGAACTTTTAATCTTTGACTGAGGTCATTTTAAGGCACCATATAACTCTAATAAATTTAAACATATGTGTTGACCTGTGTAGGACTCAGGTAATTCTCGTACCTGAGAACAAAGCTCCATGTCAGAGTTGATGAAATGGGCAGTAATATATGATTGTGTTTGGCCCATTTGTCCAAGAACCAGTTGTATATGCAACAGTTTCTGTCTGTGCCAATTCAGCTTCGTGCTACAGTTTCATACATGCTGGAAATTACATTCTCGCTGAAAGTTGCTCGGCATGGAAAGGTGTAGCGAGGCTCGCACTCATGGATCGTGTTTCGAAAACTCTGGCCTTCAACTGTATTGCATGGACGCATGTCATCAGTCAGATAGAGTGCTATACCGATGGCTACGCTGTTGGTCTTTGCCTGTGGAAATTTCTGTTTTCGAGCCAAAGTTAATAAGTTACTTGATGAACAGGAGGCACTAGGTGTCTGTTGCAGTGACTTGTTTGTGGAGGGTTTTGAATCAAATTGTGGCTGCTTGAAAAAAACTGAAAACAGGAGGTAAAATTTAAATCAAAGATATATACTTTTTATTATTAATTTAAATATTTGTTTATTTTTCAAGATTAACAGTCTTACAACAAAATAAATACAACGTTTTCTGCTTATCATTAATTAATCATAAGGTCTAAACATTTCTATCTACCTTTATTTAAAGAAAATAGCAAAAAAAATCTATAGGATATTAGCTAGCAAACATACATTAGCACATTAGCAACTCCATTAAAAGTAAGAACTCAATATGAAAAGTGTATTTTGTTGCTTCAAGAAAATCTTGACCAAACTCAGAAACATTTAGATGGGACATCTTTTTTCCACCAACCTTTTGAGAAGGCGTAAATTCCATGATGCCTTTTCAAGCGATTTGTGTTTAACATTTCCTTCAGACACAATTTTACAGCTTGTTTTTCATCCTTAGTTGGTAAACCAAAAAATTCCCACTCTTTGGATGAAAATTTTGCAGGAAAGTATTTCACCTCGGCCATCCTTGTAGAGTTTTACGACGTTACATAATTAATAACAAGATTTTCATTTTATTCTTATTTTTATATACATTCATTAATCAATTCATTTAAATTCATAATTATTTTTTTAAAATCCAAATAATTGACTGTATATTAATTTTAATCAGGTTTTCAGACTCATGTAAGTAAAATTAACTTCAGTCTTGTTTTTTGTTTTTTTTTTTTCATCGACAAAAACGATTGCTAGTCTTTTTTTGAAAATGAGAAATTCCTTCGACACTTTACTTTGAAGAGTTGTTTACATCCGGGGACAGTAGCACTAGGCATTCAATGTGTTTCACTTTTAAAGTGCTAGAGGAAAAACTGAAGTTTGCTTTAACAGCAAAAATCACAAATCAGCGATGTCAGGTGTCGCAAATACTCATTTTTTCTAAACCAGATCACGAATATCTGAGCACCCGGGTACTCGTACAACCCTACAGAGGGGGATATGGTATTTTTAAACAAACTATTTTTAGGATTTACATGTGAAAAGAGGAACATTTGAAAGTTACTGATATATTGTATCGTATTGTTTAGATTCATATATTGTGAATTAGATATTGTTTAACCCTTGTGCTATACTAGGTACATTAATGTTGGGAGTGTGGTCGTCTGGAACCAACAAGACAGCGCACTGAACTTTTTTATTCAATTATTGTCACTGTAGTCCATGGAAGACATGAAAACCTGTCCACTTTTGTCATAGACGGATAACACTTTAATGTAAAGGTGGGGTCATCTGGACCCCAAAAGATAGCACAAGTAAAGTCTAAAAGTCAAACTTAGTTTGATCATTCTGTCATGCATCATGTGATAGCAACAACACTAATTTTTAAAGCAATCTCCACAATGTTGACTCCCAAATCTTTATTTGTTGGTGTAGAAATTTAGGGTTCCAACTAAACTTTATGTCTGCTTGCAAATAAATAGTTCAGTTCCAACGATTTCACAAAAATATTTCTTTCATTTCACCAGCAGACTGAAAAAGACTTTGATGTGCAGAACGAGTGGAAACCAGATGAAGTAGCTGAAAAAAAGGCAAAGCTCACATTTTAAGCATCATAAGTCTTGCTACATTTATCTGAGCTCATCAGTGTTGACATCAGGTCCCATATGTATGTCATCTGCAGAAAGCCTCCTCAAAGTTTCCACCGTCGCAAAAATGTAAAATTTATATCTGCTCGTCTATAATGGCCCCATTATTTCAGCTGCAGACAGGCGGTTTCCTTCTAACACGTCACAGATTAAATGCAGGCAGTAATAATGAGCCTTCCTAGAGACAGAGTGACAGACAGATATCGCCCATGCAGACTTTAGTGTGACGCTAACCTGGAAGAAGTTTCTCATCCTTGAAAAATTCTGCCATCACTTTTCACTGCTTGTGTAAGAAGAAAGATCAAAGACACAAAGTCAGTCACAACTGTGATTCGAGAGGAGTACAAACTTTGGGAAGTAAACTAATAATTCTCAAAAAGTTCGAAATATTAAAACTTCTAACAATGGAAAGCTTGTTTCTGTGAAATATCCAATCATTATCCGATTCTTGATGCCAGATTTTTAACTGAAACATAAACAGGATAACCAAATCAGCCAATTATCACTCATTGGATTAACACATGGGAAGACGATACTTCCCAACGTTTCCGTTTATCCAATTTATTTTGTAGTTTCACAACTGCGCGTGTAAATAAAACCAAGGAGTAAATGAGAAGTAACAGAAGTGATCATGTCCTCACTGCCGCGGTCTTCTCGTGGAGTGAAAATGAGGACAGAATCTCACATTGTTTCTTAGTACTTTCAAACTGTTGTGAACGTGTTGCTCCACACCCCAACAGTGTTACCCACAACTCAAAGGCAAATCTCTAATAAACTCCTTGAATTCTGCAGAAACTATGGCGGAATCGCTTCTCCCTGCTCCTGCATTTAGCCCACCAAGCAAATTCACACCCTAATCCCCAACTACTAAAACACTATCTAGTGCCTTGGATTTTAAAAGTTGTGTGTGATTATACCAGTGACAATACACAGACGCTAACATTTCAAGCAGGAAATGGCGGTTTGTCCATCTGTATAGAAGTCACACCGCCCCCTCATCACCAATAAGTGGAAAACAATCCACACAATCATAACACATGTCACCCACAAGTCTGGAAGTTTTTGGCTTTGGAGCGCTTTCATATGTTTCTCACCTCTCCTGGAGGGCCTATTTTCTTTTAAATTATTCCTTCGAGTATTGCAATTTCAACCGTGAATGTAAGCTTCTTGTACTTGAGCTTCAGTGTTACTCACTATATCAGCCATTTGCCAGAACAGGTACAAGAAGCGTTTTGGTTAGGGTACAGCTCAAATCCACCAAAATGTCAAACGAGGTCAACTCCATTCATGTGGGTGGAACATCGGTCACTTTTTAGAATAGCATCTTAGATGGGGCTAACAGAAAATGTATGTCCAGTGTGACAACGTTTTTGTCCACACGTATGACGTTAATCACATCTTCACTGAATTCTCTTCAGAAATAGTGACTTACCAGGGGTCGGCAACCTTTAACAGTAAAAGAGCCATTTGGGCTTGTTTTCTACAGATCAAAACCTAGAAGGAGCCGCATTGACTTACGTTAGCCTTTAAGAAATTTGGATTTGCATTCATAGCCTTCTTTTTTTTTTAATAGATATGAATAATGTCTATTTTTGGCACGAACAAAAGCAAAAAAATATATAAAAGAAACTAGCATCTCTCAAAAAGGGAATTTTTTAAACTTTAGTAGCATAAAAGCAAAGTCGTTGCTTAATTACTTCCTGATTTTAAAATGAGCATAACATTTCTCTGTAAATTAAATCAGCCAAAAATTTGAGCATGTTGCTGCTCAAAATTAGCCTAAAACTCCCAGTAGATAACAAATTAGCTAAAAATGTTACCATACTGCTAAAATATTAGCTAAACTCCAAATTAGTATAAAAAACTAATTAGAGGCATATATTGCCAGAAAAAAGCTAGGTTGCTTAATTTCTTGCTGAACTTCAAAATAGCGTAAAATTCCTCAGTAAACTAACTTAGTCAGAAATGTTAGAATGTTGCTAAAATAGAAGCTAAATTCAAAATTATCAAAACAAAATTTCCGCAGACAACAAATAAGGTAAAAAACATCAATATTTTTACTAAAATATTAGCTAAACTCCAAACTAGCCCAGTAAACTAAGTCAAAAATGTTAGCATGTTGACAAAATAGAAGCTAAAACTCTAAGTTAGCCTAAAAACCCCAGTAGAAAACACAATAGCAAAAAAAAAAAAAAAAAAAAAATTAGTATGTTGCTAAAATAAAAAGTAATCTCCTTTTTTTTTTTTTTTTTTAAATTTACTATTTTATTTTGTTTCAGCCAGAGAGCCACAATGGAGAGATAAAAGAGCCACATGTGGCTCTGGAGCCGCAGGTTGCAGACCTCTGGACTATACTGTCCTTTACGTACCAATGAGCAGTTATTAAACACAGAACTGATGTCAGTTTTCATGTTTCAACACTGGGGAGATTTTGCACAGTCTATCCTGAAAAAGATCCCTCACATCATTCTTCCTCAATAGAAGGACTGAGGAGGATTGAAACCTTCTAAACAACATCCCATCAGTAATTTTGTCATAACGTGCATCTTTTGCCCCCTAATCATTCATTGCTGACATTTTCCCTGCCCCCATTAACAGCCTCATGTCTCAATAAATTACTTCATCCCATCTACATTGATACATTGATGTAAATGCTGCGTCCAATTTGTTGACAACTCCAGAGATTTGTCTGCCCAATGATGATGCAGAAGAGATTGTCCTCAAAAAAACCTCATGCAGTAGATACTTTAACAGCAGGTATGAATTCATGTATGGAAGATAGATATTCCACTTCTTTTTTGAAGTAATTGTTACTCGTTTGGTTGAAAATACATTCAAACATATAATTAAGATATGTCTTTTACAGTTCTACTTATTTCCAGTACTCTGAAATTTCTCGTGCTCATACAAAAGAATTTATGCATCACAACATTTCATATACAGTGGAGCAAAAAAGTATTTATAGTCAGCGACCAATTGCCAAGTTGTCCCACTTAAAAAGAAGAAGGAAGCCTGCAATTTTCATCCTAGATTTAGCTCAACTATTAGAGACAAAATGAGAAAAAAAAATATCTAGGAAATCCCATTTTCTGGTTAGGACCCAGATGCAGGAGACCAGGCTTGACGGCAGTAACATCAGACTCTAGTACATAAATTTAAAGGGTAACCAAACAGGGAAGTTTGAGGCTGACTCCACCCACTGCTGAAATGTGAAAATCCAGTCAGAGGGGTGGGGCTTGGGGCAGGACTGTTATCATTACTGGAGCTGTAGATCATGACGTGGGACTTCTGAAACTTACATGGTTTGACCAATCACAAAATTCAACTGTAATACCTCATTTCAACCTGTAGGAGGCAGCACACAGATGGGTTTTGACTATATTTTGAAGAATTAAACAGTTTTATTTCAATTTGTAAAAAATTTGGCAATGACCAAGGGACTGCACTTTTAAAGCCCCATTTATAGATGTCAACTGGCAAAAAAAGGTTAATTTAGGGGTTCGGTTACCTTTTAAACATGAAGAAACTAAAACAAGTGAGAAATAAAAAACCACTGCAGATGACCTGAAAACCAGACGCTTAGATCCACTGAGGGTAATAACATAAATAACTTACTAATACAAGTGACAAACCAAAGCAAATTCTCAAAGTTTCAGAGATACACAGAGATACCCGTTTTTGGGTAGAAAACTTGTGGTTAGCAAAGTTGTAGTTCCAGTATTTACATTATTTTTGACAACATTAGCTCTAAAACTTTATGTATTTAATGTAATTCCAGTGGATTCTGAAGCCAAGAGTCCTAGCAGCCTTTCTTTAAATTGTAGCACTTCATTGTAGTGAAGCTCTTAGTGAGCAACTCAGCTGATTCTGCTGCAGAGAAAAGTGTCTTAGTGCCATTATGCAACACTTCAGATAAGTAATGTGCGGTATTTCAGTCCAAAGTTGGCATGAAAAGCTGATTCTCTCAAGTTGATCCATGGAAATCACACGGCTGATCAAAAATGTACGACAACAGCTCTACGCTATCGGGTTATTTTAAGGCAAACTAAAACTCGTCTGTGTGATTTCATAATATCAAGGATTTCCACGTCATATTTGCCTCCACTTGGTTGGCTAACTGGCAAACATGGTCTTATTCTAAACAACTAAACTTCACTGAACACGTTTTTTTGTCAAAGAACAAATTCTAAGGACTTTTTAACTAAAAAAAAGTAAAGTAGAGCTGTCGAGTTTGATTAAACTTGTCAAGAACATTGGAAAAGATGCTGTTTGTGAAAGAAGATTTAAAAGCTTTCAATAATAAAGAAATTGTGTCTTTGGATTGGTGGCATTTCAGACAAACCCTCTGCAAAATAAAAAGACATCACTGGTCTGTCTGTTTCCTGGTAACTTTCTAAAAGTCCCACTTTGATCATCTTTTGATTTATTAAAAGTATTCCCAGTGGTCTTTCAATTATGGTCATGTATTTTTTTCGGCAAAATCCAAAACCCTTTATTTCTTTCAAGGACAATGTTTCTGCAGAACAGCCAAAAGTAGTTTATACGCAACAATTTTTTTCTAATGGCATTTTTTCTACTCCCGATTGACAAAAAATTGAATGAAGAAATATTCATGAACAGACTTTTAAACGTAAATTAATATTTGTCCTCCATATTTAGAAAACCACCACAGCCTGAGTTTTATCAGAGTGGGTCCTCAATACAATCACTGCAACAAAATATCAACAGATTAAAAAAAGACGAGAAACATGAAAAGTAATTAAAAACATTGTTTTACTTAGAGAGTGACTAAAAGGATCGTTTATTTCAGTATTGCCAGATGGAGTCACAGTTTTCCAGCCCAAAAGTCATATAAAAAAAAAAAAAAAAGCCTAAAACTTGACCAGGGATTAATTAACATTAATTAATCAGACATGATTTATTGCTCGTGGTTTTGATTGAAAGTTCAACTTTGAGACATATTTTAAATAATATCATGTTTGCAATCTTTGCAGTCAGTCAGAGCAAAACCTAAAATATCAAATGTAAGCTCATGTACGCATTGCATCATTAACATTTACAGAGTGAACTAAAAGGTCAATTAAAGATCAACCCAGTTTATTGGGGATTGTGCAATCCACTGTGAAGCTACTTGGTGCTGTTTTACCTCACAGTCTGCTTTAAAATATTGTACAATGAAAAAAGTGAAACACTGAATTAACTAACTAAAACTCTGTAATCTGTTTTTATTAAAAATGATTAAATTTCATTAAGTTGACATTATGAGTTGATGGTTTGCTCAATTTTAACATTTAATTTGATGAAAAATAACATTTTTAAATGTTAGAAATTACACAGATTTTGTTAGTTGATCCAATGTTTCTCTTTTTCAGTGTAGAAAACATACATAATACAGAAAGTTTGATGATAAAAATGAATATAAATTGCATTTATTAAACAGATGAGTGGACACATTTTTATTTTTTATCATTAGTTAATCACAATGGCAAAACGTGCTTAAAGCTCACTTCCCTCCCCTGACTACACATCACTGCTAAAATGTGAACTAAAACCCATCAAACAGACCCCAAACTCAGCCAAATTCATCTAGAATCAAAACCCCCTAATTGGGCTGGAAACCGCCAAATCTGGCAACGCTGATTCCTTCTTACTTCGTCCAAACATTTCTCTAAATGGCAACTAATGAGATGATTTCTGATCACAGAAAGGGTAATTTTACATTTGATGTTTCAATTTCAGAAAAATGTTTTATCTCTTCATATTAATTTCAATACTAAGTTAATTAAAAAAAAAACAAGTGAACACAAACGCTCTAAATGAAGGACTATATTATTGAGGAAGAAAATTCAAAGCTACATGGTTCCAAAGACTTTGTCACACAACTCAATGTCGTCAAAATGTCATAGAAATATCGACAAACCTTTTAACCTTCTATTCTGCGCCATAACAACATATCCGTTTATCTCAGTCCAACATTCGATCAACCTTGAAGGAACAATAGATTAGTGAAGCCGTTTCATGTTGCTGGAACATGCTAAATGTCATGTTTGCTTTGTTGCTGTCAGCTTTGAAGATTTATTTTCTCTAAGAAAACTCATGTAGGTTAAAGTGAATTAAAGCGTTTCAGAAGATTGTAAAGCGAGTAACACTTTGGGAAATAAACCCAGTCAAAGTTTTCTAACTCTGCTGGTCTTAATTACCCGATTGACATTCGTTCAAGCAAACTCCTCCAGGCTGCTTGACTTTCTCATCCCCCGCCTGCTGCACTGTGTCAGAGACATGTATGATGAAGGTGATGAAGCCGAGGGGCTACATCTGGATTCATTTCAGTCTAAACCTGTGGATCTGCAATCCCCTCAGCATCTGCTTTATCCGGATCGCTGTAGCCCGAGAAGTGTCACCACCTAATGACAACATCTTGCAAAAGTACAGCCCATGATGTGTAAGCTGGAGGACCCTACCACCACACTGAATTGAATTAATACACCTTGTAATTTAGAACGATCACGAGCAGGAAACTTGGTGAAAGCTGAAAGGGACATGTGGAACGGACTTCATTTGGTTTTATTTTTGTGAACATGCTTCCCCTCAAATCAGAATTTTCTGAAATCTGAAAATTAAAGGCGAGATCCGTCTTTTTGTCACTGCTTCCTCAACCACTTCCCTATATCTCCGCCTCCAGCTGAGCAGAAACCACAAACAAGAACTTAAAGCACAAGTCACCTATTTGAAGAGGTTTGAATTAAAGAGCTCCTACTGGTCTTCTATTTGATATTATTGTTTATCTGCACTACAACCTCCACCGGAGTGTAGGGTTTACCCAAATGACTGGTCTATCATTGAAATCATTGCATCATGTGCATTAAAGGACAAGGTACATTAAGAAAGATACAATATTCAGAGATAAATCCACCAACCTTCCTTGCAAGACTTAAGAACAGACTGATACTAATAAAACAAACTTAACTAGCTCCCAAACCTCAGTGTTTTCTGTGGGGATCTTTTTCAAAGGGCTTGCTGGCTTGGTCTGGGGTTGTTGCCATGGCTGTCGCCCTTGCTGGGGCGGCTGGAGTTCTACATTCCAACTTCACAGCTGTGGAGTGGACTACTTCGCTGTCCCGGTCTGGGTGGGAATTGTGGAGATGTTCCTGTGGCTGAGCTGGGTTCAGGCAAGAATAGATTCCCAAAATACTGTTTCCTCACAGCAGAGCTAAGCCTTAAGTTTATTTTATAAGTTACATTTAGTTCTTACAAGTATTCATTGTGTGAGGGGTCATGGGTTGTATATGTTAAAGGGACCCTACCTTGATTTTCTTAAGCCTTTCAGAGAGAACTATATCCATATATATGATCATATATTACATTTGGAACACAATAAAAAAAATTTATGAATACTAGTTATTTTTCGTGAGTTTTTCCCAACCTGGAAATAAAACGGCTCGATTTCTGAAGCTCCACCTGCTGTTATGTGTGGCTCTCATCTGTTTCAT
Organism: Oryzias javanicus; assembly: GCA_003999625.1. Lineage (NCBI taxonomy): Eukaryota > Metazoa > Chordata > Actinopteri > Beloniformes > Adrianichthyidae > Oryzias > Oryzias javanicus. The sequence goes on from CM012458.1 coordinate 5,275,882, forward strand.
GACGTCATCCTAGAGCTTTTATTTCTTTGTTTTCCACGAAAACAAACAGCATCCAAATTTCCTAAAAAATTGATGCACATACCATGTATCTTTCTTTAGTAGCTCTGGCCATCACCACACTGGTTCACAACACAAACACAATCTACATCTGCACGACTGTGACGATGGGGGTGTCTTAAAGTAACAACACCTGCTGTTAGAGCGGGAATTTATTGAAGACAGGGTACAACAAGAAGATACACAGTATTCTGCATCTAAAATGATTTTTGCTGATCACCATTAGCTCAGCGGTTCACATCGTGCTTATGTCAGCACGTTTCCATCCGCTCGTTTTCGTAGGTATGGGAGGGGCTGCTACAGATTGTCCAGGTTTTTACAGGATTGCTCTTAAATGCATGAACGGTTCGCTTTGGGGGTTTTATAGAGAGGAGTGAACAGTATAATGCACTTAAAACCTCAAAAAGTAGAATTTATATGGTATGGCCCCTTTAAAGGAGGGGAGGGTGAAGGGTGGATCGGGTTTTTACTGTGTATGATTTTGGTTTTTAAATGTAAAGCACTTTATGTCGGGCAAAGTATGGAAAGCGCTTTATTAAAATAAAGTTTGATTGTTTAAAAAAAAAAAACACTCCAACACTGCTACACGTTAGCTTCATTAGTATGTTCTCAGCAACAGACAACCAAACATTTTGACAAAGCGGCATCAAAATCATTTTGACATTAATAAGCACAATCAGAATTAGTCCATAAATAATGCACTGGTATTTATGAGGCGCACTGTCCCTTACTGAAGAAAAAGTAAGGGTTTTGTGTACGGCTTATAGTGCGAAAAATATGGTTTTCAATTCTGAAAACCTGTGTCGTTTTCTAGGATATAGTTTTATAGATTTTACAGATCGGAAATTGGGGCTGATCACGTGGTTGATGACTCGATCGGTATCGGATGTTGTCCCCGATCACTATCAGATATTTCATTTATTCTTTTTATGATCAGTGCTTTATATTTCAATCTAATTATTCAGATAAACACTCCACTGTGTGACTGCTCGTCATGAATAGATCATAAAATGTTGCTGCCATTAAACCGGAGGCTAACATAAACAAATAAGTAAAGCTAATGATGGTCACAGATTCAGGCTTCCATGATCAATAACTCTTTTAAAAATGCTTTAAACTGACAACAAGTATCTCTATTGGTTTGTCTTAACCTAAACAAACAACCAATAAAGACATTTCTACAGAAAATCACAGAGTTTTTGTTTCTTTTTATTGTTAAGCTCTTCGTGCTGCAGATAGACAGACAGACGGCTGCAGAGCAGCTCCTAACTTCACTCCTTAGGACTCGAGGTGTTCTTTGATATGCCTGATTTATTTATCTGGCAGATATATAAAAGTTACGAAAATTAACTATGGTGGTAATTTAACTAAAAAATGTGATGTCTCAAGTGCTTAAAAAATGAATCAAATAATCTTAAAAGTCATCATTCATTTTTAAAAATTTTAAATGAGGACAGGAATCACATTTGGGTTAAAATATCAAATAGCTCTAAAGATATTAAAGCTAAAGTCACTAAACTTTCTCCCATGACTAATTACCATTTATATAATGAGAAAATAGTTTTTTTTCCTAGTTTATATTTGCTCTATTTTTACTTGTTTATTAAACCTACTTCACAGAAGTGTTCTGTTTAAGTTTGTCTGCATCTTTTTGTGTGTTCCTGTTTTCAAGGATTGAACAATTAAATGCTCAGGAATGCAATTTTGAGGCTTATTTGTCTTTCATCACAAAATGCCAGAAAAATGCCACAAAACCATGTTAAAAAAAATAATAAATACAACTTTCAAGTATTTTTCTTTATGCCTTACTTAATGTTAAGTTTCAGTTGTTGTTTGTCATGAACAAGTTGTTAAGTGATCTTACATAGAAGTTTTCTTTATGATGTATTTTTAATGTAGCATAGATTTTTATATATCCCGAGGACTGCAAAGTTGAAAATCTTTACAAAAATGTTAAGATAAATTACACGTCAAATAGTGAAAAATTGTGTTTTACCCAACCTGATATTATAAAGTTATTTTCTCTCCACATTGGGCACATGGGTGTTTTTAAAACACTGTAAATGTCTTGAGGACAGAGATGGTGGTGCTTGTGGTAAGGAGGAGGTCAGGTCAGCCAGTCAGCAGCAGTCTCTTCACACTGCAGTGACAGAGAGGATTATGGGAAGGCCCATTAGGCACATGTAATCCCAAGGAAGTCGTGTTTACTACTGTCACTACATGGTCTCTATCATAACAGCCAACAGATGAATGGCAGACATATTTTCACCACAGTGTAGTAAAAGAAAAAAAAAGGTACTCAAAACACGTTTTATTTTAACCACTCTATCGACTGTGGACAAAAAGACTTGAGACGTACATAAACCAATATGTTTACATGGTTAGACATTTTCAGTCAACATCAAATATATGTGAAAACACGACTTTAATGTAATGTAATTGTAATGTATTTTGCATGTTTGCCGAGTTTAAAATATTTTGCGATTTATTTTAGATGTTGACACATTTACAACATATTCAGTGGTTTTCTATTTGGGACGAAAACAACTGTAAAGCAAATTCCAAATATATTTGAAAAATTAAATGAAGGAAAAAAAATGTTAAAAATATTTTTTTAAGTTTACCATCTAGTAAGATACTTTAATGATAACTTTTGTAATATTAAAAGATGTTAAACATTGAATATTGAAAACTTAAAGTAAGAAATAATGAAAATAATGATAAAATATTTACATGTATAGGAAATTATTTGTTTTATGCTTGGGATTTTATTTATTTATTTATTTATTTTATTTTTTATGTTCTTAATATCTTGGTTGCTGTATTGAATGCATTTGTACAGGTTTTGGTAAGAAGTGTTTTTGTCTGAATCTCCAATCTTGTCTGTTTTTTTTTATTTTTGTAACTTTTCTATTAAGTTGCCTTTTTTGAACCAAAAAGACAACTACGCAAGCCAAAATCAGAGTGGAAAACCAGCCAAAAAAGATCAAGAGGGAGAAACTTGAAAAGACCTCCACATGTAACACCAGTCCTGTTTGGAGGGTTTTCTAATTGTTGCCACTGAAGTGCACCTGTTGTTAATTCCATGAACACCAATACAGCTGAAATTGATTATGGCAACTACTGTCGCCAATCAAGAGTAAGCGTTTTCAAAGACCACACCCCTTTCGCTGAAAGCAGCTCGGGAGAATCTGTCAAACATTTGAGCTGAAACAGCGGGCATCACATGCTTTTACCGAGGCATCTGAATGGTTAATTTATAATTTGAATAACTTGAAATAAAGAAAACATAAACTTTTCAAAAATTAGGGTTGGGGATAAGATATACTTGTACAGCATTTTTCTTTACACTAACAGTCCCACTCCTCTGTAAAGACACTGATGCCAGCTCTGCTGCTGAACACAGGGTTCAATGTTTTTCCCCAATGACAAATAAGCAGGTAAGGCGGGTATTAAACCTGTTTTGACAAATAAAATAACTGAGTAATGTCTATTTATTTCTCTACTGAAGTCTTGACCTCTTGGAGACAGCGGGTACTTCCTGCTAGGAGCACGAGAGGGGAGGGGTCACTCAGTCCAGTTCTCTATACAGAGTCAATGGTTTAAAACGGATAAATAAGCATGCATTATTCATTATGACTTTAAAAAGGAGACTTTGCTCTAAATCAATATGATAATATCAGGAATTTGAACTCCACTTGTCTTGAGATTTTTAGGACAAAATAGCAATTAAAAAATGAAAACTATTACTGAAGAATTCTTATTGAATAAATCATCTGTGTCGATTCTGATGACATACTAAAGCCATAGTTAGAAACAGCCGAGGGATAAAATGAGCAATAGGTGCATGTGGATTATTCCCCAAACTGTGGGTATAGATTACAGAAATGTAGAGGACATGAAAGACTACATTTCTTTGTTATAGTGGGACCTGTGGGACTACTCTCAAAGCTTACGATGGAGTCACACAGTGCCGGTTAAGCCTATCTGCACAATGAAAATCTTTGTGTTTCCTATCAGTAAGTGTCTGTATGTGGTGAAACTCCCAGGCTAATACATTTACTAGAGCTAAATGAAGCTGTAGAGAAGCTTACCGAGGCTGACATCACAGCTTGCTTTTAGGAAAGGAACATAGCACCAAATGAAGCATACTTTTAAAAAGTAATAAATAGAAACAAGAGAAAATTAGCAGCAAAATGACCAACAGTTAGCGTCGTTAGCTCCTGTTGTTTTACAGGACATGGAGAAGATTTTGCTAAGTAGTACATAGACATGAACAAATGTTCAATGAACTTGTATAAGTACAGATAGTGGACACAAAACATATTTTTGGAACAAATACAGTACATACATACAGCCCAGCCTTAGCCAGACTTTGCCTTCAGTGACCCCAAAGGTAAATTGAGTTTGAGACCCCTGCTTTAGAGCTCGCTAGATGTCTTACGCTACATTCACTCTGCTTGCGCGGTTTCATGAACGCACATTCTGCCCCTGCTGTTCACGCTGGACAACCAGGAAATGGCAAGAAGTAGGAAATACGATTCAATTTCTTTGTAAAAAAATGTAAAAAATTTGGTGTTGGTGATTCACTCGTAACATGAGTGTGGAAATAGTCCAAATTGCCACAATCTATGCAGCATTTCAGGAATTAATATCAGGGTTGGTGCATCATCATTTAGTTTTCTTTTTCAACTGTAATCAACGCATCAGATTTTGGTAACCGTCAGCTAATAGAACAATTACACAGTCAAAATAGTTTCTTCCTATAATTCCTGTTGATCTCAAACACACGGCAGCAGATTTCCAAGATTCTTTTATCACTTCATGGCAGCCTAGTATAATTGAAACTTTATGAGATAAAAAAAAAAAAAAAGCAGTCAAGGTTGCATCAGTGCAGCTAGCTTGTGGATGTATCCATTTGTCCATATTTTGCTGAAGTTTGTATGCACACCATATTCCTGTAAGTAAGAATATTCAGGAAACGAAAAAATCCTGAAAAAATATGTGCATATTTTGTAGGAAGAGGAGAATTCCTCATTTTGGATACATGAGTGTTGAATTTAACATTATCAGTTTCCAATAACATCAAGATGTGGTTCATACTTTCTTGGCTAAAGAAGGTCTCAGAGAAACGACCTGCGCTTCCTTTGTGTTGTCCGGGATCATTTCCTGCACGAAATGAGCTTCTACTGATTCCTCTTTGCACAAAAAATATAAAAACAGATTCCTATTTCAGAGTGTTCACATTGTTCATGACAGACACACAAGCATGCCATGAAAAGGAGACACGGCACAAGAAGGCTAAGAACGGAAAATGAGAGTTGCTGTGACAAAAGTAAACCAAGAACTGCTGCAATGTGCATCAGCAATGCATGCTAAAGAAACTCACCTCTTCAGGTGAAGAGCAAGGACGAGTCCTAAAGCAGAAACAACTCTCACCTCTGTCATGATCCTTATGGCACATTTCTGTCCTTAATCAGCTTCATCTTATTCTGCAGAAGAACTGACATCAAAGTAATGAGTAACCTTGTAAATATGCTTTTTATTTCTATTGAGTTCATGTTCTGTTTGGCTTTTAAGAGTAATTTCTTGAAACCAGAGTTTGGTTTTGCTCTCTAGTTATAGAGTAATGACCATGATGGATTGTTTTCCTGCCTCCGTTTGGCAGAAAATCAAATTTCCTTAATGAAGAAGAGGAAAAAAAAAATACGAGTTATTGTTTCATTTTATGTTTTGTGCCAAATCACAAACTGTTGACATCGGTCCTGCCAAACACAAAAGAGGAGAACATGGAACCATTCAGACGCGCCAGTGCAGCTTTCTGCTAGTAATCAGCGCATAATCAACAACTCTGATAGTGACCTCTTTGCAGCATGAAAAGCAGAGAGGAAAACTGGGTACGACTAAATTGAAATCAGGGGGTGTGGTGGTTAATAACATGCTTTCAGCACACACGAGTGGGCCCGTCTTCATGAAGCAGATGAGGCAATTACAGTGTCTGACAACAACAGTTCAGCAGAATGCAGACGACATAAACGTGGGACTGATCAGAGGATAACAAGGCCAAATAACACAATTTAGGGGGAAAAAGGATGTCTGATTATTTATAAATTTGAAAGGTGATGACCTTTTAAATGTTTTTTTAAGAGTTTCTATTCCTTGTGTGTTGTAATTATGTTGTTAGAGAACACTGAAGGTCACTTCTAGGAAAGTTGGAGAGGCTGCAGAGTTATACAGAGTTGCTGAATTTTACAAATACGCTTTGACAAGTAACAATTTTTAGTTGGAGTTTAAACCACAAAGTGTGTAAAAAAAAAAAAAATACTTTAAATGAAAGTAGATCGAACTCTCTAGTCAAAGGTGAACTTCATTCATATGAATTCCTGTAACAGAAAATACAGCCATCAAATACAGCGGTGTGAAAAACTATTTGCCCCCTTCCTGACTTTTTATTCTTTTGCACTGAAATATTTCTGCTCATGATCTTAATTTTGCTAAAAAAAAACCATCTTGATGACTGCTGAGACTCTTGGGAAAATATCTTGTGGACTGACGAGACAAAAGTTGAACTTTTTGGAAGGTGCGTGTCCCGTTACATCTGGCGTAAAAGTAACACAGCATTTCATAAAAAGAACATCATACCAACAGTAAAATATGGTGGTGGTAGTGTGATGGTCTGGGTTTGTTTTGCTGCTTCAGGACCTGGAAGGCTTGCTGTGATAGATGGAAGCAGGAATTCTACTGAAGGAGAACGTCCGGCCATCTGTTCGTCTTGGGTGCTGCAGCGGGACAATGACCCAAAACACACCAGCAGATCCACCTCTGAATGGCTGAAGAAAAACAAAATGAAGACTTTGGAGTGGCCTAGTCAAAGTCCTGACCTGAATCCCATTGAGATGCTGTGGCATGACCTTAAGAAGGTTCATGCTAGAAAACCCTCAAATAAAGCTGAATTGCAACAATTCTACAGAGACGAGTGGGCCAAAATTCCTCCAGAGCGCTGGAAAAGACTTGTTGCAAGTTATCGCAAACGTTTGATTGCAGTTATTGCTGCTAAGGGTGGCCCGACCAGTTATTAGGTGCAGGGGCAATTACTTTTTCACACAGGGCTATGTGGGTTTGGATTTATTTTCTCCCTAACTAATAAAAACATTCATTTAAAAACTACATTTTGTGTTCACCTGTGTTATCTTTGACTAATATTAAAATGTGTTTGATGATCAGAAACATTTTGTGTGACAAACATGCAAAAGAATAAAAAGTCAGGAAGGGGGCAAATAGTTTTTCACATCACTGTACACATGTATTGGCTCTAAATCATTTACAGCTAAATAAAGTGTGGGAAATGCATTGCCTTTTACTTTTGTTTACATCTTGACATTAGTATAAATAGATATCCCAATAGTGGCATTATCATTTTAAAATTTGTCTCTTAAAAAAAAGATTTTTGGTAAAAAAAAGTGTGGGTTAGTGGGATCCAAAAAGGGCTTTTTAGAGTTTCTGTCGTCAAAGAGGGAGGGAAAAGGATCAGGGGTGAGTGGGGTGTGAATGATGGATAAAATCAGAAGGAGGAGACGAGGGAGGCAGGATTTGGCCAAGGCTGTGGGGAGGGGGGGTCGAGCTGACTAGTTAAATGTTTGATTTACGGATGAGGTTTAAAGTTTCTGCAGAATTTGGAGGCTGGAAACTGGACATAGTGCTTTATAAAGGACCCCTCCACTGTAAATCCATTTTTTGGTGTTTTCCGCTCCGGGAAAGGCACTCCCCCGGACTGACAGCTCGTCACTGTGACCTGAAGTCAGCCTCACGGCAGAAGTCAGCACTCAATGCTACTCCTGCCGCACTCATTTTTTTTTTTTTTTTAACCAACACTCACACTACTGAGAGCTAGTAGGGGATAATATAATAGAACAAAATGAGTCCACTGTGTCAATCGGCTCTGATGTTCAATTTATGATATAAAACGGCATTAAAGCTTTGATGAGACTCGCAGGTCACAGCTCACGGCTGTGGGTCCCACAAGATGACTCACAAGATTTAGTAGCAACCCACAAGATTTAACTTGCGACGCACAAGATTTGGTCATGACCCACAAGATTTCAGATGTGACCCGCGAGATTTGATCGTGACCCACGAGACCAGGACCAGAGTCATCTGGGTGACCATGAACTATTTAAACATGTATTTGTAGGGTTAGATAAGCTTATTGTTCTTTGTCAGCTCTAGTGCTTCGCCTATCCGTCCTGGGTGGGGATCCCTCCCTCTGGTGGACATTCCCAAGCTTTTTTGAGTTTTTCCTAATTGAGGGTTCAAAGGCTGGGACTCCCCTTAGTCTGTTTGGTTTGCTTTAACTTCTGGCTGTTTCTATTTTATGACTGACGTATGTTTTCTGTTTAGATACCGGTATGATGCTTACTGAGACTGTATTGAACAATTGAGCTATATTTGTAAAATAGGCTAATCCACAATTAGCCTCTGGGATCTGGGGGTCTCTTCACTATATGTAAAGTCATCGCTAGCATGCAAGATTTCTCCGGTCCAACTGTTAAAGACTTCTGAATTCTTAGGATTCTCTGGTAAAAGCTTCACAACTTAATCTTTCACAATCAAATCATTCAACTCCACTTTTAAGTTCTCCCCTTGTTGAAATAAGATAGGTTTGTTGAATACTCTTTTAAAGTTATGATTAACTATGGGCACCTCAGAGATTTCAGGATATTCATTGGTGATCTTAGGCATGTCTTTTGTTGTCCTAGAGACCAATGGCAAAGTAACTGCCAGACCCCTCGACACAAAACCTCTCCTGACTTCCAATTAAATTAAGGGTCAGGTTATGTCAGCCACGAGTAACGTGAAATCCCAAAAGGTGTTAGGGAAGCCCAGCCCACACAGTTGGAGCCTGCTCCTGAATCAATTAATAAATGCTGACCTGGAGTTGAGATGAAGGGTGTCTGAAACAGATGGGTGTTTGGATTTTGATCTAATATGGCTCGCCTCCGCAGAGACTTAGTCACTCCCCCTGAGCGCCGACTTCACATTCATCTACTTGATGCCCTTTCTAACCCTGGTAGAAACAGAGTTCAACCCTAACCTTAACTCTAATTGTCAAGAGAGTTTCCACCCACAGACACTGGCCTGCACTGTTATACCTATGAAAGCCCATGTATGACAATAGTAAAGTGAATGGCTCATTATTTTTAAGAATGTAATACCATTCTTTGTGTCAGGCCAAGTATAACTATGACTACACAGCTTTGTCTTTGAGGTCTACTGATGGTTCAGGATGTCATGACAAGACTTTGATGTTCTGACGGAGTTATTGAATTTTTTCCTCCATTGACTTCAGTGTATTGAATCAAGCACTTTGGAGCTAGACTAGTGATTGTTGTTCAGAGATTAGATGAGCATGACTGTTGGTATCTTGTCATAAAACATGGTGCTCATGTCATTAGGTGATCCTGGCACTGTGTCTGAATACTTTCTAAACTCATGTAATGTTCCAGAACAGGAGGCGGCACAATATATAGACTGCATTTTTTATGATACATTTCCCTTGTGTATAAAAATATGTGTCAACACAAAGACTCATGCTTTTCCACTGAAAAGCATGAGTCTAACCTGACATAGGCTAGACCCTCAGTCACTTTATTGTAGCTGCGTTCACAGTAACTCTAGAACTTGTTTGTAACAGTCTCTAGAGCAGTGTTTCTTAACCATAGGGCCACGGCCCAATCTCGGTCCGCGAGCGCCCTCTAGTGGGCCGCGAAAAAAAATCTGTGCTAAACCTGAGGGCCGCGGGACCTGAATGCAGCCTCCTACCACTTGGTGGCAGTAAGCGTCACGCCGGGTTCACACTGACCCGAAAGCACCACGAAGCAGATTGTGCGCGGCTTCCCCCCCGCTCTGTGGTTTACAGACCAGACGCGCATTTTCCCGCGGCGGTCCACAGGGGCTTCAGCGAGAGATTTTGTTGTTTTTTGCCATCATACAACCTAAAGATATTACCGCGTGTTTCTGCTAAGAGGAACTCCTGTTTTACACCCAAAATCCAGCCCCGCCCACCCGCTCCGGAGCCGGCTCACTGTGTGCGCACGCGCTCGCATGTGTGTGCGTGAGTACATTCATAAACTAAAACTTTTACCCATGTCTCTGTTCTCTGCCTCTCTGTTGTTGTTTACTCCTGAACCCCGCAGTGGAGTCTGCTCACTACGTTGATCTGTATGTGTCTGTGCTCGTGCACGCACGTGCGTGTTGTGATTGTATGTATACAGTTTGTTTAGATATAAAAACATGATTACTTTTGTCAATCGCGGCATTTTATTGTAAAAAATTGGTTATATTTTAAAAAGACTGATGTTATTCACACGTATTTACACGCGACCAGCATAGAAAATGATAGAAATTCATATTGAACACATGGAATACAAGCCAAGATCTCATTGCTGCATTGTCTGCATGTATTCCAAGTGTGTCCAAGGCTGGATGTTTTTGTTGGACGCACGTATTTAAAATGAAACTTAAAGTTAAAGTCCCATTAACTGTCCCGCTCCTAAATGTGTAAATGTGTTCTCCACATTTGACCCATCCCCTGGTGGAGCCGTGAGCTGCAGAGACAGCCGACCTCAGGAACCGGAACCAGAATCCTAACCTTAACCTCTTTCCTCTGGGTCTGAGCGACTAAGAACAAAGTTTAGCACTGGACGCACGGTTTTCCAAAATTACGTGTGAATACACACTTTATTTTAAAAATAAACCGTATTTTCTCTTGTAACTTTATGTAACTTCCTGCCAGAATTGATGCAGAACGCTCGCGGCTCGTCCTCAAAATAGAGCAGAAGCTGAAATGATCCGCTGCACGGTGCGAGTCCTCCGCAGAGGACCGCACCACTCCACGCCTGGTGTGAACGGCGCCATAGGTTAACATGGGCGCCAAATAGAAGCGGCCTCTGTTCTACGTTGTGGCATGAGCCAATAGTATGCAGCTATCGGCCCCTCATCATATTTTCTTTATTCCGGGGCTCTTTGCCTCAGTTCATGTTTAGTTTTTTTTTTTTTTAAACAGACTGTTGTGACTGTTGTTGTTAATTTGTCACAGATTTGGAGAGAAATATCTAGTACTAAATTAAAACTTATAATTTGTCAAGTTCATCAGCAGGTTATAAAATAATCTTTTAATTAGCATTTTATTTAAATGTCATTTACAGTTTGTTTAATTTGAAACTTATTTGAAGTGTTCTTGTTTTATTACAACACAATTTTATTGATCAAAATGCCTTATAAATATTTTTGGAATTCTAATTTGTATTGAGGTTGACCACTGTGTTTTACCCTGTTCAGTATGAAAATAAATGTCTGAGATGATCACGTTGTATCATTTTTCCCACAAGATTTTACTTTGATAAACCATAAAATGACTCGATTTAATTATCAAATACAAATCAAACAAGATCTGGATCAATTTACATTAACATGCTTATATTTGAATGGGCCTCGAATCACTTTGTACCAGGAAAATTGGGCCCCAGTGTCAAAAAGGTTAAGAACCTCTGCTCTAGAGTATGACAAGCAGCATCAGGGGAATCTAAAGTCAGTCCTCGAGGGCTGGTGTGCTACATGTTGTGAAGACTAAGGCAGAACCCAGAGTGACACAGGCTCAGCTGGAAAAATTCAGTTTATTTGCTCAGAGGAAAACCGTGGCGAGCTGAGGAGACCCCTGGATCCTCCTGACCAGGAGAGACAGTGGAGACACAAGAAAGAAGATATTAGCTACCAAGCTAATGGCTAGAACAGGGCTTAGAAATTTAGATTTTTGCTCACTTATGAAAGTTGTAGTTGAAGATTTTAACAGAGAACTGTGGGAGGAGTACAGGCGAGATCCAAGTTCAGCTTGGGAGGAGATCGGGTTCAGAACAGGAGGATTGCAGGTGAGATCCACATCCAGCTTCGAAAAGAGAAAAGCTCAGACAGGATCTCTACAAAGGGCTAAAGGCTCTTTACTCTCTGGCACCAGTTGCAGACTGAGAGCAGCTTAAGAAAGGGGAGGCATAGGTGGAACTGGTCAGGTAATTAGCAGGAGAGCAGAGTGCAGACACCAAGGAGGGCACACATGTATTCCAACCAACCTGCCACTGAAGCTTCTTATTGGCCAAACACACCTGATCCAGATAATTACAAGCAGCTAAGGCAGGATTTCAAGAAAACAAGCAGGAGACCGGCCCTCAAGGACTAACTTTGGACCCCCCTGCTCTACATGTTGGTCATGTTAAAAATATTAGCCTCGTTAGCCAAGTCACTAATCCTGTAACTCCTAACACTGTTTGCAACACGTAAAAACACAGACCAGTACCACCAAAGCAAGCGTTAATGTGACTGCACTAACTTCCAACCCTGTTGGGATCACATTTAAAAAGAAAAAGCTTAATACGTTAGCCTATTTACTATAGCACTACAAAAAACAGACTAACATTTTGACAGAGTGCTGTGTATTTCTCAAAAATTGCTTCAACATCAGTAAACATAACCAGAAATAATCCACACACAAAATTCTCCGAATAATAGGGCACACTTTCATTTTGTGAAAAAACACATTTGTTTGCCTTATAGTGCAGAAAATACAGTTGGGACAGCTGTGGTGCAGAGGTAGACCAGTCGACTTCTGATTCCAGGACTACTGGCCCTGTTTCCACTAACGCCCAAAATACTGAACCCTACATTATTTCTGGGGATCCTGACCAGCACCAGTACATGGCAGCTTTGGCCTTGAAGAAGGTAGAAAAGTGGTATATAAGTGTTTACCATTCTATCATTGGTTCATGTCCCTCACAATGATTTAATATCCTTTTCTAATGACAGCCTGAGAGCAGACATCAGACAGATGAAGGACCATTATCGGACGTGGCTCTCGGATATCAATTCTCACAGCAAAGTTAGAGGACCATTTTTCAAGAGATATCAATAATTTGCCTCCTTTCAACAAAAAATCCTTTTGTTTGAGTGTCTCCTTCCATGCAATTGTTGTAATCTTGGCAGATTAAAATTTCAATTATTGAAGATTTATTTCACTTTTGAAGCCTTTTCGCTGAATGTCATTGTTCTTTTTAGCAAGAGACAGAATGGACTTGTACAAAAGGAGATGAAGCGAGTCTTGGATCTGTTAACTTGTAAATTTCAGTATTGCATTAAGTGAAAATTTAAACCGAACCGACCTCAACATGAAAGTGGCTATAAAGATAACCTCTAAAAGATTCACTGTGGAATTTTCTGGTGCAGAATTTCTTTTTGATTTAGTATCATTTTCTTCTAAGTGTTTGATAATTTGTATGATAAAGTCTTTAATAGGTAAATTTGGTGATTAATTAATTAATTAAAATTCTAATAAGATCTAGCTTTGTGTTTTGACTCACAGAGAGTATTGGTTGGCTTGCACTCATGGGTCTATCTCAGTTTTTCTTGGACTATCACATAAAGCACTTTGGGAGACGACAGAGTCTCCTCCTGGATCATTTAGCCTCACTGGCTGAGAGCTTTTCAGGCCTGAGGGGTTCTGTATTAGACACGCTGGCATACAGACAGACAGATGGGTGGGTGGTGGACCACAAGTCTAATACTTGGAAAATGACTTATGGAACCAAAGTTCAGGTGAGTGTATGTTTGGTATCTACAAAGCTGTGCAAAAAATATCAGTCCACGTGGAAACACTGATAGCCTGTCTGTCATTTGTGACCTCATAACCACCACAGTGTAATGAAACTCCCAAATGTTGAATCAGCTTTAAGGTGGAAAGGAAGTAACTGAAATGAAATACGAGGGAGGACAAGGAGCTTTTGTCTGAGCAAAAAATGCAAGATGGAACCAGAAACAATCTTTAGCCATAAGCATAATTTTTTGAAAATTTAGTAAACCCTTTCAAAAATTATATTCTATAATCTTTTCAGAATAAACATATTTAAGCTTTTAAATGTGAATAAACTGTAACTGTCTGGCAGTTTAGTGTGCAAGTTGAGCTCCAAATGGGACAGAGAGCGTTAATCGTTTAATTTCTTACAAGTCAATATTAACAAGTGTTTAGATTTGTATTCCCGTTTTTCTCCAGAGAAAAAATCAGCAAAATGTTGAGTAATCAGTTACGGTATATCAAAAGGAAAAAAGGTTGGAAGCTTAAAACGGAGGGTTCCGATCAAAACCTTCCAGCCTATGATTTGGGCTGCAAATTATGTTTTTTTGCGGTCGGCTCCGGCAGGGAGGAGGGACTTCCGGCTATTAATTTTCAAGTGCCATAGATTCTTGGTTCTAACTGCAATCTAGGCCCAACTATCAGGAACTGGTGGTGGAGGACCCTTAATGCCGGAGATCAAGTATGGTGGTGGAAACTTAAACATTTAATAAACAAGAACACATTGTGAAGCAAAAATGTGTCACAGTAGCACAGATGACCTGGCACTTAAATAGACTGAGGCCAATTATCTGAAATTAAGAAAACTTTGGACCATGATCAACCTGAAACTGGGCAACTCGGAACGTGACCAAATGTAACAGAACCTTTACTCTTGGGGTGTCCAAAGTCATCCTGCTGGTTTTCCAGAAATCCTGCCTTATCTGACACGGGCCTCAGTTCACTATCGTTAGCAACTTCTTTATTCTGTAACTTCCAACTCCCAGAACACTGTGCTACAGCAAAGCATCATGGGACATATAGTCACCTTACTACACTTCCTACTTTTAGCTTGAGTCATACTTTCTTTTATGAAAACACATGAAAACACTTGTAAACTTAAAGTATTTCTTGTTAACACAAAAATGCCTTTCTTTAAAATAACTGAACTTATACCGAACCTTTTTATCCTTTTTTTCCCTTAACACCTACAACCACTTACATTCCAAATTGCACTCATGCATTGTGGTTTATTGTGTCCTTTCACAGATCCAATCTATCAGGAACTTTCACAAATCGGCCTGACCTGGTAACAGTCTCAGTGGGTCGAAGATGGCTTCTGTTTCTTCCTGAAGTACCTCTTTCTGTCTCTACCAGATTTGATCTGGGAGTACTGGCCAGTCTGATGACTGCGCCAGTAGTTCCCTCTGTAGTGATCCAAACCTTCTGTCCAGATGCAAGTTGTGGTAAAGGTCTTGATCTGTGTCTCTTGTTGTAGTGTTTTGCCTGCAGACGCCTTCCCTCCTCATCTTTCCTTCAAAAAGCGTGAAGGTCGGGCCACTCGGGATCCATCTTAGATGTTGGTTGAGGTAGGGAAGTGCGCAGGTTTCTCCCCATCAACAGCTGGGGTGGCGAGAAATCATGCTCCAGTGGAGTGGCTCTGTATGCCAGCAGTGCTTTGCTTTTGTCTGTTTCTTTTCTCAATAACTCCTTTATAATCTGCACCGCACATTCAGCCTCTCCGTTGGCTTGAGGGTAAAGTGGGCTGCTGGTGATGTGCGTGAACTGGTACTATTATCAGAAGATAATGTTTCTTAGACCTCTCAAAAAGATCCATACCAACCGTCTGCCATGGGCGGTCTTGGACCTGAGTTGGTAGGAGTTGCTCCCGGCTTTGTGGTCTGTGTGTTTTGCATGTCTCGCACCTGTCCTCCAAGCGACCAATGTCCGTGGAGATGCCAGGCCACCAAGCAGACTCTCTGGTTCTGGCTCTGCATTTTGAAATCCCTTGATGTCCTTCATGCAGACACTCCAGAACGTCTGCTCTGAGTGTTCGCGGTATGACAAGTCTCTGTCCTTTCATCAGAAGGTCGTTTGCAACATTAAAAGTCCATTCTGTGTTGCCAGTATGACTTGATGTCCTGGTCTAACTGATATTTCTTCGAACATTCAGCGAAACAGTGATCAATCACTTTCTTACAGACTTCATCCTCTTCTTGTGATGTCTTTACTGTCTTCAGTTTCCTGTCTGAGGCTGGAAGCCCCATAACCACACTGTCAACAAAAAACTTTCACCTCTTTCTCTAACTGAAGAGCACCTGCAGAGGGTGGACCAGCCAGCTGGTGCTCTTGAGAGGGCATCAGCTGTGATGAGGTTCTTTCCTGGAACATGAATGACGTTGAAGGTGAAGCGTAAAAGTCTTAAAGGAAACCTCAGAATCCTCGGAGGAAGATCATCCAAGCCCCTAGTGCTGAGAAGAAGGACCAGGGGTTTGTGGTCTGTCATTAAAGTGAACTGCAGACCCATAAGGTATGATGACAGTCTTTCACATGCCCATGTGACTGCTAGCGCCTCTTTTTCAATCTGGGCATAGCGCCTCTCTGTGTCTGTTAGTCCTCTTGAAATGTATGTAACTGGTCGCCATGAACCATCTTGCTGCTTCTGTGTGAGAATACCTCCAATTCTGTATGGTGAAGCATCCGCTGTGACTCTTGTTTCTGCTGCATTGGAATACTGTGCGAGTATTTCTGGTGAACTTAGTGTGTCTTTTAGTCTTTGAAAAGATGTTTCCTTGGGCTCTGCCCAAATTCAAGCTCCTTCAATGACGTTGTTATTGTCGCTAGCTGTGGCATAAACTTTGCGAGGTAATTGGCCATGCCCTCAAGACGTCATACATCCGCCTCACAGGTTGGCTGTGGCAGCTGTTGAATTGCTTTTACTTTGTGGGGTCTGGCTCAATCCCGTTTGCGGAAACCTTGTGACCAACAAACACGACTTCTGTCTTTGCAAACTCAAATTTTTTGTTGAGAGTGAGTCCTTCTTTTTGCAGCTTTTGGAGAACTCTGTGGAGCCTTTGGTCTTGTTTTTGTTTGTTCTTGCCATACACGAGCACGTCATCAGCATGTCAGATGACTCCCTGAAAGTCCTTGAGCATTTCAGACATCCTCCTCTGAAAACGCTCCAGAGCCGATGATATTCCAAATGGGAGGTGGTTGAAGTGATACCTCCCAAATGGAGTGATGAACGTCGTGAGGGGTCTTGACTTTGGAGTCAGAGGGATTTTCCAAAATCCTGATCGAGCGTCCAGTAAACACCTTGGCGTCTTTCATCATTGCTAGTGTTTGGTCTACTGCTGGGAGGATATGACGTTCCCTTTTTACCAATGCATTTAAGGGTGTGAGATTGACACATATCCTTGGTGGCTTCTTGTTTGGCTTGGGGATGACCAACATACCCGAACACCATGCTGTTGGCTCAGTAACTTTGGAATTAACTCCAATCTCCTTTATTCTACGTAGCTATGCATCTCTAAGGGAGAGGGGGACCCGTCTGGGTGCTGACAAAGCCACCGGTGTAGCTCCCTATTCTAGCTCAATATGGAAGGGCTCTTTTAACAGGCCTAAACCCTGAAAAACATCTGGGTACGCTGCAGTGAAATCTGTCTCAGAGTTTATGACTGCATGTACTCTGTACACTAAACCCAAAGCCTCACACGCTGGTCTACTTAATAGTGGCTGAACTAGCCCTGATACTAGAAAACATTTTCTGTTGTGCTGCTGCCTTTTGATACCATTTGTGCCTTAAGGCAGCCTTTCACCTGAAGTGGGTATCCACCTGGGCCTAACAATGACTTTTGTGGCTTCTGCAATTTACCATCTCGATCTGGCATGTACCACTTCTCAGGAAAAGATGTGACAGCTGCCCCAGTATCTAACTTAAGGTCAACCTTTTCCCCATTCATTAGAACTTTTGTTTACTTCTCCCAGTAACACATAGTCCTCTATGTCGTCTTGACTTTCTATGACCTCACATATGCCTGCTGCTTTACTGTTACGACAAACTACGGCAAAATGTCCCTTTTTAAGACAGTTACGACATTGTATGTCTCTAACAGAGAAGTCTCTCCATGAGTGTGTATCTTTGCATCCACAGCGCCCGCACTCCTTTCCACTCTGCTTGTCCGCCCTTTGTCCGGTTTTTGACTGTTTCCATGTTTGTGTCAGGGATGGTGGTGGAGGACCCAAATGCAGGAGACAAGACTTGGTGGCAGAAACATAACCATTTACTAAAGTAACTTAAACATGACAAAACCAGGAGAACAAACCAGTGTTGCAACAGAACATAGATGAGCAGATGACCTGACCATGACAAACTGAAAACCAGACACTTAAATACACTGAGGTTGATTAACTAAATGAAGACAGCTGTGGATGGTTAACCTGAATGTGGTGAGACTGACAGGGAAAACAGAACATGACCAAACCTAAGCACAGAATCATGACAGTACCCCTCCCCAAAAGGCAGATCCCAGATGCCCAACACCTGTGGGGAGGGGACCTGGAACAAAAACTCAAGTCCAGAAAACAGGGATCCTGCAGCCCGGGCCGCTCCTCTTCATGTTCCTGTTCCTGAGGAGGGTCACCGGGACCGCTCCTTCCTGTCCCTGAGGATGGTCGCCGCTCATCCCCCTGGGCTGTTTCTGGTTCTGGAGGAGGGTTGCTGGGACTGCTCCCTTTCATGTGTCCTGTCCCTGGGGAGAGTCACCGGGACCGCTCCTCTCCACATCTGTTCCTGGAGGGGGTTTCATTACCCCTCACGTCCGTCTGGCTGCAGGATCCCTGTTTTTTGGACTTGTGTTTTTGTTCCAGGTCCCCTCCCCACAGGTGTTGGGCATCTGGGATCTGCCCTATTGGGGAGGGGTACTGTCATGATTCTGTGCTTTGGTTTTGTCATGTTCTGTTTCCCCTGTCAGTTTCACCACGTTCAGGTTAACCATCCACAGCTGTCTTCATTTAGTTAATCATCCTCAGTGTATTTAAGTGCCTGGTTTTCAGTTTGTCATTGTCAGGTCATCTGCTCATTTATGTTCTGTCACAGCACTGGTTTGTTCTCCTGGTTTTGTCATGTTTAAGTTATTTTAGTAAATGTTTGTTTCTGCCACCAAGTCTCGTCTCCTGCATTTGGGTCCTCCACCACCATCCCTGACAGTTTGTGTCTTTGTTTTCTTTGAGTTTGTCCGTATGGCGTCCATGTTGGAAGTTTTGTCCTCTTGTTCACTCCTGTGCAGTATTGTTTGCTTTTTTCCCACAGTTTGACTCTGTCTGACCTTGAGTATGGCTTTTGTTAGTGTTAAATCAGAGTCCAGTTGTAGCTGTTCTGACAGTTTCTTGTCTTTAATGCCGACCACAATCCTGTCTCTTATAAGTTCCTCTTTAAGCACTCCAAAACCTCAGTTCTCAGACAGTTTATGTACAGCTGTTATGAATTACTCAGCACTTTCTCCTTCTTGTTGTCTTCTGGAGTTAAACTGAGCTCTTTCAAAAATAACAATGTGCTTTACGATATAATGTCTTTCAATTACTGCATCATATTTCTTTTTATCTGCATCTGACAGTGGTAAAACAGCTAAAACATCATCAGCTGCGTCTCCCATGGCATATAAGAGAATTCACCTGATATTCCTCTGTTTTCTCATTGAGAGCTGTTGGGATCCAAAACCTTTCAAATCGTCTGATCCACTTTGGCCAGTCTGTGGTAAATGAAAAGTCAAATGGCTCTGGGGGTGTTATTTGTAGAGTTGTCGTCATTCTGGTCGGTAAATCCCCGTTCTCCTGACGTTCGGATCCAAACTTTTAGATGCGTGCTCCTCCTGCGCTTCTCCCTCTGCTGACATGCACTTCACGGGCTGTGGGCTAGCTTCTGTAGCTCACGTGCGGTAAGTTCCCTCCCTTCCCCCGCGCACGCAGCCTTCGGCACGTCCCGATCCTCCGTCTGACTTCTTGCCGGACGTTTATAAACATCAGACTTTTAGTTCGTCACTTCTGACACCATGTATAAAGATGACACGGGATTCTGTCCGCTATCATTAGCAACTTCTTTATTCTGTAACTTCCGACTCACAGCACACCGTGCTATAGCAAAGCATCATGGGACATGTAGTCTCTCACCACACTGATTACATGGATCAGGTGTATTTAGCTAATAAGGAGCTAGGATACCACCCTTGAGGACTGACTTTGGACACCCCTGATTGCATGTATAGCTCAGCTGCAAAGCATTGGTCATTTCAGAGTAAGCCTTTCAATTTCTGAAAAAGGAGGAAAACTGTTTTTTTTTTCTTTAAAAACTCACCACTGATTGTTAGAATACAAGTCTTTTCTTCATGGCACCAAACATACACAAACGTATACCTGCTGTATGTGTGTAGAAGCAAGTAGAAAAGCGATGTACAAAAGTTTAAAAAGGTGCTTTTCAGGTGTGGGCTATTTACCATTCATTATTCTCCCTGCTGAGCCTGTAGGGACGACACGATGAAAGCACTATGAAGTGAAGTAATGGTGCATTTTCATGTGGGTGCACTGGGTGCAGAGTAATTGTTGTTGCAAGCTTCAATATCATTAAGTCCTGCTGAGTCACCTATGTGTCTCCCAGGAGTCTGCCTATATTCTATCAGGCCCACAATAAAAGCATGCTGGGAGTTGTGACAACAGCAGCCTCCCTTTCGTGGTCACGGGTAAACTTTGGATACGCTGAACTTTGCTCAGGCTAACTTTACTTCCTTTAAGTCCCTCTCCGATTATCTTTTTAGCTGTTTTATAAGTGTTACTGATGGTCTTTTAATTATGAGTTTGTCATTTTTAGGCAAAATTTAAAAAAAAAACTGTGTCATTATCTGGGACAAAGTTTTTAAAAGAGTGGCAGAAAGTCACCAGGGACTGTTGTTGAGGAGCAGGCTCTATCTGTCTGTCTGTCTATCTAGGAGTCAGTTAATCAGCTTTTTTCTCTTAACCATTTCATTAACATTGTCTTCTTTCACTCTCAAATGCTTTATTTTTTTTTTTTTTTTTGCTTAAAACTGTCCAGAAATCTCCTCCCTCTCTCCTGGCAGTGCCACTTCAGTATCCTCCCACCAGTGCATGCTAGGCACTTCCATCTAACATGTGCAAACTTTGTTTTTAAACACCACCCCCACAGCTTTGTTTCCAAACCAGCCGACCTGACCTGCTCTCTCTGATATGCCTTTCTAATCCCGTTCATCCTCATCACACCCAAACAGAAGCTTAACATCTCCGGCTCCTCCCCCTGTCTTTTCTTCAAAACTGTACAACAGAAATGGCCATGGGTGTGTAATGTTCCCTTTGACTCCACCTGCCCCTGTTTTCTTTCCCATTACTCCTGACAATCCTCTCCGCCCACCCCCACCTGCCTGTAGTTGTCTCCTGAACCCCTTTTCTTTACACTTCTTTTAACACTTAAGTTTAAGTGCTGCCAATCTTTTCACCTCCACTCTTTATGGCCTCAGTTTCATTTGCCTCCCCTTCAATTTCACATTTAAATTCTGCATCGCCGCCGCCGACCCGTTCCCCTTTCTTTTCAGAGAAAGTCTGGACTGCGACTGGTTTTCCTGCACTTGTTCACCGCAAATCACAGTGTAATCTGCAAACACCGCGGTCCACGGAGACTCCCGACTGATTTACAGTTTTTCTCAGTGGCTTTGGTGCGTTTCTCAGAACACTATTAACATTTGCACAACAGTTAGTGCATTTCTCTAAACAATTAGTGCAAACTGCAAAACCTAGTGGATATCCTGCAAAAGCACGTCACATGCTCAAAACTGATAATCCATTCCTCAAAAGCAAGTATTCTGGTCAATGAAACTGTCAGTGCCATCAAAATGAAAAGTCTTGACACCGTCTTTATGAACAAGATAGTCAAATGACTTTGTCATGTTTTCACTATGACAGTTTATAATTTCAGTGTTTTCCATTGCAAAAATTTTTGATGACACCTGAAAATGTTCAAGACAGCACTATGGCCTACTTATACAGCCATCTGAAATGTGCAGTAAAGTCACTGTAGATGTTAAACATAAAATCACCCTTTAGGTAGAGCTGTGAACAATATACAGCACATGTAACAGTACAGTAAATTACTGTTTGCATACCTGTTTTCCCTACGGAATGTTTGAATTATTGAACTGACAGTAGTTCTTCCAACATTGGGTTGCACCCTTCGACCAGCCTCCTCCATGGTGAGGCCGTGATTGACAACATGGTCCACAATTGTAGACCTTATTTCATTAGGAATCCACCTATATCTGCCTCTTCTCCCTCTTCCCCTTCCCTTTCCTCCCCGCATCCTCACCCCTCTTCCATTGACGATTCATAGGATTCATCCATAATTGACAGTAAACAAGTTGTTTGTCGTTGGTTACAACTAAAATTGCACACACCTCCTCATGAGTGACAGCTGAAATTCACCTGAGATCAAATGTTCAATTTAGGAGACATTTTCAGGAAAAAATGATAAAGAAAGTTGCTTGACAGATGGCTAATATTTGACATTTGATAACTAGTTCAACAATTTTGAGTGTAATGACTCAAGCAATGAAAGTAAGACTATTAGTTTTACTGAGAAAGACTATTCAGCATCCATAAGTATAAATAATTTTGACTGACATGACAAAAGCAAATGAAAATGTCAAAAAACAGCAGAGAATGTATGAAAGCAACTGATTCATGTCCAAAATCATTTGCAGTTTGTTCAGAGAGAGCAGAAATTGCTACTATGATGTGCACAAATGACTAAGTGTTGTGGAGGTTGAACTAATAGTTATGAGAATTTCAATTCTGATCTGAGAAACGCACCAAAGCGATTGAGAAAAACTGTAAAGCTCAGATTGAACCATTTCCCAAAGGCTGCCTTTGGTTTGAAGTCACAGAAGGGCAAGATAAAACATGCTCCAACCCACACGTCACCAATTAGCATAAACATTAGATGATTCATGGTCCTTATCAGCTGTTAAAATTAAGCAAATAAAGCCTCTGATGAACAACAACAGATGTTTTGCAGAATCAATATAGGAAAAGCTGGCACCAAGTTTCCTTTGCAGATGGACTTTTTTGTGTAATGATGAAATGTATTTGATATCTGTTTGCATAATGCATTTTTTTGTGTGAAAACATCACATTTCTGGAAAGTAACAGGAAAAGCAGCAGAATCATCTTGCAGAGGAAAATCTTTTTTTCAATGAAAACCTTTACAGTCCATTTTGATGACTTGTGTTCAGCACATTTTAAAACATAATTTCTCATAGACTGACATTTGTTCTCTTTATGAACAGCCATCTGACCTGGAAACAGTGATCACATTGAACTGAAACAGACCTTCAGAACTTAAGCAAACAGATTTTACTATAACTTCTTATATAATGTTTGTCTGTGGAGCACAGTTTGTCAAGACTTGAAGATCTGATGGTACACAACTGCCCACACTGGTGGGTATTGTCTTTCTCTGGGTGAAAAATGGGCAAATTTGTTTGGGGGGAAGAAAAATTTTAAGATTGTGGACCGCTTGGTGAGCCCTGTATGACGAAGTGTTAGGGCTACTTTATAAAGAAATTTTTATTTTTAAAATTACAACTTAAAATCTCTTAAATTTACGAGACAAAAAGTTGTAACTGCTAAATTACGGGAATAAAGTTGTGTATTTATGACTTTAATAGTCATAGGCTAAATTTATGACTTTTAATCCCATACATTTACGAGATTTAAAGTCGTAAGATAATGAGGAAAGAACCAAAGTTGTCTGTTTATCAGAGCCGTGCTCAAAAAATAAAAGACGAGGAGTATCTTGTGGAGATTTATTTCCAGACCTGTGCTAAAACCAAAGAAATTCTGAACCTTTTGGTGATTCAAAATCAAAATATCAATGAAGCTGACTTTCCATGTTTGGTTTCGCTAATGCAGAGTTTCATATGTAAAATAAAGAGCTCAGCGATACAAGGTCACAGGACCTTCAGGACCTGTGCCAGACGCCCCCTTCTCCAAATAAAATGTCCCGTCTTAACACAAAACAACAACGAGAAATGACAATAATCTGTTACATTAGCACAGGAACATTGAAAATTCCAAAAACTAGTCCTCTTAAGACGGAAGCATCACAGAGTTGGAGGAGATCTGGTCTTCCATGGAGGAAGAAATGACTGGAAGTGGACAGCGGCGCAGATATTGACAGCTTCATCAATGGAATCTGCAGAGATCCTGCAAGCCACCATCAACGAATAAAACATTAATAAACTGTAAATCAAACAAAGAAACTTCCAAACATCTGCAACGTTTAAAACATTCAGTTACCTGTTAAAATCCAAGACGCATTTCACAGTTTAGTCGGTCTGTTTTTGTTCAACACGTTCATTCGCTGGACTGTAGGCCTACTTCCACTTTAATACATTTATGAGCTTTAAAGTCATAATTTTACTAAAAAAAAAATATCAATATTGCTTTTTTTTTTTTTGGTGACCCTATTTGTCGTTGCCCTGAAAAATCAAAAATGTTTATGGACATTTTTTCTATGGGCATGCTACGGGTGACATGTTGGAATAAACAAACACTTAAATAACATGTAAGGGTAAGCAGTAGTCAGACGTTGTGTCATGTGGATTTTTCATTTTTTCAACCCTCCAAAACCAGCGCACAGTGCAGGAGACCTATTAACCCTGTGGTAAGTGCATAAATAAAATAAATTGAAATGTAATATCTTTAATAAAAGTTGGATCAAACTTGTACAGGGTACTTTGGATCGTTGCCATAACAGACAAAACCCTATAAAATAGAGTCCACAAATATAGTCCTCGAGGTGGGCTTCAGGGAAATGTCTGGCAGGACAGAAGAGGACCCCCCCAACCCCAATGGTCATTAATACAGTAAATTATGGATTGGCAACTCCAGGCCTTGAAGGCCATAGTGTCTGCATGATTGCCAAATATCCAAGCCCTATAATCATGGCTGATTACCTGGTTCAGGTGTGTCCAGCATATTAGAACATTCCAGAGCAGGGAAGGTTGAAAAACATGCAGGACTCCGTCCTCGAGGCCTGGAGTTGCCTATCCCTGTCGTAAATGGTCAAATTGACTTAATCTATGTATAGAATGGTCAGTGTCAGTGTCTCTCCTCCTGCTAACTGGATGATGCACAGCAGGAGTGTCAAACTCAATCACACAAGGGGCCAACATCCAAAACACACTTTAGGACTAACAGGATAAACATTTATAGAACACTCTGAAATGATCTAGATATATAGCATTACCTGCAATAATGCTAGTATGAGTGCTGTAAGCAGAATTTGGCTGTGGAAGATGCTAGTTCAGATAGCTGAAGATGCTGAAATTGATAGCTGAAAACGCTGAAGCTGAAAATGCTGAAGCTTATAGCCACTAAAATATTAGCTAAATGCCAAATTAGCCTAAAAACAAAAACTTAGGTTAGCCAAAACAGCTAGCATGCAAAAATTAGCTAAACTTCACAATAGCCTAGCAAACTGAAAAAAGCATAAATTAGGCAAAACATGCAGCTGAAATATTAGCTAAACTCCAAATAGCCTTGAAACATCTTAGGAAATGTAAAATAGTTCAAAAAGCTAGCAGAATGCTAATTTTTTAAACTTTAAAACAGTAACTTCTTAATATAATTATGAATTTGAAAAATGCGGAAATATTAGTCCAGGAAAGTTCAACTTAAGCCTTAAATAACTTTCAATATTTTACTCTCCACAAAAACATATTTTGTCAAAATTATGTAAGTTAGAAATGAGCGCAAGATAACATCGGGGCATTAATTAGAATAAAATAAAAAGATCTTGAGGGCCGAATAGAATTACCCAGAGGGCCGGATTTGGCCCCCGGTTCTTGACTTTGATACATGATGTATAGCTTTGTTTTTCAGAGGAAAAGTACTGTTAGATCCTAGAAGCATCCATAACTGGTCTGCAGCTCCATGTGGGTTAATGCAACAATACATCCATCAATATGTTAATAAAGTATGAAAGAGTAATGTAGTAGAAAAGTATTAAATAAACCTTAATTTAGTCTAAAAACCCTTCACCGCACAGTCATGGAGAATCTTCGTCTTCCAGTGCAGTCCATCGGTGCTCTCTGTCTTCTTTTCCTTGTCCCTTTCCTGACTGTAAAAGTGTCATTTTGACCTTAACAGAAAAACCTGGCCTTTTGAACAGAGTTCAGTGTTGAACATCTTGTCAGTTCTCATGAACTTATGAATAAAGAGGCAAAGAAACCTGCTGAACCCTTTACTGGACCTTTGCCAGACTGCAGATTGGTCCTGCATCCTTCATAATAGGAATCTATGTAGGAATGTATAGAGGACCATTCTGCACTTGTCAGAATAAAAGTCCAGCCTGTGACACAGACAGGACTCAGACAATGCTGCTGTAATGTATCTGAACAGAGTGGACAGGAGAAGGAAAAACACAGCTCCTCCAAATGGTTTCTAAAGTCCCACTTCAATCATCTTTTGATCAATTTTAAAAGTGATTCCTTGGTCTTTTAATTGTATAATGTAATTTTTATTAAAATCAGAAAACCTGTGCCTTTTTCCAGGACATAGTTTCTGCAGAGCAGTAGTTCCATAGAAATTCTCCTCTGAGTTGTGGGCGGTTCTGTCAGAGTAGGCCTGCCCCCACTTCCTGACATCCATCTGTTCACGCGCTCTCCTGTGAGTCCACAGCTCTGCACACCCCCAACTTTACATTGGTGGTGCAACGAAAATGGCGAACAAAATATGAGCCAGATGTCAGCTCAGACAAGGAAAACAAAGCCACATTGTACAAATATGAAATAATGGCTCAATTAACAAAAGCTCTGTAATGTGTTAGATTTAAAAAAGTTAGTTTTATCAAGCTAAACTTTTAAGTTGATGGTTTACTCAACTTAAAAATGTAATTTTGAAAAAAAAAAGTAATATTTTAAAATGTAACAAAAAAAAATGTGTCAATCAATCCAATGTTTCATTTTTTACAGAGCATGGATCTATCTGATACATCAGAATGGAGCAGAGCAGGGAGCTTGTGGCTAGCTTTTACCCTACACCTACAAGTATTTTCAAACTGCATTTTTACAACTGATCCCGATTCACAATGATTTAAATAAGGAAATACCTAGAAATACCATTTTAAGCTTATTTATTTAAATAATCCTTCAAACTTAGAGGGTAACCAAACCCTACATCAACATTTTTTGGGCGGTTGATCTCTATAAATGGGAGTTTAAAAGCATTGTCTGTTGGTTACAGTTAAATTTTTGAGAACTTTAAAAAAACAGTTAAATTCTTTAAAATATTGTTAAAGTGTGCTGCCCCCTACAGGTTAAAAACGAGGTATTTCATTTGAATTTTGCAATTGGTCAAATCATTTAAGTCCCACATCATGATCTGCAGCTCCAGCAATGATAACAGACCTGTTCCCCAGCCCCAGCCCTCTGACTGGATTTTCACATTTCAGCTGTGGGTGGAGTCAGCCTCCAACTTCTCTTAATTGTCCACCATCATGAAGAAAGTGTCTCAAAAACACGTTAAAAGACCAAAAGCACAATTTTCTTCAGAGTGGGTCTTTAACACTTCTCAAACAGAGTTCTATGAGGAGTCAAACTCCTGGCTTTATGGGCTGACATCCTGCTGGTTTTCTGCTGCTGCTGATTATCTGGATCCTGGTGTGTTTTGTCAATATAAACACACAAATACAGTTTGTAAAAAAAAAAAAAAAGTGTTTTTCAAAAGTCGATGACATCATCATTTAAGGATTTGGTTAAAAGGGGTTTCCTGAGTCCTTGAAGTTTCAAAGAAGCAGAGAAGATTGGAAAGGCTAGAGTTAAGCTCTGTTCTTAGGAGCTCACTTGAGGCTACGGAGAGGGCCAGAAACAAAGTTCACTATCATCACTAACACTAATCATCCCTGTGTATGGTACAATGGCCAGTCTGCAAATAAAAAAGTAGTGGTGGAAACAGATTCCACCCACTGCAGTGCAGGAGTGGGGGTCTGCATCATCTTATTGTGTTTTATTTTTTTTTAACCTGATGATGTATTAATTATTGTCACGAACTATTGAGCACATAAATTTCACAAGATGGCATAAATTAGGATTTTTATATCATATTTTGGGATTTTTTTTACTGTTAATTTTAATAAAAACAACAACCCTTTTCTACAGTTTGATTATGTTGATCCTAGTAGACACAAGAGTCTTAGCTGAGATCAAGGAATTAATAATTATTGACAAATGCATGTAATTGTGTTTATTAGTATTTTTTTCCAACTAATTTTAACTTAAGGAGAGTGTTTTCTTTTATTAGCATTAATGAAAATAAAAAGCACATGTGCTTTTCTTCGTTCCCAGAAGACAAGAAGCTGTAAATTAAATTAGAATTTGTAGTGCTCATTTCTGCTAAAAAAGATAATTTAAAAATAATAATGTTTACGTAGAAGAAAATCAGAAATGAGTATTTGCAAACACTTGATAAGCTAGAACCCTTTTGACATTCATTCCATAATCATAGCATATTATTTCCTGATTAAACTCAACTCAAACTGCAAATGTCACATCAGCTCTTGATTTTTACTTCTCACGGTCTGAATTACCTTCACTTCCTCATTTGAGCATTTGATCGTGGAAACGTGTCTCAAATCTGCACTTATGCTGCTTGAAGTTTAAAATAGACCCTAAATATGAATTTTGTCATCGGATGTGTTTTCTTCAGCTTTGAATCCACTTGTCAGTCTGCTGTCAGGCTGTTTCTCTCCCATGCATGACTGAATGAAAAATGACTGAGGTTGCCTATCTGCTTCGTGAAGCAGTCAGATAAGGGAATGGATACGGGAATGTGTTCTTACATACTTCTGAAGGGAACTTTTGGAAATCCATTGCAAAAAGTTTTTTTTTTTTTCCTGACTTACTGCTTTCTTCTGAGACTTGCTGATTCATGAGGACTCTTGAAAAGAGCTGTCAGAGTAAAGAAGAAGAGCTGTGGTTGAGTTTTGAGTTTGCAAACATTTGTAGAAAGATGCTGCTTAGGGTGTAGTCAGGCCGGAGAGGAAGCTGGTACAAACAGAGTCCTGAACCGGAATTCAGACTGCTGTCTACCAGACATTTCTGTTTCGACCTAAAGCCTGTAAGCCAGAGGTGTCAAACTCAATTTACCTTGAGGCCAATGAAGAGTCTGACTGGAGTTCCATTTGTGCCAAAAATATGTTATTGCGTCCACTGTCTGTCTTTAGTCCATTGTCTATGTCTACTGAACAAGTTTATTGAACATTTGTTCATGTTTATGTTCAACTAATCAATATCCTCTGCGTGTCCTGTGAATCGACAGGAGCTAACGACGCTAACAACAGTTGCTAAAGACTTTTCTGACGAACCAGATCCAACGACAATAGCAAATGCAAAGTTTAAACATAAAGCAAACGGAAACATCACAAAGCAAAAACAAAGCTATTGTCAAAAAGGCATATGGAGCTAAATTTCAGCCAATATTATTTGAAACCCAAATAAAAAAAATTGAAAAATTTTGTTTTTTGACCAAAAAAAAAAAAAAAGTCCAAAACCTTTTGGTATTCTAAAATAAACGTTACTATTTTCAGCTTCAAATGTTCTGTTTTTTAGGGTTCAAAACTCAAAATTTTTATTTCAGAACTTTTTTTTCATTTTCAACCCTTTTTTTTGTTCTCAAATCTGAAAATTTCTATTTCAAAACTTTTGACCCCATTGTGGTGGAGCTAACATGAAGGACCAATCAAAACTGATGAGGGAGGTAACTTCAGTCCCGGTGCATTCACTGACTCTGAGAACAGTCTGAAGTTGTCCCAAAACGGGTGTAAGAAGCAGACTTTTATTCGTGTACAAACTGTGTGTCCAAACGCCGTTCTAGTGCCGTTCTATGTTCCATGCAGACATAAAAAAATGTCCTTATGCTTGCATAAAATTGCTAAAACACTTTGGGCTCTTGTGGTCTTGTGGCTAAAACGCTTTCACTTTAACTTTTGCAGGAGAAGTGAGTTTGAGCTCCACGGTAAAAACAACTCTTTCCTCATGTTTGTTATCTTTTTCTTTTAGCAATAATTGTTTTATTGCACTTAACGTTTCTTTTTTGCTCCTTCTCTATTTCTTTATTTTTTTTTTTACAAGTATATATTACATTAACAAACTATTTTAAATATCAAAAGCAGACTTTCTTTGTTGCAGACAATAATGAAATCAACGGTATCAACATAAAACTTTCATGTTAAAGTGGGGGCCGCAAAATATTGTCTTGGCGGGTGCAAGTGTCTCGCGGGCCACCAGTTTAAGATGCCTGTTGTGAACAAAACCACCTGACTAAAGATCTCTTCAGTCATTGGCCAGAAAATACGAGGGTGAGCCAAAGCAACAAGACAACAATGTAAGTCATTTCAATCCTTGTTACTTTATATTTCGCTGACCAATTCTGATTGTCTGTATGAAGGTCAGGTTCAACACTCGTCATTGCTCAACATCTCATTGGTTGCTTCATTTATACTCTGTTTACACTGGTAAAACAGTGTCTGTTTTGGTTCACATGTTCCGCTCCGAGCACAGAGCCTATTCAGACTGAGAAAATCTCAAACCTGAGATTAGTCTGATTGGAAATGAACCGAGACCACCTCTAAAGATGGGTCTAAGAGCAGTTCTTGATCCGCTTACGTGTATTTAGGCGGAAAATTTGCTCCGTAACATCGGTGAAAACCAACTCTGGTTCAGTTCTGGTCCAGTCTGAATAGAGCCTTAGTGAGCGACCCACCCAGACCGTGTCCCGCAAAGACGTAAGCATCCGACGGCTCGTTGCATCATACTGAGTTTTTGGAAAAGATAGGAGTTATATGTGCATAAAGGAGTGAAGTCATTCATCTAAGAACTGAGCCTCTCACTTCCAATTAACTGGTCTCTACATGTGCGAAAATAGCAAAGAAATCGGTTCTTGTCTGGACTTTATGTGATATAATTACCACCTGGAGAAAAGAACATTCTCTGTCAAGAAGTAATTTGACCCATTTATCAACTCCTGCTGTGGACAGGCGGCTCACCAGTTCTGTGGAGAGAGGTGGGAGGCGACCAGTCAGCTGAGCAATTGGTGTTGACGTTGTAAAAAGGGGCAATAATGTTAATTGTTCTTTAAACAAAGATGACTAAAAGTAGAGACCATTACAAAAAGCAATTAAACATGTATTTAAAGAGTTTACGTAATGAGGAGACAGTAAAGCGATAATAAAAAACCCTACTGTAATTATTTGTGTACTTTACAGCAGTCAAATTGTACTAGTTGTTGTCCTGAGAAAATAAAGTCAAGTTTAAGTCTGCTCAGTCCTGTGGCTCCATCTACATTGTTGATATTTGCCATTAAGATGCTGAAAATTGAATTGGATTAAGGTGAAATCAATCCCAAACTTTTGACACTATTTTACGAGTGACACTACTGGGCTGTGTTCTGTCGGGACATCTTTCCACCGGCCTGGGACGGAAGATTGCTTGATTCTCTGGACAGGGTTGTTCATCCACACCTGAAATCTTCTTTTTTGTGTTGTGGATGTATCCCAATACTTCCTTACTGTCAGTGAAAAATGTGAGTTTATCAATCTTGACCTTTGGCTCTTCTTTGAGAAGCTCTGACATTTCCACTGAGAGAACTGCAGCACAGAGCTCTAATCTGGGAATGGTTAGGTCTGGTACAGGAGCAAGTTTAGGGGGAATTTCCAAGCAATTTCATATAAGTTAAACAACATATTCTCACTCCCAAGTCGTCACATATTGACATTTGGTGAAGGACCTCTCAGTGTCACTTTTTGATGTTTTGGGTGTCCCCCACTCATTGTTTTTCAACCTATTGGCTATTCCCATTAAACCACGGGTCACCAACCTCTGGGCTGCGAACCACAACAGGTCCAGTTCTGCAATGTGAAGCACACCAGTACCCTAACCCTAACCAGGTGTGGTACCGGGCCCAAAGTGGATGCAAACCAGTACACCTGAGGGTGGCGGACCCTTGAATTTACAAACAGTCAGCACGTCAAAAAAGCGACGAATGTCAATATGTGACGACTTGGGGACAAGAATGTGATGGTCCAACACTTTGAGCCCATGTTTCCTCCTCTTCTTTATTTTCCTCATTAAAGTTTTAAAGAAGCACTAACAGCAGCAACCCCCTCCTTCCCCCAACCAAGCTTAGACAGCAGCAGTGAAAGGATCAGAGGGGTGCTGCACCGTAGTCATTGATTACATCATATTTTTGAGTTATTTTATCAACTTTTTTAATTATTGCTTTATTTACATAAAAAGTGGTGCATCAAACTGTTTAACAAATAGAAAAAAAATTATCAATTTATAATCTTTGTGATTTGGTGCCCCTCCAGCAGATAGCGCCCTAGGCGGCCGCCTGGGCCGTTTCTGTAACTTGTGATGCAATGTTAAGCTGGTGCTTACGCTGCTTTGGTTTGAATGTCCAAATAAAAGAACGTGACCTCCACCTGTCTTTTCTTTTGTTCTTGCTGTCTGGCACTCGCCTCCAGGACTTATACGTTGCAGTTAGAATACAGAAATAATTTATTTAAACATTTCTGTAAAATTTTAAAAAATAAAAAAAACAATCAATGAAAAAAAACGACATCAATTTTTCTCTACTCTTAAAGAATATATCTGAGTTTAGAAAGAACTGAAAAAACGACCTTTGTTCCAGCACTGCAGCAGCTCTGACTTCACGCCTTTTCTTTTTCATTGGCCTGACAGAGCCGTAAATCTACTCAAAGGGCTCAGTCTGTTTCCATTTGCCTCAGAGAAAGCTCTGTCCAAACATTTGATCAAAGAACTTAGTTTTCATGGGGTGTTTCCTAGATTTCCATTATATACCTCCTACATGAAAGGAAATGGAAGCATCAGTCAAAGCAGCACTGTGAAAGAAAATGTCACTCAAGAACATCAAATAGATATTTCTGGATATGATGCATTATTATTAATCCAAATATCGTCATCAAAATACATTTGTTTGGTAAACATTTAAGTTAGCTGTCTACCATTACATTCTGCTCAGTTACTTCTTCACTCTCATCCCTCTGGAGGCAACCAACTCCCTGACCCTAATTAACATAAATCCCTCCCTAAAGCTCAGAGAATCTATTACAGCTTCAATGATGAAGCATTTCCTGAGGTGAGAGGCTTTGTGCTGCCAGCACAACCATCCTTCATACTTCCCCGCTGAACTGCTGAGAGCCAGGTAACCCAATGCATGCTGCACAATGTCTGCGACACCTCCGGAGCTCTGCATGCTGCAGCCAGCTTGAGATCAATACGCCCATGTTTAGATTATGAGCAACACCAGACTGGTAATCTATTCCTGAAGCCAAATAAGGAATCAATATACCTAAAGCTTAGTGAGGAATCAATGGAGACTAAACAGGAACAATTCCTGAGGGATGAGACTGAGAAGTAACATTAGAGGAATATAATATGCCATCAGAGAGGAGCCACACTGCTGGGAATTCACCCCAGGAGGGGAGCAGGCAGTCTTCGAGCAGTTCTTGGTCATTTAAACACATATCAGATCTCTATTATGCAAACACCCAACGTAATGTGCTTTTTGTTTCTTGTTGTCCAACTTTAAAAAAATCTGGACATATAATCTCCACTGATATCGGAGTCATAATTTAGAAGCTGCAGATCTTGAATGCAGAACGAAAACTGCCATGGATGCTGATTCTTTTCATTCTCGTCTCTCGCTGGATCCATCCTTGGAGGTGTCTCACAAATCTGTGTGACATCAATAATATATATATATATATATATATATATATATATATATATATATATACTTCACATATACTGCTCTGTATACACTTTTGTTTTGCTCCCATTTTTCATGAGATGGACTTCATGATCTAAAATTCAATCCAGATACACAATATTACCATTTCTCTCAAACATTGTTCAAGAATCTGTCTGAATGTGTGATAGTGAGCACTTCTGCTTTGCTGAGATCATCCATCCCACCACACAGGTGTACCACATCAAGATGCTGATCCGACATCATGATTAGTGTACAGGTGTGCTTTAGCGGTGCAAATCCTGTGATTCTTGCACAAGAAACTGTAGTCAAATGTCTTGCTGAAAGTATCACAATGCTTTGATAGGTTGATTGGTTTCTCTAAATCAGGGATAGGCAACTCCAGGCCTCGAGTGCTGCCTACCTGCATGTTTTCTAACATACCCTGCTCTGGCATGTTCTTGACATGTTGTGCATGATCTGACACACCTAGACCTGGTGACCTGAATCGGGTATGAGTAGGGCTTGATTATCTGGAGATCATGCAGACACTGCAGCACTTGAGGGATGCTAGTGTGAATAGCTGTGGGATTGAGGCTCTACGACAGAACTGTCCAGGGTATATCCTGCCTTCGCACATCAGCAGCTGGGTTAGGATCTGGACCCCCCGTGACCCTGAAAGGTGCAGCCGAAAGCAAAGTCTTGAGAAGATAAAACAGTATTTGACAGGACATGAAACAAGTTTCACACAAAATTAACAACAAAAGAGGGAAAGAGGGTCCAAATATCTCCATTCATCCATTTTCAGAAGCCGCTAAATCCCTTTCGAGGGATGCTGGAGTCAACCCAGCTGATGTTAGGACAAGATGAGTTACACCCTGAACAGGTCGCCAGTCGAATGCAAGACCAAGCACTCGCACTCAAACACAGCTACGGGCAATTTTGGAGACACCAAATAACCTTTGAAGCATGTTTGTAGGAAACTGGAGAAAGCCCAGAGATGTATGAGGAGAACGTGCAAGCCCCACACAGAATGGACACAACCAGAATATGAACTAGGGACTTCTTGCTGTGAGGCAAGAGCATTAACCCCGACACCACCATGCAGCCTTCGGGTCAAGATTTATTTCTTTTTCATTTTTTTAAACTCATAGCATTCAGCCAGTATTTTCAGTTTTGTTTGTCGCTGCTTTCTCTCCTAACTCAGTTGTGTTATTTGTTGTAGTCTTTACCTTTGATGTATTTCTTGTACAGGAGAGCGATGCATCCACAGAATGCTGTCTCTTGTTTCCCTTCATTGGTGGAGGACTTAGTGACAAGTTCTTCCCACCTTTTTGACCAGTGGAACAAAGTATTGTACCCCACTCAAACTTCAGAGACCAACCTGTTTCTCTCTGCCAAGAAATAAAGGGTTGCTAAATTTATGAACTTGAAGTAAATAGTGTGTTTCTTGAAACATTTTCAATCAGCATAGGCAAAAAACAGTGTTGAACACTTTTAAAGAAAAGTTTCAAGTTAGCTTTTTTTTTTTTTTTAACAACAGAAGAAAGGAGAGTTAAAAAGCTAGAATGAAAGATGTTGTCATGATTTGTGCTTGAAAAATAAATAAGTTAACCAAAAGTGTGCAATACTTTTGAATCTGTCCGATTTGATCTTATGGATCTAATCACTAACAACAGATCAAGTCTCCTTTAATAAAGAGTACCGTCTCTAGAGAGGCAGCACTGTCAAGACTCAGAAATATTATGTTGAACTCTGTCAACCTGTGCAGAAGCAAAGGTTGGACAGCTTTTGTCCATCATACTGACACATGACTCCACTCCATGCGATAGACTTCCTTCTCTAAATTTAGGCACAGCCTCCTTCCTCCAATAGCCATCTAAAGTGACGACATTTCTTGTAAGATGATACAAAGTGAAAGTAAATTCAAAGGATTTTAAATGATCAAAGAAGACTGAAATATTAATGAATTCTTGTTACGCCATGAATGAAGGTAAAAGTATGCCATCAATATGAATGGATTTTGAGCAGTTTAGGAAAGCTAAATTAGCACCACCTGCCCATTTATAAACCTGCATAATTCGTGGGGTTGCTGAGGCCTATCCTAGTCACAGTCAATTGACTGATGGAACCAGGACCTGTAGTGACTAGTGAGTGTGAAAACCACACTACCATCCAGCCCTAAGTACAATGTGAGAAAGCAATAATCTGGAATAGATTAAGACGGCAACAAAAACTAAATTAACAAAAAAGTTATTTTTGACTGGTGGGTTGCAGCTTCCTCTAAAACCTTTGCTGAGAAGCTATAATTACTGTGACACCATTTCATTAAATAGGAAGTGTTACTCATCAGGGTTCAGAGAATGTGGTTAAGCTGTAGCCAGAGAACCTTAAAAAAAAACATCTGAAAAGTATCCAGGTAAAATGGAGAATGAATTAAAATAATAAGTGGGCAGGAAAAACAACAGCGAGTTTCTGTCTCTGGAGGATCAGGACTGGAAGGATCCAGATGACAACTACAGATGGACAAAGGTGAAAGAATGTATTGTTATTTGACAGAATGCGGCATATTTCCACCCACTGGCTCTGTGTTGGAGCACATCTAATTCGTTGTTGGACGCTTTAAGAAAACGTGTGTTCAGAAACCGGACAATGAACTCTCCTGACTCGTGGCTCTCTACTTTATCCGCTTTTATTGTGTTTATTTTATTTGGTTGGGATGATTTTACCACAGTGTGTTGCATTTCAGAAGATCTAGTGTAGAAATGAAGTCCTACATCATTTCACCTTCACATGCTGGGGGAGCTGTGGTGGAGATGGAAGAAGATTACCGGTTCAGTTCCTGCCATGCCCATGAGTGTGTTGAAGTGTCCTTGGGCAAGACACTAAACCCCACCTTGGCTCTGGTGTTCATAGGTTGGCGCCAGTGTTCAGCCGCAGAGTAGCCAACGTGCGTGAATGTGGGTGGAAATGGGATTGTGATCGTAAAGAGCTTTGGGCCTGCTAACGCTAAGTTGACAGTGAACGTGAGAGCGGCGAGGAGCGTGCGCTGCATCCAAACAGTGGTGCCCAACCTTCGTCAGGCCACAGACCGGTTAAATATCAGACAATATTTTCACTAGCTGCGTTTCAATTAATTTTGAATTTGCGCAAATTGGATTTTTGATAATAAATGTGTCATGCTCGTGTGACGAGACTGACCCAGACGCTGGAACCCGGAAGGATGACGAGAGGCAGAAATGGGTTTAGGAAGGGTTTATTGTCCGTGGAGTAGCGGCCAGAACTTGGAATGGAGTCGGTGGCTCGAGGGGGAGAGCGATGACCGGCGGATGGTGCGTGGCGTGGAGTGGAGCGGAGCGACGTTGACGAGGCGTAGCAGGACCCAGGTCGGCATGTGGATGGCGAAGACCTGGAGACAGAGGAGTTTTACGGTGAGACGTAGCGAGAGTCAAGGATAGCCTAGGTTACTTAATATGAGAGGCCAGGGAGCTTCACCGGGGAAGGTAACGAACTGGCGAGGAATGCTGGAGAAGGCTCCTCTTAAGTAGGCTGGTGTAGGGGTGATGAGTGCCGACAGCTGGGTCCAATTAGGAGGCGGAGAAGGAGCACCATGACAAATGGAAACACCACACCTCCATTAGCTGTGACATCACCCAAATGCTCTCTTTTAGTGAATTAAATTAAATCAACACCTGGTCTCATCTATCGCTGTGTTTTTATTGACTTATCGCCTAAGTTGGTTTGTGTTTATTCACATAAGTATGACCCAATGGAAACCATGTCATTACAAAATCATGTTTTTTGACATTTCTAGACTTTTGTTAAAAGTTTTGTGCATATGTGTAATGGAAATGCAGCTAATGAGAAGTCTAGAGGCTAAGTTGGGTGTCAGATTTTTCTTTCAACTTTAGTTTACCTTAGGTTTTAAAGAGGACGTTTTGTCTTATGTCAAACATAGCTGCAGGAAAAGATATGTCAACCCATTAGTTTTATGCATAAAATGGACAATTAAAAACATGAAAAACATAAATTGGTGTGTATCAAGCAGGTTGTAGATGAAGATAAGAGATATAAAAAAAAAACACATCATGTGTCCATTTCGTACCGAATTGAGGTACTCCCAAAGGGTTCACATACTTTCTATTGCAACTTAGTTGCTTTAAACTTTATAAGACACAAGAATTTCTGTAGGAACCATTAAAATGTTACATAGGTTTTTCCCTAAAACCATAAAGTGGAAGCTAAAAAAAAAAAAAAAAAAAAAAAAAACACTTGCAAAAGTGAATGAATCCACTATCCGAGGAACTTTATTGGCAGTATCCTCTTAAAATTAGACAGTTACTAAATAATATGCATTTTATTATGGTGTGTATAAATAGCTGTTACAGTAAATCAATATTTTGAGTAAAGACTCTTGGTTTTGGTTATCTTTTATTTTGAAGTCAATGGTTCTTCTCTTTCTTTTCTGCCAAAAGAAATTTTCCAAACACATTTCTTTTGTTGTCATTGCAAACTTGGAGTTAGCTTAGCGGTTAGCTAATGTAAAGAAGTAGTGGATGAATATTCAACATGTGACCAAGCGACTTGCCAAGTCAAGAATGAGTCAGATGTGATGGAGAATATTCAGTAGTTTTTCAAAATAAAACTTCCTTCACAAGCAGATTAAAAATAAAATGGGAAAAAAATCTTTCTTCTTTTTCTCTGTAACCTGGTACAACTGTCTCATGGGTCAGTACCATAAACCGCTCCTCTACATCATCACAAACTCTTCAACGTGCGGCTCCAGATCCACATGTGGCTCTTTAATCTCTCCATTGTGGCTCCTTGACCAAACATAAAGTAAGTCAGGCAGACTGCTGACTTAGTCATGTCGATAGTCTGCTCATGACTGCTTAACAAAAACTACCTATAGAAAACAAATAAACAAAGCCCGCAAAATAAAACTACCAAGGTCCAACCCAAAACTAAAATAACAAAACCCAGCAGTGTAAGAATGCTGAGGACAAAGAAATGAAATAGAACAAATAAATAAACAAAATAGCATTTTTTAAAAGTAAGAATTACTTATTTAGTATTTATTTAATTTAGATTAGTTATATATACAAATTGATGGCTGAGGTGAACACAGAGGATAAACGGTATAGATTTTTACATCCCTGTTGACCTGAAGAAGTCTTCTCTGTTAAACGCTACCTCCAGAATAAAAAGATTTTACATGCAAAGTAAAAATTGGGTAAAAAGTTTGGTCTTTACGAGTACAAAGCACATCTTGTGCTGCTTCTTTGCCTCTTTTTGTCAGGTTCAGGGCCAGGACGGCTCAGCTGGGGTTTTGACGTTTCCGGTTTTTGTTCCTCTGTTTTGTTTTGTTTTGCTTCAGTGGTTTCACCTGTTGCTGATTACCGGGCTGGTATTTAACCGCACTGATTCCTGTTCCTGTTACGGGTTCGTTCTGTTGTAACTGTGTGTTCGTGTGAGCTATTAAAACACGAGTACTTACCGAGTCCTGCGTCTGCGCCTGTGTCCTCATCTGCAATCCTTGACATAACGAACCCGTCCTCATGGACCCAGCAGACGCGGACGGTTCACATGCGGAGTCCTCCAGGCAGGAGTGGCTGCTCCGCCAGCAGGAGGAGCAGATGAACTTCCTACGGAGAAGTATGCTGGAGATGGCCACCCACCAAGAGCGGCAGCTGTCAGCATTAGGCGATCGCTTCGATCGGCTGGCGTTTCAGTCCCGGCAGCAGCGGCGGCCTCCGTCGCCGCCGCCGCCTCCCTCCGCATCCTTTCTGGCAGCTGTGAGCCCGACTCCTCTCGCTTCCACAGTTCCACTGGCCCGCCCGGAGAGGTTCTCCGGTGCAACTGGAGACTGTCGGGCGTTTATCACCCAGTACGAACTGCATTTCGAGCTACAAGCGGCTTCATACCCCACGGATCGCGCCAAGGTGGCGTTCGTGATATCCCATCTCACTGACAGAGCCGCCGCTTGGGCCACGGCGGAGTGGCAGCGCGGGTCCGCGACCTGTTTCGCTTCCGGCTTTCCTGGAGGCGTTCACCCGGTGTTTCAGCACACGAGGCCAGGCAGGGAGGCGGCACGAGCACTGATGCGGCTGCGCCAGGGGAGGCGGCGAGTGGCGGATTACGCCATAGAGTTCCGGACTCTCGCGGCTGAGAGCGCATGGAATCCTGCGGCGCTTCTCGACGCTTTTCTGGAGGGCCTGTCGGGGGAGCTGAAGGATCATCTCGCTCCACTGGACCTGCCCGCTACCCTGGAGGGGTCATCGCCCTGGCGATCCGGATCGACAACCGGCTGCAGGACCGTCGGCGGGAGCGCCGTTCCGATCCTTCTTCTTCTCCAGCAGGAGGCGGTGTCGACCCGAACCCCCACCTTTCTGACTCTTTTTCTGTTCCCTTAGTAGACCCTGCACCCCCGTCTGAGGAACCTATGTGTTTGGGCCGTGGTCTCCTTTTTCTTCCTCCGAACGGAAACGACGATGACGGCTGGTGAGTGTCTTTACTGTGGCAAGCGGGGTCATTTCTGTAAGGACTGCCCAAAGCCACCGCTCGTCATTAATAGCGGCACGTTGACGAGCGGAGGTACAGCGCCCACGTTCTGGAGTCAGAACCTGTTTATTGGAGGGGCTACTTATTTTCAGACTGGAGAAATTCCAATTCGGGCCTTGTTGGATTCAGGTTCTGAGCAGAACCTCCTGGATGCCGAGCTGGCCAGACAGGCCGGGTTCTTCTTACAAGGACGTTGCCCGTCCTTTGCAGGTGGTTTCCTCAATGGTGCTTCTGTGGCCACTATCACTCAGGTAACGGAACCCATCCATCTTATTATTTCTGGTAACCATCACGAGTGGACACGTTTCTTTGTTTTTGACTCCCCCCATAATCCTGTTGTGCTGGGGTTTCCTTGGTTAGCAAATCACAATCCTGTTGTGGACTGGGCAGCCAGTCGCATTATTGGGTGGAGCCATTCCTGTCATAAGACCTGTCTACGCTCGGCTCGGCGTCCAGGGGCTGACCCCGCTGCTCCAGTTGAGCAGCCGCCCTCGCCTGACCTCACCGCGGTTCCTCCGGAGTACCATGACCTGGGGGAGGTGTTTTCTAAATACCGGGCTCTCTCCTTGCCGCCTCACAGGCCTTATGACTGCGCCATTGAACTACGGGCCGCGCTCCTCTACCGAAGAGCCGATTGTACAGTCTGTCGAGGCCTGAGAGAGAGTCCATGGAACAGTACGTGGCTGATTCCTTGAAGGCTGGTCTCATCAGACCCTCCTCTTCCCCTTTAGGAGCGGGTTTTTTCTTTGTGGGCAAAAAGGATGGTACCTTGCGGCCATGTATTGACTATAGGGGGCTTAACGCTATCACTGTTAAGAACCATTATCCCCTTCCTCTGATGAACACCGCATTCGAATCCCTGCAGGAGGCTAGACTGTTCACTAAACTGGATTTACGGAACGCTTACCACCTGGTGCGTATCAGGCAAGGTGATGAATGGAAGACGGCGTTCAACACCCCGCTGGGTCACTATGAGTACATGGTGATGCCTTTTGGCCTGTCCAACGCCCCTGCTGTTTTCCAGGGGATGATAAATGATGTGCTTCGTGACTATATTCATCACTTTGTGTTTGTTTATCTTGACGACATCCTTATTTTCTCGCGGGACCTGGACGAACATAGGCGGCATGTTCGGCTGGTTCTCCAGCGGTTGTTGGAGAATAAACTATGTGAAGGCTGAGAAATGTGAGTTTCACTCCTCGAGTGTTTCTTTTTTGGGGTTTGTTATTGCCGGGGGGGAGGTGCGACCTGATCCTGCTAAGGTGAGGGCGGTGGTGGAGTGGCCCGTTCCCACTACCCGGAAGCAGCTCCAACGTTTTTTGGGGTTTGCCAATTTCCTTCGGAGGTTCATCCGCAATTACAGCTCGGTTGCTGCACCTCTGACGGGTCTTACTTCTCTCTCCGTACCTTTTCGGTGGACTGCGGCAGCTGATGCTGCTTTTTGTCGCTTGAAATCTTTGTTTTCCACCGCTCCTGTTTTGGTTCAGCCCGACCCTTCTGGTCAGTTCATAGTAGAAGTCGACGCCTCCGACACAGGGGTGGGGGCCGTTTTGTCCCAACGCTCTGCGACCGACGGTAAGATCCACCCCTGCGCCTTCTTTTCTCGTCGTCTTAGTCAACCAGAGGCGCGCTACGATGTTGGTGATAAGAAGCTCCTTGCCATTAAGCTGGCTCTGGAGGAGTGGCGTCACTGGCTGGAGGGGGCGGTTCAGCCGTTTGTGGTCTGGACGGATCACAAAAATCTCTCTTACATCCGGACCACAAAGCGGTTGAACCCCAGGCAGGCACGGTGGTCCATGTTTTTTAACAGATTTGATTTTCTAGTGTCTTACCGCCCTGGTTCAAAGAATGTGAAGCCTGACGCCCTCTCTAGGCAGCAGGAACCTGTTGAAGGAGAGCAGGAACCTACTACTGTGATTCCGGTCAACCGTGTATTGGGGGCAGTCACCTGGCAACTAGAGAGAACGGTTAGGGAGGCTCACGCCCGGGAGCCAGATCCTGGTGGGGGACCACCTAATAGACTCTTTGTTCCCGCTTCCGTTCGGAGCCAGGTTCTCCAGTGGGGCCATGCCACACGCCTTACCTGCCACCCCGGTGTCCGCCGGACCGTCGCGTTCCTGCGTCGCCGGTTCTGGTGGCCCAGCCTGGCACAAGACACGCGAGATTACATTGCTGTGTGTCTCGTCTGTGCCAGGAACAAGGTCAGTAACCAACCGCCAGCTGGACTCCTCCATCCCCTGCCTGTGCCGGGTCGTCCAGGTCCCACATAGCCCTTGATTTCGTTACCGGTCTGCCGTCCTCGGCAGGTAAAACCGTGATCATGACAGTAGTGGATCGGTTCTAAGGCAGCCCATTTTGTGGCCCTGAAGAACTGCCCTCTGCCGCAAGAGACCGCCACTGGTCGTGGACCAC
The DNA here is from genome assembly GCA_003999625.1 of Oryzias javanicus. NCBI lineage: Eukaryota > Metazoa > Chordata > Actinopteri > Beloniformes > Adrianichthyidae > Oryzias > Oryzias javanicus. The sequence goes on from CM012458.1 coordinate 5,318,393, forward strand.
GTTTTCAGGCTGCATGGAATCCCGAAGGAGATGGTTTCTGACCGGGGCCCGCAGTTTATCTCCAAGGTGTGGAGGGCGTTTTGCTACGCTTTTGGCACAAAGGCAAATCTCTCTTCGGGTTTCCACCCCCAGTCCAACGGACAGGCAGAAAGGACCAACCAGGACCTTGAGGTGGCTTCGTTGTGTCTGCTCTCAACCACCAACTCCTGGAGTTCTTTGTTGCCGTGGATGGAGTACGCCCATGAACTCACTGACATCGTCTTCTTCGGTATGTCCCCTTCGAATGTTCTCTGGTTACCAACCCCGCTGTTCCCGAGCAGGAGAAGGAGGTGCCGTTTCCTCGGTCCAGCATCTCTTCCGGCGATGTAGACGCATGTGGAGGGAGGCACGTGCTGCCCTTCTACGCTCCTCCGCCACCAACAAGCGAATGGCTGACCGCCGTCGGACACAGGCACCCTCCTACTTACCAGGTCAGTCAGTGTCCTGTTGTCCACAGCCAACCTCAACTTGCGGACTGAGTCCAGAAAGCTTCTCCCCGGTTCATCGGGCCTTTCGAGGTGGTGAGGGTGGTGAATCCCGGTGGCGGTCCGGCTGCGTTTGCCACGGACGATGCGGGTTCACCGGTGTTTCATGTGTCGCAGCTCAAACCACTCTCCACGAGCCCTCTCCAACCGACCGCTCCCGCCACCTCGTCCTCGTGTTATCGACGGACATCCTACTTGGACGATCCGTCGCCTGATGGACGTCAGAAGACGGGGTCGGGGTCTTCAGTACCTAGTGGATTGGAGGGGTTTCGGGCCACAGGAGAGGTCTTGGGAACCTGCTTCCAACATCCTGGATAAGGACATGGTTCGGGACTTCCATCGCCGCTACCCGGACAAGCCTGGGGGCGCGCCCAGGGGCGCGCCTTGAGGGCGGGGTCCTGTCAGGTTCAGGGCCAGGACGGCTCAGCTGGGGTTTTGACGTTTCCGGTTTTTGTTCCTCTGTTTTGTTTTGTTTTGCTTCAGTGGTTTCACCTGTTGCTGATTACCGGGCTGGTATTTAACCGCACTGATTCCTGTTCCTGTTACGGGTTCGTTCTGTTGTAACTGTGTGTTCGTGTGAGCTATTAAAACACGAGTACTTACCGAGTCCTGCGTCTGCGCCTGTGTCCTCATCTGCAATCCTTGACACTTTTTATATTTTTGCTTTAGTTCGTGCCAAAAAATGGGCACATTTCATATTTATTATTAAAAAACAGAAGGCCATGAATGCAAATTCAAATTTCTTAAAGGCTAGAGTAAGACTGTGCGGCTCCTTCTGGGTTTTGATCAGTAGAAATTAAGCCCAAATGGCTCTTTTACTGTCAAAGGTTGCAGAGACAAAAGGGTTAGAGCTTATTCCTCCTATATTTTAACTGTGTATCAAACCTATTTGCAAAGGAAAACCCCGAAAGTTTTCCCTTAGTGCCGCACACAGAGATCAAGTCAGTTGGATAAAGTTTTGCTTTGCTTCCATTTTTTTTAATCAAAATAACATAAAGTTCAGGTATTACGCTGCAGAAGGTCACTCTAAATTGGCCAGAGTCAAACCAGAGATGGTCCTCCATTGTTCCCACATGGCAGTGTGAAAGGGGCCACAGATTTTACAAAAGCCATTCCAGCACAACATTTATTTTCTTTTATTGACATGTCAAAATGTCTTGTGTGAAATAGGATTTCTGTTTATTACGAACCTCCATGTCAGATAAACAAGTGCGAAGAGCCAAGATTTAAATGAGCGCTGGTCCTTTTATGTGCATCCCACAAACAAAGCCCTACATTATTAATTATCCAGCCATTATAGAATACTGTGATAATTTGTGCTTTATCAAGCTAAATTAATTGAAGTGGTTAGTATGAAATAATACACATTCTAATGCGTCGCTACATTGTTAACAGAAAATGCTCTTATCTTTTAATAACACCCAGTGAGTTCAATTGTGCTCAGTTTTAACAGGCTCTGTACGTGCACTATAAACCCAAGCGGCTAAATCATCATACAGTAAAAGCGTATATTCAATGATGTAACGAGTTTTCAGTTTCCCTTCGAGACAAGGGTTAAAAAAGGACAACATTAAATTAAGCACCTTTCAGGCTATTTCGCTCTCTTTTGTCACAGCAGTTATTGATAAACCGCTTCATGCCAGCAGGTAATGGAATTAAAAGTTTAAATGTGACAAAAATCAAAGCAGTCCTGAAGGATCAGAGTCTCAGTGGCTGCATTTGCTTATATAAACATTTACTAATTTTGTTGCCCCCCCCCCTGTTTTCACCTCTCATTCATTGATGCTAAATCAGGAGCAATTAGAGTTTCCGGGTCTGACTGCGACATGTTGTCAAGTGGACCAGAGGGACCGGAGACTGAACCACTGGCTTTCCAATTAGTGTATGACCTGAGCAAAGGCCATTTATGTTCAAAAAGAACACTGATGTAACTATGCTTGAAGTTTCACTTAACATTATGTTCACTTATGGGATCAATGTGTCTAAAAAGTATCCTTATCTCCGGTAATATTTTGCTTCTCTCCCCGCACAGACTTTCATAGATACTGAGTCAGTCACTGATTTGACTCGAACGACCACATGAGGAGGAAAGCTGTGTGTTTTTTTCAGATATTCAACGGGCCCTACAGAGAAAATTATACTTTTTGATGTTTTAAATGCATTTTACTGTTCAGTCCTCACTATAAAAAACCCCAAAGCACTATTTTGATCCGTTCGTGCATTTAATCCTCTAAAAACCTGCACTGTCTGCAGCAGCCCCTCCCATACCCACGAAAACGAGCGGTTGGAAACATGCTGACGAAAGATCGATGACAACTGCTTCCTCTAGGACAGGGGTCGGCAACCCAAAATGTTGAAAGAGCCATGTTGGACCAAAAAACAAAAAACAAATGTATCTGGAGCCGCAAAAAAATAAAAGCCTTATATAAGCTTTATAATGAAGGCAACACATGCCGTACGTATCTATATTAGCTATATTAGCCTACTATCAAAATGACTAAGTTGGTTACAAATACATAATGAACCTTCATGATTAAATGTTTATTAATCCTGCAGAATGATGCACCACGTGACTACTCTGTTGTAGGATGCCGCCTCAAGTTTAACTTCATTACAATATTAATGAATTAAAGTTTGTTTCATTGCTTAGATGAAATTAAAGAAATGCAAAAAAAAATCTGTTTTCTGATGTCATTTTTATTTTTACTATTTAAAATTCTCGATGGGTTCTCACCAAGTATCGATCTTTTATTTTCATTTTAAGAGGCTAAAAAACACAATATATTCAAATTAATTTGGTTTCAATGCGTGTCAAAGCCATAGTGTCACTGATTTCAGCAGTGTTGCACAAAAGTATTATTTGTTGCACAAAATAAGACACAAGTTGTTTATTGTGATTGTGTGAAAGATAACAAATAAATGGGGATATATTTACTAAAAATGATGTGTTCTTTTTTATATTGTAAGTTATTGAAAAGGATTTTTGCCAGTTACTGTAGTATCATGATACCATTGAGTTCACCCGAACACCAAAGACGTCATCGGCCAAAGATCACGGGCCTATTTGTGCACGTTTTACTGTAACACAAACACATCTCTACCCTAACATCTCCTCATTGAAAAGACCAACTACAAGCGAGGCTGACCAGCTGCTTAGTTTGCATTGCGATGGTCTGAGCATCCGACTTTAATGCTCATATCACCAAAACAGATTGAACCAATGGTTTACATGTGCCAGCACAGTGTCATTCTTTTGTTCTAACAGTTGCCAATTCCTTCTGTTCTTTCCCTACTTTGATATAACAAACGTGATCCATAGCACATGCTTCAATCCTCAGCTATGTTCTGTGGTTTGCACCTATTTGTTTTCTTCAGTTGTTTGTTAATCCCAATCAAGTTGATGCACCTGTACACACAATGTTTTCATCTATATTTGGGATCTTGGGGAACCAAAGGAGGATTTGGCTTTTTACTGAATAAAAGGACATATAAAGACTATCAGGGTCACGGTAGAGGATAGTTCTGCGTTAGATGGACAAATAGCGTCCACAGTAAAGAGAAGGTCATTTCGGAGAGCATCCACTTGTGTGGCAAAACTTGTTGACTTCAAGGACATTGTTTATTATTGGGAAATTGGACTTTTAGCTAGATGCTATTTTTTCGAGGGTTTACCTCAAAACGGAAAAACAGAGGCTGGTAAGGATGTGTTTAGGGTTTTTCTTAAAGTTAAAGTTTATCATCTCACTGGGATCATTATTATTTTGTGTGTCTAACATTGCGTCGAATAGATATATATATATATATATATGTTTGTAAAGAAAAACATAGGTTTTTGTCTGTTTACAATTTTTTCCTTTACTGAGATCCCTAATAAGAAGTGTAAAATGGCCTGTTCGCTCTCGTAAATTGCATTTTGCCTTCTGTTTGTTCAGGATTTGCGGGTGTTGAACTAAGAATAACAGCACAATTTATCCCTGGAGTAAACATGAATACTCACACATGGATTCAGCATGAAAGTGGTTTCCTACAGTTTGGAAAAACAAGCTGGAAGGTTGCAATTAAGAGGAAAATCAAACTAGTAGAAAAAAACATTTTACTAACAAAATAGTACCTCCTAGCACCAGAAAAAAAAAAAAAAACCTAAATATCACCAGAAGTACATAAAGAGCAGCATATTTAAGACAAAAACAGTTGTCAAAACAAAAACACTAGATAAGGTTTATAAAAATTGTTAATGTAAAGAAACGAACATACAAAAGGGAAGAGAGATCAATATTTAACAACAGGTGCATCAGACTTACTGCAAACCTTGAAAAGCAAGGTGATGCGGCAACAAAAGAAACAGTCTGTAGACAGTCTGGCATCTATTATTCACAGGATGTGTGACGTGATTTTTGTAACACAAGTCAAGAATGTGTTGTCAGGGGAGGCATCATTCTCACCTGCCATTATGAGACGTGTACTAATAAAAACATATGCATTCAGTAATGTTAAAAATGTAGTTTGTGTATATAAATTTAATAATTTAAAACATCTTTATACTTTGACCTCAGTTTTTTGTATGTTTTTTTTTACATGTATTATTTAGGGCCATGAAAGTTAACGGGTTAAGGCATGCAATTGAACAGAAATAAAGTGTTAATATTAATTAATGCCCTCAGGCCTCTTGCTGTGCAACTGAGATCAGAGGGATAAAACTGTCAAAAATAAACTAACTTTTTTATGTTCTGTGACTGAGATTTTTTTAAATTAAAGAGATAATACGGATTTATTTGTAGTTTTAGGACAAAACCAATGTTTTATTTTAATAAATAAAGCGGAGAATGAACCTTAATCTGACGCTGTAATGCAGAGCAGCAGTGCACCATGAGTGGGGAGCTGTCTCCATTATTTTATTTTGGTATAGGGGCCGATGTGAACTTTCCACCACAACGAGCATTTGCGTTGTCTAAAAATTGCGGAAACTCAGCGGTTCACAGCGAAAGTCCCGCCCACCGACGTCGCTGGAGGCAAACAGTTCAGAGGGGACAGACACGCCCCCACCTGAGAGCAGATTCCAGCCGACTGGACTTCCTGGTAGCTTCATATATGTGGCCTAAAAGAACCCGTAACTTTAGTTTGGATTTCTTTTTTTTTTTTTGTATTAGTAGTCAAAAACATGTTGATTAGTTTGTTGGAATATTTTTTGTCTTGTTTTTATAAAAGTACAACCTAAAACTTTCATTCTATGTTGTAAAAATGGTTTGTTGAACATTTTTGAGGTTTCCACAGAAAAATGAATCCCATTTTTCTAAACAGAATTCTCTGTTTTAGCACGATTTTATATCTAGCCTGTGAATACAACATGAACAAATAATAAAATAAAGGTAGTGTCACATATATTTTTGCAGACAATAAGTGACTGTAACTATATATATATATATATATATATATTATATATATTATAATATATAATATATATAATATATATTTATATAATATATATTATATATATATATATAATATATATATATATATTATATATATATATATATATATATATAATATATATATATATATTATATATATATATATATCAGGACTTTTTCAACATTTGCAATTATTTAGTCAATTTTTTTTAATCGACTCCCGGCCCTATTATTATTGTGTACTTAATTAATCACACAGCTCATCAAATATTGTGCGGCCTCTCCTTTGATACATAAGCGCTAGTGCTTTTTGAACGTTGAATGTATCTGCTGCAAATCAAAGTGTTGTTCACATTTGTCGCCTTGTTTTTGAATGACTTCACACGTGAGTTGGTTTGTGTTTATTCGTATGATCATGATTTAAGGGAATCAGTTTAATTGTGAAATTGTGTGTGGTTTTTTTGTGACATTTTTAGAATTTTGATCAAATTTGCACGCTTGAGGAAAATTGAGTTATTGATTGCTAATAGAATTCAATAGGATTTTGTTATTTTATGTTTTGCTCGGATGTAATATGTCAGCTTCAAAACGTTTTTTAAATTCACGTTTTTTTCTGGACTATAGAGCGCACCCATAGATCAGCCGCTGATGTCTTTGATGAACAATTAAATATATTTGCTGCATGTAGGGAATCATTTTGTACAGTAAATGGACTTGTAGGTACCTGGACAGATTCCTTCTGAACAGTGCCCCCTGCTGTCTGTGTGTTCACCAAGTCCTTCAGGACATTTCCAAGTTCAGGCCACCTGCATTTATGTCCTTGGAAAGTTTTTCTCGACTCTTGGCATTGCCTGATCTCTTCCCGCTGCTGCCTCCAAAACTCACTATTGATTCATTGACGCTAAGCTAGAGTGCAGCAGCGTGGTTTCCTTCTTTGATAGTGAACTCGAAGGCATTCAGACTTAAAACTCATATCATGCAAACTTCTTCGACTGGTTTCCAAGATGAAGGGGTGAGGATTTGAAAATAATTACCAATTAGTAATTTGTTGTGCGTATTCTATCTGGTAAAGTAAATGTAGCGTAGGCTATTCTTCTTTGTGTTAGTTTTAGTGGTGGAAGTAAAATCTACAGAACAGCCAAACTGTATCGTCGCATGGTTAATAACCAAGGGAAAAAGAAGCGGCTTAAAGTCCAGAAAATACAGAAGATATTTAATCAAAGCATAAAGACTAGAGCTGGAGTTCAAAGGCTTCAAGCTTCAAAAAGTTTCAAGCGGATTCTAATACTAAAAGGAGAAGGATGACTTTCATCCCAAAGTCATAGATATTTTCAGAGGCGTGTGGACTTCTACTACATGTTAAGGTAAGATCGATGTGCAATTCTGTGCGCATGATTGTAGTCTGTAGAATTCCTTGGACTAACATGCACATGCAATGTTTTTAGAAAAAAAAAAAAAAAAAAAGCAATCAGTAATTGGCACATATGTTGATTGTTCCTAACAAAAACAGATTGAGATAATGGACCCATTGAGGCTTCTAGCACTGTATTTTAGCTTCTGATGGCCAACAATGTTCTTGTGAGAAAAATCAAGGGTGGGGTACAGGTGGTGATGATTCACCCAACGGTACACGATATGTGCAACATTCACTAAAGCAACTTAGTAAATGTTACACTGGAAAAAAATGGGCCAATAGGAAAACATAATGTCATCTCTATTTAGCATGATTTGTTCTCCATCAGCCCTTAACTCATACAGAAGCAGCGAGAGTGCAATGCTGGAGAGGCAATTTGTTCATTAATCTTTGCCTCTGGCATTCCATAAATATTTACAAGAGTAGAAAAGACATGCTCTCTCCATCGCCTTTTACAGTCTCCGTGCCTCCCCCGCGTAACAATAAGCGCAGCCATTTGTGCGTAAAGTTGTGCTAGTTAACACCTGTCTTTTAGACGAGCTAAATAAAGATGCAAAACATTTGCCACAACCTCGTTTCACGATTGATAACACCTTGTTGGTGTTATGTTCACCCATCCTCCCATTTTTTACTGCCAGAAACGCCCATTCTGCAGGTTCATGAAAGGCAATTACACTGAATGGATTGCTTCTATTCATTTTGCTGTCTAGTTAGGAAATTCCCTACAGAGGGATTTTCCACATAATATCCAGTGTGTGCACATTTGCAGACATTCAACGCTTTAATAAATGAGGCCTTATGACTACGGTGGCCCTTAAGTGCAAATCACACCAATGATATGACAGATCAAAAATAATAAAGCAAAAACAAACATTACATTTTAGAAATCAAATTTAAATTCAATTGAAAAACTTTCAATAGAAAACCAAAGTAATTTCCAGAAATCCAATGAAATGTTACAAAGTGAAACAGCAAGAGGTAGAGAACATCAGCCATCAATGGTTAGATGATGGTCTGATTATTGACATTTGAGGTTTTTTCTTCTTTTGGATTAGTACCAAGTATATCCAATATCACTTTATGCCAAATAACTTTTGGTTGAAATGATTAACAAACATCATCATCCAATCAGTGATGTCCCATAAAATCAACCTTTTCATCTTTCTTCTTTTGTTTCAATTTTTTGCATTTCGTTTTGATTTCTGTAAATGATTTTAGTTTTCTGAAATGTTCTTTTTTTTTTTGTAGAAACCAGAAAATGTAGGTACTATGGGACATCACTGATTGGATGATGTTTGTCCATCATCTTATCTAAAGGTTATTCATCATGAAGCGATCCTGGATATGTTCCATAATAATCATAAAACTTTCATTCGTGTGCGGACATTGAAGACACATTTGAAAACTCAAACGTCATCTTACTTTTGTTTTCTGAAACTTTTTGTATCTATTTCAGTTCTGATTTTTTGTTGTTGCTGTTTTGCTTTTAAAAATGTGATGTTTGTTTTTGGTTTTGCTATTTTAATTGTCATGGTAATCTTTAATATATTTTGGGTTGAGTGATTTGTTGGTGTGATTTGGCCTTCAGGGCCACCGTATGTCGAACATGACAAGTGCAGAGCCTCTTGCACTTTGCTGGATTTTGCACTTTTTTAATTAACAGAGCAGTTAATAGACATAAAACATAATGGCGGCGCCGTAAACCACTAGATTTAATTATGGGATGTATGTTGGCAGCCGGAAAGATGAATCAGATTTTTATATTTCTCCTTTGAGACTAACTGGGTAAATGATTTAACATCAACAGCTTGTGAGTTGAGTTTACACCTCTGAGTACTAAATCTCACTTAATGAATAGACTTAAATTATAAAAATGTATATATTGTTTAGTAAATTGTCTGTAATAAGGAATTGTGAGTAATGTAGTTCACTAGAGGGAGCAGAGAAAAGGTGATTCTGCAGAGAAATACTTACTTCACAAGAGTTTCTCTCCTTGTTTTTAAAGGAGAAGAAACAAAAAGATATTTTAGACAATATGGTGTACTATTTGATGTAAGGTGAATTTAACGCACACTGCTTAGTATATTTCATAAAACTCTCAAACAGACGTTTTTGTCTTAAACTATTACTTTTAGCAACATTCAACTAAATTGTGTGATAAACAAATTGTTGTTGTTTTTTTATTTTATCTTGAAACTTGTTTAAAAAGTGAAAAAAAACAACCCACAATTTGCCATTAATCTGATTGTGACGGGGAATTTCTCTGGAGGTTTAAGCTCGTTTCATTCGGCAGGTAAATTTATTTTCCATCAGCACACAAAGAGGATCTCCACACTAGAAAGCTGCGTTTGAAAAGCTAGATCAATGTTTTTCACTTCAACCTTCAGTGGATTTAATTAGTGGAGTGGATGAGAAGAGACTTTTATCCTTTTAAAACTGTTCCTAAACTTTAACTTGGATAAATAAACTGTTTTAATCCCACATGAGAAATGTAGGAGCTAAAATTTAAAGAAGGTACGTGATGTTTGGCAGTGATTTAGTCAATGTAAAGAATTTGATACGGCGCACATCATAAAAAACTATCAAACCATAAAAACATAAACTTTAGTATAATAACCTTATTTTTCAGAAAATGCAGTTTTTCATTTTTTGGCGTAGTTTCCAGGGGTGTGACATACTCAGGAGTAGGGTTGGGCACAGATTGGCTTTTATGCGGTTTCTGTGCAAAAATGCTTCTTTGGTTTCGGTTCCAAATCGGAGCCAATTTCAGTACTTCCATGATAAAAAATAATGCCTTCATCTTCCCAAATCAACACATTTTCATTCCCAGGTCACATATTGATGCGGCAAAAATGAACGTTTTGAGTGTCGTGTTCTGCCTGTTCCTATTAAATCAGAGCTCCACAACCTCTCAGTCCCAACAGACTTCTCACTGCATATCAAACATCTGATCTTCAGCTTGTCTGAGAGGTTACTGTTGTTTTAATCTCACTCAGGGTTGTGTCTGGATGACAGCCACTTCTGTTGTGTCTGTGTCTCTGTGACTGAGTTTGAAGGTTGTTCCTCATTAACACGAGCAGGGGGGAAAAATAGGGGACTTTTTTATTTTCGTCTCCACAAAAATGAGTAAAATATCCCAGTTCAGGCACCGGGCTGGCTGCTTGCACTCTGCGCTCCCTGCAGCGGCTCTCTTTCTCCCGGCGTGTGGAGCTTGTGAACTCGCTGAAGTCTAAGTGGCTTTCTGACTGCAGCCAGAGAACTGCCGCACTGCGACAGGAAAAAAACGCTGGTGTTGGATTTGTTTTTTACCTGCTGATCGGGTCACTGAAAACATCACGTGCCCAAAGCTGAGTTGGGTTTGACTAAACTTCAAGTACTGAAGAGAAAAGAAGTGATTGACATCTCCAAAGACCAATAGGCGTTCAATGAAACTAAGGACCGAAATGCGGCACCGTTTGCAGCAGCTTCTTTCGATTTTCGCGAAACCGCGAAAATCATAACGGTTCCTACTTGGAACCAAACTTCGGTGCCCAACCTACTCAGGAGTGACTTAAATGTGATTTTTTTTGAAAAACATAAATGGGTATATGTTCAGATATATGTTAGTTTCCCTATAACAACAGGTTGCCCTTCAACAAGTGTTTCCCGGTAACAGCCACTAGAGGGCACTGTAGATATGAGTATTGTGTTTGCTACTGACAGCGATGCAGAAGAAGAAGAAGCCCCATCCAAAACAAACATGGAGGAGAAACTGATGTTTCTCTCCCTGAACTTTGGGATATTTTTCTTATTTGTACAGAGACATTATTATTCATGTTTTTAGTTCTTCCTTCCTCTGAATAATGCTGGACAGCAAGTCATCAAACTGGGTTACAGAGAGACAGGAGTATCGTGCTGTCATTCAAACGCAGCTCTCGCAGTACATGGTAGATTGCTAACTCCACCTTTGGTCAGACACTTCACAGAGGATCATTCAATCTTTTATCTCCAATCCCTGACGAGCACAGAGAATGCCTTTCCTGTGTCTTTGTGGCAGAAATATGATGCATGCATTTCCTGGTGGCCTCTATCGCTCAGAGAGGTGCATCTTTAACTAAAACCTTTCCCCAGCCCCGCTGGTTGTGAAGATTGCCTTTTGGATGCTCTTTGAGCAAAGGCATCAGTATGAAGGCCTGGTTGAAGTCCACTCAGAAGTTCTGGATCAGAGTGTAAAGGTAACACGTGTTCCTCACAGCTTCATTAGGTCCTGAGCACCACAGAAAACTGCAGTGATTGAGAATGTCGTGATGGAAGAGAAGCTGCTGTGCAGCCTGAAATATACTGCCGCCAACAAGTCTTCCAGAGAGGTTCAGAGACTCCTTTATGATCCACTTTCTTTCCTGCAGAGGGACCAGATCCAAGGCACAATCCTGTTTCGGATCTCCAAGGACCAGTAGCGGTTATAGGTATGGGCAGTAAGGACGGCCGTATTCACGGAGGTCTCTGGTCCCTATTCCCCCATAAATAAGGGGGTAATACTGTAGTATGTAATTAAGAATGTATTTAGAGCAATATTCTGGCACTGTCTGGGCCATTTTTAACAAAAATACCCAAAAATTAAATAAAAACAATAGACTTGACTTGAAACAGCAGCATGTTGATTTAAATTACAAGTAAAGAACAGGAAATGTTTTTCAAACGGCTGCAAATCTAAAGATTCATAATCATATTTTTACATTGTCCGGCCTTAGCCCAGCATGTTGTGGTCCACTTTACCCGCGGTGCTGAAAATGTGCTCGGATGAACAGCTTTAGCGCAGACAAGCAAGTACTTTGGGGACAAGTCGCAACATTTGGGGAAGACGACTCTCAACTTGTTCCACCAGAGAAGAGGGTTCCTGTCCCGTTGAATGACAAGCTCCAAACTATGTTATCATTTCAGCTACAGCTCACTCTTCTGCAGAGATGCATCCTTAAAAATTAAAGGCGTTTCCATTTCTTGCGATCACCTTTTTCATTCATAATTTACAAACAGCCTTATCAGGATTAAGGGTCTCTCCTTCTTCATTTACTTCAAAATACCTCCAAACTGTGGAAGTTGTGTTCTTTTAGACACCAAGTCACCAGGTGCACAACTTGCCATCTCTCTTCCCATCATTCGCTCATGCGCCTGTCTGGCTTCCGAGCAGTAACGTGCCGATGTCACATGTTGAGGATGCTCCGCAGCAGATTATTTCTTATTAAAGCACCACTAGTGCTACTGAACATACAATCATCTTTAGGTATTATATTCATTTTATTTATTTATTTTTTTTGGAAAAAAAAAAATCATGTCTTTAGTAAGTTGATGATGATGCTAATGAAAATGTTACTGTGTCTATTTTTAGACACCGACGGTGTACGGCAGTGATCCTCACTATTTTTTAAAGAAGACCCACGTTGATGGACCAAACAGAAAGGGTGAGCAAGAGGAAAAGAATTGTGTGTAATCGAAACACTACTTTAAAAAATAACAGTCAAAAAGTTTTCGAGTGCATTTACCTTAGTGCAGGGAGGCACGGAAGCATTGGTCAATCTGTTCCTCTGTTCTCGTGATTGTGTTCATTGTAGAAAAGGTAGATTCACATGTGTACAGTATGTGCTGATAAAAAAGGACATCACTTTCTGCACAATGGGCTTCAAAGTTGGAAAATCTGCTTCAGAAACCAAATTCCATAAATGAAGGATACCTGTTTTAAGTTCATCTTGAAGAATGTCGTCACGTTGGATCTCAATGACTTCACTTTCAATCCTGGCATGATTGAGAGGAGAGAGCAGTTTGATGGTTGATGCAAGCTGGGCTACACTCAGATGGTTGGGATTTCAGCTCATTCAAAACCTCCACACTGTACTGTCTGTGATTTAGAGGTCTTGAAACAATAAAATTCACAACATGCACCACTGTTTTCCATTTTGGAACGGTTGATTTCTAAGCTTGGACACAATTGATCATTGATGTAGTGAAAACTAACAAAGCTGGGGATAGCATCTCTTTTGTACATAAGCCCAATGAGACCCTTCTCTTTGCTGCTATCTGTGCACGCACTCGCAAGTCGGGACCAGATGATGCTCTTTTCTTCCAAAAAAATCAGGAGAGCGTTCAAAATATCCTCACCTCATGGATTGTAGTTAACATAGCATTTCCTCTCAAAAATGAATCTTCTCTGGAGAACCTGACCCAAACACACAGCTGAGCAGTATCAGTTACATCAGTGCTCTCACTGCCATGCTGTAACAAGGTCCACCACGTAAATCAGTTAACGTCTAGTCCTGTATGTTCAACTCATTTTTATTCACACTGCTCACAAAAATGAAAGGAGCACTTTAAAGAAACACATTAGATCCATCAGATCTCAACATGAAGTTGGATACCATACAAATAATGACAGGGCAGTGTCTTAGGAACAAAAGGATGACAAGGCTTTTAATGGAAATAAAAGTTTTCAGTCAACAGGGGGTTCAATTGTGTAGACACCATAAAATCAGAGTAAAAAAATTGTTCCATTAGTTTTTTTGAGCAATATTTATCACAAAAAAAATGTCCTCATTGGGCTTCGTGAGGGTAATTTTACAGATGCAGAAAATTTGTCATAATAGCGAAAAACTAAACAGACTAAATAAAATTGGTTATCCTTGCCCTTAGACCCTCCCTCTCGGTAAGGTAAAACTACAAAAAAAAAACATGTTCTGTCCGATGTCTTTTACTCTTCTTATAATTGTTTAATCTGAGAGGTTTAATCCTTTAATCTGGTTGATAATTGCATCCTTGTTGCTAAAATCAGCAAAGAATATTTCTGCAGATGCAAAAAACAATCCTTCACCAACTCAGAGTCTGAAAAGGGTGACAAAATCCATGCAGAGGAGGTGGTTCTGTGAATGAGATTTTGCTCTCCTGAAAGTGAAAGAGTCAGCTGTGATATTTTATTTTTTCTGAGTTTACTCCTGGGTGGATAACTTTTGTTAAATTTGAGATGCACAATTTTGAAATGATTTTCCAAATTACTCAATTTAAATCCAGTCAAAGTTTGCTCACATATGAGCACAGTGGGTTCTGCCATGAAGAATAAATAAAAGTATGTCTGTCTATTTATCTTGAAATTTCCTGTGTTCGTCTTGTATTGCTCTTACTTTTAGTCTTTTGCCTGGTGCACCAGCATTTTGCGCGCTCGTGCCCTCTCTTGCAGCTTCCGGTGGACTTTGGTTTCGTGTCTCCTCTGTAATCCCATCCTCAGTTGTCCTTTTTTTTTTTTTTTTTTTTTTGCTGCCGTTGTTTCACAAATATTACAACAGTCAAGTGTGGCGGCGCTGTCGTGACCATTCATTGGTTGTGACGCTGTCGTAAGTTTGGAGCCTGTCATGAATCTGACTAAGTAACTCCCATGAAAAATTAGGCAGAATAGAAAATGGAACTCAAATATGTATTTATAACTCTGAAATTGAGTACAAATGTCCAGATAAAAATTAAGATGAATCAATTAGCTATTACTTATGGATTTTGAAAACCAGATCCAATTGAGAGCTGAGAGCCGCCAAGTAAGGCTCTGAGAGGCAAACTTGGCTTGTGAGGAACACAGGTGTATTACACCGGTATTACCTTAACACCACAAAAGCCTAGCAGACATTTTCAGCGCTTCCATTTCTTTCAAAAACCCTAGAGAAAATGCTCTCTGAACAATTGTCAGAATTCTTGGATAAAAGGAGTATCTATGTCACTTTTCAGTCAGGTTTTTGTAAACATCACGCCTCAGAAACAGCCCTGCTGACAGTGTCCAGTGACATTTTGATATCTGCTGATTCTGACAAAAACACTTTTCTAGTTTTATAAGATCTTTCATCGATTTAGGGACCTGATAATGTCTGGGTCAGTTCTCCTCTGGTGTTCCTCTTCCTTAGCATGCAGCTTGCTTAGGTTGTCAGTACCCCGCCGATGGAAAAAGAACATGGTGCTCCCACCTATCAAGCTAAAGTCCAACAATTGGGGCAGCGTTAAGGGCTCTCAAGTAAACCCATACCACCACGCCCCTTCTCACCATGAGCAACTCCAGAATGGTAGTGAGTCCAATCCGTCTCAAGGACTCCGTTTCAGAGTCCAGAGTGTGGGTGGAGCTGCAGAGACACATTAGCTGACAGAGTCATCGGGTCCTGGGGCAGGCTCCATCCAGTCCCAGTGCCTTGCCATTGAGGAGTTTTTCAACCATGTTTGTAAGTTCAGCTTGGGTAATAGACAGTCTTCAGCCCCTTTTTCTTCAAAGGGACGTATGTCAGCAGGACTGAAAAAATCACAGGGTCCTTGGGGAGGGTCCAACCCACCAGGCAGTCAGGTCAAAGCAGGGCTCTGGCTTCACTTTCCGGGCATGTTACAGAATCTTGCTGGCTCATTCTCAGAAAGTGGGTTCTGATATATGCTCTCACACGTCCCTCTGCTTTATCCGCACTTGGGACCAGCACAAGAAGACACTGGATTGTGTCCCCTATGGTGGTTGTATTACACACAAACATTTTTTTTTTTTTTTTTTTCAGTTTTTTTTTTCATTTTTAACAGTTTTTCATTATTTACATTTTTTAAATCTTAAATAAATCTATAAATAAAAATAGACACATTTTTTTCTGAACAGTCTTTGTTCTTGTTCCATGTCTTGTTTTTTTTAGACTTGAGTATATTGATGCAGCATTTTTTTTTTTTTCTTCACTGGCCTGTCAACTTGCACGGGTTTTTGCACATGCAAACCTTCAGTAACTCAGTCTCTTCGAGTACAAGTAGAAATCTGTCTTTTTTAGTTGAAACAAATACCCAAGGTCTTGGCAGAAAAAGAGACAGATTTAAGTGAGAAACAGCTCAGTGAAAGCTTTATTTGCAGCCAGTCAACAAAGGAGAAAGCCTCTATTTTAGGATTTACTTTGGAACCCACTTTGAACTTCTGCAGTCGTGCCTGTACTGAACAAGAAGATTCTAAGCCACCGAGAGACATTCCTAAACCTTTAGTGTTGCATGCTTGAGCTCTCAATCCCAAAATGCCCCTGCGGAAAAACAGACAGATTCGACAGGGAGAAACTTGTTGATCTAAAGAATATGAAAACTCTGAATAAGTTTTGAAGAACTTGCTGCTGCAGTGTGACTGCTACGTCCCCGACAGCACTGAAATGATTATCCAGAGACTCTTCTGAGAGCAAGAGGTGAGAAGCCAGAAATAATTGTCATGCAGCAATTTGGTACAGCTGAATCAGGCCCTGACACGGGCTTACCTTAAGATTATTTGGCACCAGAGGTGGTTCCTGTGTCAGGCTGATGGTGAAGAGGCTTCTTGGTTGGTGTTAACTATTAAACATGAGTTAGGCAGTAATTTAAGATGGACAGAGTGGCTACACTCTGCTTTTATTTGTTCTAGTCACCTCCATTACAAAAACTTCTGTCTTTTCTGTGTGCTCTTCTCAGAATTATGCAGCAAATCCAGAACTCTACCCTACCATTAAAATGTCTGACTCCTCTCTGTGATATTTTTGTAAAAAGGAACAAATTGTTACACAAAAGATATGAGCTTTTGGTGTGTCTGTCAAATTCAGTCAAAAAACTTTGATTAAATTGAATATATTAGTTCCTGAGGTGAAGATAAATGTAATTGTAGTCTGTCAATCAATCAATGAATCAGATCACTGTCTTTCAGCAGGCATTAATCACTGCTTGCAGTAACAGGTGTTGCTATAGAGTGGCGACACTGTTGATGTTAAGGACCCCTCCATGTCATTTTTTACTTTTGAGCGTCCCCAACGCTTCATTTTTTTAATGGACTGGCTGTTCCCACATAATCATGGCTCCCCATGTAACTTTCTGGCCGCAAACCAGAACTGGTCCAGTACAGCGACGCGTAGCGCACCGGTACCCAAACCCAGTACCAGTACTAGCCCTAAATCAACACTGGACCAGATGTGGTACCAGACTCCAACCGGTACCAGACACAGTAGCGAGCGCGAACTGGACACGTCCCGAGGAGCAGTGAATCATCCCGAGGGTTCCAGACCCTGGATTTCACAAACAGCCAGCAAGTCAGGAGAGGACGAGTTGGGGACACCCAAAAAGTCACACAGAAGGGGCAATAAACCCTGTGCTATCCTAGGTATGTTGACGTCGGGAGTGGGGGGATTTGAACCCCACAAGACAGCATGCTGAGGGTTTTTTTTTTATTATTATTTTTATTTTCGCTAGTGTCAATGGCAGATATGAAATGCTGTCCACCTTCATCCACACTGACATTCATTGACATATGCCATGTCAATTAAGGCTTGGATCACCTGGATCCCTTAAGATAGCAAAAGGGTTAACGAAACGCCAATCTGTGAAGACTTGGGGATGAGAATGTGTCGTACATCCATACAACACTCCTTCATGAAGGTTATTTAAGAGATTTGGTTAGCTAAGAATCAGTTTTCTTCATCAACTTCTGTTTAGGGATGTTTTTTCTTTGTATAAATGGATTGCAGATCTTTTCCTTTGTATACTTATGCAATGCTGTACCACCTTCTTAAAAGGTCTAAAATGCTTTACAGTCATAGTTCCATTCACCCATTCCCCAAGGACACTTCATCATATGGGCAGGAATCGAACTTGCAATATTCTGAGCAGAGATCAACCGGTCTAGCCCTGCACAACAGCCACCCCTTCACAACAAGTCTTCACAATATTTAGTTTTTTTGCCACTTCAATGCAGACATTGTGTGAAAATGACAAACACTGAAATCAAGTACATGTTTCAGATGTTGAACTGGTTTGCCAAAGAGTGGTGGCAAATTATTAAAGATCTACGTAAAGGCCATCTTTTATGCAGGAATACCAACTTTTATATGATTTAATGATCAAATTAGGATAAATATGAAACCCCTTTGTTCAATTCTAAAACTAAACAACATGAGATAACAAATAAAATTACTAACATTTCTTTTTAAAATATATAAAATATGTACAAAATTTTCTTTAATTAATCATATTGGAATTTTTCTTTGTCTCTCTTTGTGAAAACTTTTTGTTTGTGAATAATGGCAAGTTGTCAAAATGCAAAAAGGAGCACTTTGGATTAAACAAAATGCTATTGCCTCCTTATCCATCAGAAGTGAAATAGAAAGTCAACTTTTATTTATTTATTTATTTTTAAACCAAAAAAAATGTTACCCTTTCAGTGTTTTTCTCATTAGGGGATCAAATATTCAGGTTTTTAGATAAAAAAATTACGTGACTCTCTTCTTGTATGTTTTGTGCAATTATTATATAAGAACAGTCAGGACTGATGGTGAGGGAGTTTCAGTGAGCTCTCGGGACAGGACTGTTTTGCCAACTGGAAAGAAGCAAGATTCTCTATTATTTAAAGCGCCTAAAGGCAAAGCTGTATATCAGATTTTAAGGTGTAAGACAAGCTTGCAGCAAGAATGTCTTCTCATTGATAGAGATATTAAATAAATAAAAAACTAACCATTAAGATCCAAAAAATATTTCATTAAACAGATTAGAGATGGACAATTAAAGGAGCAATGACCACATAATTACATGGAAACTGAGTGGATTTTAAAACAAAGATTTGCAGGAAAAGGCTCTGTTTATTCAGCTCAGGAATCACATATTTAATATATTTTTCCAATCACTCTAGCGTAAAAGCCACAGCAGAAAAAATGCACATTAAAGAACAAAAATGCAAAAAAAAAATAAAATAGAAGTCGCACACTATTATGAGATTTATTTAACAAAATACGGGAACAAGGAAAGATATTTTGAAAGGGAAATCATAACTAGAAAAGTTTCATTACCTGCGATAATGTGAATGTGTTTTGCTGAAGATACTGAAGCTGTTTGCTGAAAATGCTGAAGCAATTTAATTTAATTTAATTGCTGAAGGGATTTTCTAGAAATGCAAGAGCTATTTGCAAAATTTGCCAAAAAACTTTAAGTTTTGTCTAAGAGCTGTGAAAGACCGCCAAAGTTGGCTACATTTCTGACAAATTGATCGTTTGCTTGAAAATCCTCAGTAAATGCCAAATTAGCCAAAAATGTTAGCATGGTGCTAAAATACATGATAGAGATTTTAGAGTTGGTCATTTTAATCTGTTGTTAATCACTGTTTAACTTTTCCATTGAAAGCACTCTTTTCAATGGAAAGAATGCTTTTTCTATTGAAAAAGTTGCAGCTATAATTTATCTTTTAAATGAAACACAAAGAAATTATGAATGAAAGATTCAAAACTGATTAAATCTTGCAAACTGCTGAAATACTTTGTCCACCAAATACCAAAAGGAAACAACTTCGTAGAGTCCTGCTTGTCACAAACAATAGACCTTCTTCAATCTAAAACGTCACATTGCATATCCTTTAAAACAATTCCTCTTTCTCTGGATTAACTCAGAGGTGACGCAGTCTCTAAAGGAACATTGGATTTTGTCTCTTTTTATAAATGTCATTCAAAATGCATCTGTGAATGCTGCTTCTTCTTCTTGCTGCAGGACGTGCGCTGTGTCACGGTCACAGAGCCAGAGATGAGTGTCAGGACTTTTAATGCGTCTGAAGCTGACAGGCGAGACTCAAGGCTTTCACACTTCAGTCAGTGTTTTCTTTGTGCACATCAGTGCAGGATCTGTGAGCAGGCAGCGTTCAGAGATCTGCGGGAAGGGCCTGACCTGGGCTGGTAAACTGCAGATGACACTTTAGCTGGTATGTGACGCATGGCAGGAGACAGATGTGTGTCACACTCTGTTCCCACGTCCATAAACTGTGCAAAGAACCACGGGGGAGCTGCAGCTGTGTGACCTTTTAGTTTGTTTCATGCTTCATGTCCAACAACCCACGGAGCCATTTTTGATTTGTACAGTATTCGAATGAGACAATTGCAGCATCACCTCTTCACATGACAAAAGCCCAGATATAGAACGTCTGCTCCTAGTTATGTTTGTTTAGTTTTCAAGATTTTTCACTCACAATTTCAAGAAACAAAATTAATTACATTTTTACAGTTTGATACGTGGATTTAGTTGTCCTGTGCAAGTCACTTTCATATTATATATATATATATGTAAATATATATACAGTATATGTATATATGTCATTACTTCTTATTGTTTAAAAGTAATCTGTTACCTTGTGATTTACTTATTTATTTGTCTTAAGCTTGCACTGTGGCATGACTCCTGTATTACTTTACAGTTACTTTCTTTGAAGCACCAGTAGACAAAGGGTGTGTTCGAACTGGAAAAGTCCCTCGGTCTGGATCGGGTCCTGAACCTTTGGGTTTGATCTGTATTCAGGCAGCTGTCAACCAGACAGTTCTGTTTTGAACTGAAAATTGTAAACGAAAGCACGTGACAAAAGATCTGGTCAGTCATTGGTCAGGAATCATGAGGAAGGGCAAAGCAACGAGAGAAAGAATAATGGAAATCCTACGCTTTACAATTCTTATTCAATATTAAAATTTTATATGTACCTGAATAATTTTTGAACGTTTATATTATTGTCAGGTTCAACACTTTTGACAACTACTTTGGTATGGTGGAGGCATGCTACAATGTGGTTACCAAGGAGACGACGACTAAGAAGGAAAGGAAAGTGTTTATGATTGGTGGAAAAACAGTGTGATTTAATGGGTATCTCCTCTAAAGTTCTTTAAATGAGCCTGCATTCATCCGACCACATTTTAACAAGTTGCTGTGTCCCATTGTTGCTCCGCCATCCTGTTTACATCCCATAATGTCCGGCCACGGTGGTTTATTTGTTCCGCTCCAAGCGCAGAGCCTTTTCAGACTGAGGAAACTCAGAACAAACTGGAGTCTGATTGGAAATGAACTGAGACCACTTCAAAAGATGGGCCGGAGCGGGTCCTGGTTCTGGACCAGACGGAGAAACTAACCCTGGTTGACTTCTTTTCTGTTGACTTTAAGCGAACCAAATGTGTTTAGTCTGAATATGCCCAAAAAACAACCAGTGTAACGGAAGTACTGTAATATAACTTATAAAGAAATTCAGCATTTCAAAGTGTATTACTGCAACGTTGATATAAAAAGCTTCATTTCTCCGTGTCAGAATCAGCAGATTCACGTTTACTACGTGAACGGTTAAGGAGTTATATGGTAGTTCAAAGAGTTTGTGCTTTTTAGGTGCCGTCTGCAACATCTCTGGTGTTAAAAGGAAACAGTGCTTAGAGCTTTATTGCAGAAATCAGGGTCTTAACTTGAAGAAATGTGTAGGAACCCTGAGAAATATATTTTTAGACCTGAATTTAAAAAGCTTGATTTGGAAGTCCTACATTAGAGTATAGAAATCCACAAACTGAACCTTGTGGTCACATGTCATTGCCAACGATGTCTTAGATCACATGCAGGTTAAAGGGACATTGTGAGTGAAAGAGCAAAAAGGTCTTGTTAGTGAAATGTATTGTTTATTTATCCAGCACAATAGAAAAAGACCACATTTTGGAACTGGGCAAGGTGACCAAAGAAATGATTTTAGAAAATACTTGGAAGGACGCAGCAAAACTTTAGCTGTTCACTCCATCAGTTCCTAATTTTTCTCCCCATTGATTTCCCTTTTTGTAATATATTTCCAGTTCTCCTCTTGCTGATAGATGAAGCAGTTGTGTCCACATCTGGACCAGTGGCATATTTCACATGAGGGATTTGCACAAACTACTCTATTGCTGTCCTTAAATGTCTCCATCTTTCACAAGGGACACAAACCAAAACGGGACTCACCAATGGTGCATATGGTAGTCAAGCGAAGTATTGGAATTATTAAAAAATATAAATATATAATAAAAATGTTTTTCTTCAGAAATTTGAACAATAATGTGTTGCCTCCCTCTAAATGAGTTAATCCTGAGACTTAATGTCATTTCACAGCCTGAACGTCCGTTACATAAAACATCTATGCAGCTGTTTTAAAAAAGAGCAGGCACTTTGTCTCTGATTGTATGTCCTGAAGTTGTCAATAAACAAATATTATCAATGTGCTGCTTGAGTTAAACTTAACTAACGAACTGACAAAGACGAAAAATCATTTCACTTTGATTTGTACTTTTTTATTCTGTCAACAGTTTAACATAAACTGGTGGAAATAAAGTGCAAATAAATACTCCATCTCATACGAGGAAAACAAAGACGTATATGGATCTAGTCGTCTAGAGTGGATACATCAGGATGTGTATTTTCTACGTCCCAACTACAAGCTTTTTTAACACTCGTGCTCCCTTATGGGGTCCAGATGACCCCACTCTTACATTGAGGCGTTAGCCCTTCCATGACAAAGAAGATCGACCATTATTGAAAAAAAGTTCAGCACACTGTCTTGTGGGGTCCAGATGATCCCACTTTTATGTAAACAATAGTGTTCCTTTTATTTTTGGTGTCCAGTTTTTGTTACTGTCCCCTTCCCCCAAGACATGAGCCCAGGTTTACCTCGAGGAGAAGTAACAAAACAAACACACACATATATAGTATACCAGAAGCCCCGTAGACAGATGCAGCTCATCACATTTCCCCAAATCAATAAAATGGGTTCATAAAACCCATTTTTTCTACCTGGATTCAAAGCTTTCCTGGTGGTCACATAGTTGTTTCAATGAGCAGCAGCATGGACATGAAAAAGATCAAAGAGCATGCAGACATTGCAAGACAAGCCTGAGGGCAGACGACATGTTACTGCTTCAGTTTAGTTCATAAAAGGCTGAAGCTGGTGATTGCATTCCACACCAAAGGAACGTTTAGCACTCTCAAACAGGACTCTCACTCTTTAAAAAGCCTCTTTTGCCAAGGTTGAAGGAGCTCACAAAGACCTGTGGTTCTTTGTACTTGCAGCAAACAATTCTTTTCCAAAAAAAAAAGAATCAGGTTTAATTTAAGAATATATCTAAAAAATATACTTATGGACGAATTGAGAACGGCCTTCTGACCTGTTATACTACGTGCTTTCTCCTGATTAGGGTCACAGTGGGAAAGCACTGGGTCTGTCCAAACCTTTGACTGTATGAGAGAACTGGACTGAGGGAGTGTGACATCACATAAAAATGGTTTGATTCCAGTTCTGACCAAATTAAGTAAATTCAGTCACCATGTTGGAGCCAGAAATTGTCAGTAAGCAGTTAGCAGTTCGTGTTAGACGGGGTCCTTGTTTCTATGGCAACCACTCGTCAAGGGGTGACCTTGTTGAATGTCTACTCCCTTACTACTTGATAGCGGGCAAGACCAAAGCTGTCAAATGTTTTGGATGTTGGATGCGGGGTCCAGCAGGCATCATGTACTTTTATTAAAGATTCTGATTGGCCGTTTTTAACTTGGCAAGAACATGTTATTTTGACACAAACAACGACTAACTAACAGCTGTTTATTTCTCAATAGAGGTTAATGAGATCTTGGCTTCTTGGAACCAGAGGGTACTTTCTATTAGCAATTCCAGGTGGGATGGGTCACTCATTCCAGTTGTCGTATACAGCCAATAGTACAGATACATGAATAACCCAATAATTACTGGTGACTTTTCTATTCAGTAAAACATGTGGGAGGAAGACAAGTTTTCTGAATGTAGTTCAGTTTGTGTGATTTCTGGGGTCTCTTGTCTTTCTTTGGCAGGGGTCTCAGACTGGCGGCCCGCGGGCCATTTGTGCCCCCCGAGTCGATGTTTTGGACCCCCCACCTTAATATGAAAGTGAGGAGCTGAAGAACCAACCAATCATGGCAGGATATATGGCTCTTGGGGGCATGACTTGACCTGTCTTGAAGCAGGGAAACTTTAGGGCAGGAAACCTGACACCCCCCCTCCCAAGACAACATTAGTGAGTTCCATATTATTTTTTACAGGAAGTGACCAATCGCACATAATTTTCTCACATTTTTAAAATTTCCATTTGTCCCAAAAAGATATGTTTTTTGCGTCCACCGTCTTTGTCCTTGGTCAATTTTCTATGTCTGCTGGACAACATTTGTTCTTGTCTATGAATGGCTAAACAATATCATCTGCATGTCCCTCCTTTTTGATGATATCTTTGTATTTGCTTTGTCATGTTTCCGTTTTCTTTAAGCTTAAAACTTTGTATTTGCTGATGTCGTTGGATCTGGTTGTCAGAAAAGTCCTTAGTAACTTTTGCTAGCGGCATTAACTTCTGTCGTTTCTTGCAGGATACGCAGACGATATTGCTTAGTAGTACATAGATAGAAAGATATTTTTAATAAACATGTTCAGTAGACATAGACAATGCACCAAAGACATAGACAGTGGACTGAAAACATTTTTGGCACAAATGGAACCCCATACAGCCCAAACTCTGCTTTCAGTGGCTCCAAGGAAAATTGAGTTTGAGAAACCTCTTCTATAGAGACTCTTGTTAAAATTAGCTTTGGTTTTTAGAACAAATACATTTTCCTAAAAATTTTAAAGTATGATGCTGAAAATATGTAAAAGAAGAAGCATGTGGAGCGCAAACAAATTGGGGCAAAAAAAAGACAAAAATCGTTGACAAAAATAGTAGAATCACACAAAGAGTGAAATAGCCCCAAAGAACAAACACAAAAAAGAGACAAAAATCCAATTAAACTATGGAGCGTGACTTAAAGTAAACAGAGTGCTTCCTTGCATTTCCAGGACGTGCAAACATCATGACACAGTTTCCATGACACTGAGTGTCATCAGAGCTCCGTGTGAGGTTGAAGTGAAAACATTTAATGAAGGTGTTACTCATTTGATGAAGAGCTTTTTTAACACAGATCAAATTGCTTCTTGTAAGTCAAATGGAACACTTTTAATTGACAAATCAGAATTATCTGAATAGATTTACTGTTATAAGGGATGTTCTTGTGAAACCTCAGAGTGAACAAGAAGAATCATTTGGTTTTTCTCTAGAATTCCTGTGGAAGGAAAAACACGATTTGACCTTTGAAGCCACAGGGTATGTTTAAATTAGAAAAGTCTTAAAATTCTCTCTCCGATCATCTTGTATAATAAAAGTGTTCCCAGTAGTTTTTTCATTATGTTTATTCAGTTTTTGATCAAAATTAGTTGTTTTCTGGGATATACCAACAAGCACTTTACAGGAACTTCCATACTGCACCACACACTTACCACAAGAATAACAGTCATACATTCCATTTTCCATCAGTTTTAGGCCTTTCATGCATGGAGGTCACTTCAATACACAGAAGGCTTTAGATGACATAAGACACATGAGATACAAAGTAAAGAAAGGATGTTAGTTCAGAAATAAGAGCTCATCGATTTGATGGCAAGCTAGATCCTATACTGACTGATGTTGAGTTCATGACTGTAACTAACACCTGTGAGACCCAAAGTTTACTGAAGACTGATACCATTGGAAGATTTATGGAATTTAAAGTGAAAGTTTTAAGCTAACCTCTGCTAGCTTTGTGGAGAATGTGTGTGTTTGTGTTAGCCTGGGGGAAATGCTGAAGGGGCAAACTCTTCCTGAAAGAGGCTGTTCTCACTCTGTGATGTCAGCTCGTGCAAACCTGCTTGTTTTAGTGGGTTGGGAGGGGCTGGTGCTCAGAACTGAGAATTTAAAACAAATACTAAGAAATGTGTGAATGGATCAAAATACTGTTTTGGGGTTGTTTATTGTCAGGACTCAGGCTGCCATGTCCCCTTTTGACCACCAGAGGGAGCCATCACCTGAGTATTGATACCTTTGGGCCTCTTCCTCACTCAAGTTCCCATCAGCCTCTACTCCCTCTTCCCAGGCTCTCCCAGGTGCTCTCAATCAAGTAATCAGTACAAACAGTATTTAGTCAGTCTCTGAGCTCTGCTCAGTGTGAGATCTTGTTTATGCTTTGCATTCTGTTCTAGCGTTCAAGCTATGATATTTTCCGGTCCCTTGACTTCTGCCTGTATTTTGACCACATCTTGCCTTGCCCTCACCTGATTGTGTTTGCTATTAAACAACCTACTGCATATGGATCCAAACGCCCCCGCCTGTTCCTTACATTTATAGTGAGGAATGATTATTATGATAGACTTAAAGGCTCAAAACGTTGATTTTTGGATGGGATATAGTTGCTATCAAACAACTAAGTATATAAAGCTATTTTAACTAAAGTTGTACAGGAAGTAGGACCTACTCAACTTTAATAGTATTAAGTGTATATTCTTAATCAAATTCTTGGGAATAGCAGAGATATTTGCTGTGATTTTTTTTTTCTTGTGAAAAAAACAAAACACTTTGAGTTCCACTGTCCCGGACATTACATCATATTAATTATAGAAATGCCACCAAAGCTTTCCATTCACACTTCACTCATTATTCTTTCTCACACAATTATTTTTAGACGTTTGCTCACCAATTTCCTTGAGACATTTTAATTGAGAGTAGCAATAACTTTATATTATTTTAATCTGTGATAAATGTCAGTTTAATTAAAAAATATGATGCATTCAAGAGCAAAAAAATTAAAGAAAAACAAGACAAATCCGTCAAATTGTTAAACTCATTAAATGACTAGTCAAAACCCTAACAGTAATGAGGCTTTACTTATAATAAAATTCAGGGTTAAGTTATTTACTTGCTTTCTAACTCAGTCTAATGCTAACAGGCTCGGCATTTAGAGATAATTATTGTTTACTCTGTTTGTAGGTGGCCGTAATGTCATGTCTGACTGAAAAATACTTGTTGAAGTGTGAGCCAGATTTTAAATAAACATGTCTGAATTAATGAGACTGACTAGTCAGAAATACATTTAGTGGTAATCACTGATCTATTGGATAACTGCATATGTGTGTAATGTTTTACCCTTGAGTCCATAGCACAGGTTTTCTGGGTGAATTATCGAGCTGAGGTTATTTTTGGTCTTTAATTATCCACCTATTTTTACATTTTCAGACGCTTCACACTGGGACACAGCAGGGCTTAGACTGCCGACAAACAAGCTGCTTTATTACACTCTCAATCTGAGCATTTATCCCTCTATAAAGGACAAATTAATTAGCTATAAAGGTCTTTTCTCTTAGAAGTTTTCAGATTTTTTTTTCTTTTCTTTTTTGGTTATTCCACTTGATACAGAGACTAGATTCACATGGTCTGAATGTCACTGCCTTGTATAACTTTTTATGGATTTTGATGGAGAATCCTTATCTATTTTTCTGCCTCGACACAGTTCTTTTGACATTTCTGCCACACGCTCATTCTTAATTCATTTTAAAAGGTAGTAAGAGGAAATGCTACAAGGAAGTGTCAAAATAAAAGTATGACATTCAAGATTTAAAGTGTAAAAGTCGATATATATAAACCAGACCCTCCAGGATTTTGTGGCAGATTGCTAAAAGTTGTGACAAAAGTTACATTTATTCATTTATTTTTTAATAGTATGTATATTTAAAATATGCCTATTCTTTTTTTTTTATTGTACATGGAATAAAACTGAACACATGGAAAGTGCAGCACTATCAACAAATACAACATTGCTGTGCTTTCATTTAACATTAGGTTGATGTTTTCTAGGACATAGTTTCTGCAAAGCAGCAGTAGTTCAATAGAAATTTGCTTTGGAGTTGTTGGCGGGACTGTGGATGTGTAGCAACACCGCCCCCTTTTCCCATCCAACTGAAACCTCTTGGTCTATGTGCTCCACCGCTAGTTCCCCTCACACTCCCGACATAGCTGTACCAGTGCAGCAAAAATGCAGATTATAGCTTTTTGCATCATAATTACAAGCTTTTTCAAACAGCATTTTCTTTTGCGTCTGCTCATAATAACATACATAATAATGTTAATAAAGAAATATTCTTTGACTTTAATTTTTTTATATATATGTCCTCAGAAAAAAAGACAACAAAAACCTTATTTTCATTGTCTCTAAGGTAAAATAAAAATTTTTTAATAATTTTTTTTGCTACTTTTTGAGTCCATCTGTCAAATGATGGCCTAAAACTGTGAAATTCACTCACTCCAGGAAAACTTTAAGCAGGTGTTTTACCAGAAAAAAAGGCACATTTGCTCATCTGTGCCATTAAAAACTTTAAGCTGTACATTTTTGGCTTCACGAGTGTTTCTCAAACAAATTTCTTATCACTTTTTCTCCCAGTTCTGCATAAAAGTTTGGTTCCCTGTTTGCTTCCAAAGCACAAAATGAGCAGGTTCAAAGACATCCTCCACTGGGTGACATTCAGAGAAGATTCATGACACCGAAAGACATAAATCAAGTTCAGCTTTGCTCTGGAATACAAACAAGGAAGATCAAAAAACACTGAATGAAAGAAGGCCTTTATAGTTTATCTGTAAATGTAGAAGAGATAAGTTTCTATTGTTTCTGTATTTTCTTTATCTTCTGGCTCAGCAAACTTTCAACACAGCATAGTTTTCATCCCACTGATAATAATGGCAAAATCTCAGATTCCAGCCAACACCAGGCTTTCAACTGTGATGTAAAGCAGCTTATCTATGGGAAGGGTTCTCTCTGTCAATCTGCATTCCCCTCTGCTTTATAGCAAGGCTTACTTTTATTTGTTTGGTGTGGTGCATGCCTCTAATCCATTGTACTTCCAATGCTTACAAATGGATTGATAGACGTGACGGCGTTCTCTATGCTAGTTCTTGCGCTGTTTGCTTTGTGTGAGTGAAATAAAATCACGAGTGACTATCAAAGTACACATGTACACATTTTCATATCATGTGTGAGACACAACACTCATGGTTAAGACCCCCGCATCAAAAATTGAATTGATGTTGTGGGGGTCGTTTTTTGATAAGCTGACTGTTCCCATTAAATCAGAACTCCAACACCTCCGAGCCAAAAACCGATGGCAAAAACCGATGGTCCCCTATCTGGACTTACTCCAGCATTTACATCTTTACCATGATGATAGACAAAAACCTTGACTTACTCAGCGTTTATACTGTTGCACTGAATACAGACAAATCCCTGAATTTACTCCAGCTTTTACACCATCACCATGGTGACAGACAAACACATGGACTTACTCCAGGCATACCGTTAACATGGTGACAGATAAACACCTGGACTTTCTCCAGCTGCCACACCGTTACCATAACGGCAGAAAAACACCTGGACTTACTCAAATGTCTACACCATTACCGTGGCAACAGAAAAACACCTGGACTTTTTCCAGCAATTACAGAGTTTCCATGACGACAGAGAAACACCTGGACTTACTCCAGCCATACTGTTAACATGGTGACAGATGAACACCTGGACTTCATCCAGCTACCACACAATTACCTTGACAATAGGCAAAAACGTGGAGTTACTCCAGGGTTTGCACCGTTACCATGCAGACAGACAGACACTTGGACTTTTTCCAGCTACCACACCATTACCATGGCAACACCAAACACCAACACTTACTCCAGCATTTACAGTGTTACCATGCAGACAGACAAACACCTGGAGTTTCTCCAGCTGCTACACCGTTACTATGATGAGAGACAAACACCTGTGTTTAAACTGTTACCATGATGACAAGTGTTGGGTACAGATTGGGTTTTATGCGGTTCCGGTGCCAAAGTGGTTCTTTGGTTTTGTTTTCTGTTGCTAATCAGTGCAAAATTATGTACTTTATTAATAAAAATAATGCCTACATCTTCCCAAATCAACAATTTTTATTCCCAAGTCGCATACTGATGTGTGGTTAAGACTCCCACATCAAAAATGTATGTTATGGGTGTGTTTTTTGACGTGCTGACTGTTCCCATTGACGTCATGGGGACGTCAATGGAAACATGACGTCATGACGTCAGAAGTCTGACGTCATGACGTCTGCAGCTCCAGTAAAGATAACAGTCCGACCCCCAAGCCCCACCCCTCTGGCTGGATTTTCATATTTCAGCTGTGGGTGGAGTCAGCCTCCAACTTCCTGGTTTTGTTATCCTTTAAAAACACTATTTTAAACCAGTAAGAAACTAGATGACTGAATATTTGCATTCCTAAATTTGTACTCAATAGGTTTGATAGGATAGAGCTAATGCTGAAAAAAGCTGCTACTATTTCTAAAATGCCACCGTAGTTCATTTAGGTTTAAGCTAACAGTAAAATTAGGTACTAAATTACACTGATAAATATGGGAATAAATTATACTTAGTTTGAATAAGCTTTACATAAATATTAGCAAAATAAGCTCAACGAGCTAGCTTAGTGCTATTTGTGACGCTATAAGCCACATTATCTTAGCGTGTGCTGGTAATTTGCAGTGTTGACTACCATGTACCACCACTCCTATTAATTTAGCAACACCTTGACAGAGAAAAAACTTCAGAAAATGTATATTTTTAATATAGCATAATTGTACTTAAATTCAAGGATGAATGGGTTATTAGGTCAGGGAATATGGTCATAAATGTATGTAAACAAATGCATTCATGCCGGACGCAATCACGTATGTTAATTTGCTCCTCGATGCCTGCCCTAAAATGTCCTTGACTCTGTCTGGTGTGAGAAGAGCCGGACACATTTGGCAACGTTTTTGTGGACTTTATTTGTTGACAAGTCATGGAAAACATGGATGATGTTGAGCGAGTAGCTTGGGTTTACATGTTTTGGAGAACTCTACAGCTGTGCAAAGGGTCACAAAGCAGTTATTTTTCCAATTGCGTTTTTTCATATTCTCTTGATTCACAAAAATTCTTTTTTTTTTTTTCCTTTCATGAAGCATCAATAACATCGGAAACATGAAATAGAATAAAACATAGTCCTCAACTTCACGAATGAAAGGGAGTAGACAGAAGAACAATGTTCTTATTTTGTGCCTGCCCCTGCTAAATCAAAATACTGACACGGTTGTATGTTTTTTTTTCTGTTTTCTGACATTTTGTGTTTTGCAGGTCAGCTGTCACTCCTCCTGGATGGCCCCTCCTTCCCTGGTGCTCTCTGTGGAGGCGTGCACAGCTGTCTGCACTTTGTAATTAAGATTATTTAAGTTGCAGCATTTCAGTTCTCTGTGTCGGTGCGTCCCTGTTAGGACTGTGAGGTCCTTTTTTATGTTCCCAATTCTTCAAGTGTTTTTCTTAGTCTTTAGTTTTGTGTCGTTTTGAAGTTTCCCTCTTGTGAGGCGTCTTTTAGTTATTAAAAAAAAACTCAACCTGCCTTTCCGAGTCCAAGCCTGGTTCTCTGCTCCTGGGTTCTTGTCACCCCAGCTGTCACAAATACTCATTCATTTAAACCAATATACATAGTTTAGTTAACCTCAACATTGGCTATTCACAAGCAATATAATATAATACACAATAAGAACATTTGAGTAAAGAAATACTCAAATGCAAATTTTGAGTTTAATGTTTTTTTTTTTTTTAGAATAGAATAGTTTATTTCAAACATGCAAAAAAAAAAAAGATAAAAAAGATAAAAAAAAAATATACAGAGCATAAATCACAGCAAAAAAAAAAAAAAAACAAACAAAATCAACAAACATGTTTGAAAAGGGGATAGGCAGAAGCAAATGCTTGTTTAGGCCTATCCCTTTATATCATTAACTTATAACGTAAATATTTCCCAGTTCTTAATTACAAACAAAACAATACAATATGACAACAGCTTTAAATTTCTCTTATTTTCACAAATGAAATGATGCAAACCATCCACAGTCACATGTCTACAATCCTTTTTTTTTTTTTTTTTTTTTTTTTTTCCTTCTTTTCTTTCCCTTTACATACTTATGGTAGTTTTTATTATGCAGTTATATACTTTGATAACAGCTTCTCTTTCATTTTCATAGTAAATAGTTTGATGCTTGTACATTGTTTATAGTTTATGTCAAGCCCGTTCCACAGTTTTATCCCACACACTGATACGCACATACTTTTTCTAGCTGTTCGAATTTTTGGTTGTTTGAAGTTACCATGTCCCCTCAGTGCGTAATCACCGTCCCTCTGTCTAAACTGTTTCTGAAAATTATGGGGTAGTAATTATTGTAGGCCTTGTAAAGAAATTTTGCTGTATACAAATGAACTAAATCAAAAAATTGATTACATTAGAATTTAGAAATAACATGTTAGTATGGTCACAGTATCCCACTTTATGGATTGTTCTTATTGCACGTTTTTGGAGGATGAAAATGCCATTTAGTGATGTTTATATAGTTGTTGCCCCATACTTCAACACAATAAATTAAATTTGGCAATATTAATGAACAGTACAATGTGTGCAAAGATTTGTACTTCAGAATGTATTTTACTTTATGAATTATTCCAATACTTTTAGATATTTTACTCTGGATATATTTAATATGTGGCTTCCAGGTTAATTTGTTATCGATAATTACGCCAAGGAATTTAATTTGGGGTACCATTTCAATTATATTATCTTCAATATATATTGGCAATTCTGAGTTAATTTTAGAATTGCCAAACTTAATTGCCTTAGTTTTTTTTAAGTTTAAAGATAGCTTATTTATGTCAGTCCATGTTTTAATTTTTTTAAGTTCAGAATTTATTGTGTTTATTAGTGTGTTGTAATTGTCGTTTGAATAAAATATGTTGGTGTCATCAGCAAACAGTATTATTTTTAATAAACGTGACACATTGAAAATATCGTTTATGTAGAGGTTAAATAATTTGGGGCCTAGAATTGAGCCCTGAGGGACACCACATGCAATGCCCTCTAGTGTTCTTAATATATATCCTCCATGATCATTTATATGCTGCAAGAACATGTCCAAAACATGTCTCGTAAAGTTGGTCTTTAAAATCCATCCAATTTTTCAAAAAGACTATTTAACTAATAAAATAGTTGTTTTTTTTAGGATCTATTCGGGGTCCAGGGGCCCGTTTCAAGAAGCAGGTTCAACAAATTTAGAGTTGAAACCTGAACTTAGAGTCACTGGACTCAAAATTCCCGAACTTAGAGTTTTCGGTTTCAGAACAGCTGAAAATGTTTGATTCAATCAACTTGAAGTTGTTGGAACCAGAATCAGGTTCGAGCGTCGCGAGCATTAAAAGCCCTGATCAATGGAGCACAGACAGCACGATTCACCATGGCAACGGGAACAAACATCCGAGTTACTTCTGGCAACGGAAATTGATAAGTTCCTCCAAGCATATGCCGACTACAAGAACATTTTCTGCAAGAAAAGAAACCCAGCTGCAGCGGTAAAACAGAGAGAAAATATCTGCAGAGTTAATGCATACGTCTACATTTGAATCATTTCAAATAAAGAATAAATAATAATATCAGGAAGGTTGTGTTGTCACTTGTTAAGTAAGGAATGGTTCTTGATCTGTTAATAATTTAACCAGTCATCTCCGTAATCGCATGAATGACCGTTTTCCTCAATCCCCCCCACCACCACAGACACACGGATACTGCACGCTAAAACGAAACACTGTAGCTGCCTGAGATATGTTAAAAATAACCATTTATTTATATTTAATTCTCAAGACTTAAAAAATTTTAGCTGAAAAGTATTTTTTTATTACATAAACATGACGTGCCGGGGCCGGGTTTTGAACTTGAGACGTCAGAAACGTAGGCAGCGCCGCTGACAACCGAGCTAATGCTTGTTCTGTATTGCGCTGTTGTATACGAGTTCCAACCCCCTACCGGTTTTTGAGATTTAATGATTTCGATTTTTAAGGGTTTCAAATGATGAAAATAAAACTCATTATTAATAGCAAATCCCTGGAATAACTCACTATTTATAATGTCGCTCAAATAAAAATGAATCGGAGAAACTCCAGTCAATCGACTCGTGTCCTCAAATCCTTTCCCGACATAAATAACATTTCTTCTGGATTAATCCAGCCTCCTCTCTACATGATCCTCTATGAATGGACATGTCATTTTGGTTTCTACTGGTGGAAACGTGACGTCTCCAATGTGAATGTTCTCTAAATATTAATGAAGAACTCAGATTTGAACATCTTTCACTTTAAAAAGGGGCGGAGACCGCAGAGAACTCTAAGTTTCCTGAAGAAAACCTGCTCCAGACCAGGTTTTGTTCACAGACTCAGTTGCCACAGTGATTGATTCTGAGTTCAGCTTAACCCGCTTCTTGAAACGGGCTTGGTTTCACCCACTTTCACGGGTTTGAGTTATCTCTCTTTCTGAAACCGAAAACTCAGAGTTTTGCTGAATTTGGAGTTTGCGAACTCAGAGTTCCAACAAAACCTGCTTCTTGAAACGGGCCCCAGTAGATGTGTCAAACTGTTTACATAATAGAAGACACAATAATAAAGGAAAAACATCAATGTTTTGGTGTCATCACAATGTAAAAATAAATCTGTTAAATGCCAGTGTGTAAGTAACGTCTAACGTTCTAACTGTTTCCACTTGTCATCTGTCCCCTTCTATAAATCCAATTCCATAAGCTGTACACAATCCTTTTCCTGAGAGTGAGTGGTGGATTCTGCTCAGAGGCCTGAGTCTCTCAGCCAAGACCGTGATAATACAATGAGATTTGTGAGTCCCTCGCTACAAGCAACAGGCCAAAGTGAGGGAACGCCAGCCATCCAGATCAAATGACTGAACTCTCTGGAGTGCTGTGTGCTGTCAGCATGAAGGATGCCATCCTGATTTGTTTTGATTAGTGAGCATAAATCTGCAGGAAACAAAGCAGTGACAGAAAGCAAAGGGTTTCCCTGTTTTATGGCCGCATGCAGCCCAGCCTGACCACAGCGCTGTATGAAAACAGTTTCTGCTCATGGATCATTGACCACCATTCTAAGAGGTGAATTACTGCAAGGAAAACTTTTCTATTCCCTCCTTCCTTAAGATCCAGTTGGAGCCAAATTTGCCATGCATCAGAAATGACCTTCTATCAGCTCCCACCAAACCCATTACCAGAAAAATCATCTTTGGAGATGAGGAATCACATCTCGCTGTTGCCTCTCTCGTGCAGTAAAAGATGATGTCCCTGGAGACCTCCTCTGTCCTTGAATGTGTTAGCCAAGGTCTAAAATCTGACTAAATCTAGTTTCATGTGCTGCATAAAAGTCTGTTAAGGTAGTGCTGCCAGATTCTCTGAAATGCAGACATTATATCTCAGGGGTAGGGAACCCTGGTCCTCAAGAGCCACATTCCTGCATGTTTTCCACCATACCCTCCTCTGGCATGTTCTTATTGGCTGAACACACCTGAACCAGGTAATCAGTGTAGGGACTCATGACAATTACCTGGGTCAGGTGTGTTCATCCAATAAGAACATGCCAGAGCTGGGTATGGTAGAAAACATGCAGGTATGTGGCTCTTGAGGACCAGGGTTCCCTACCCCTGTTATATCTTGATCTCCTCATGACAACTGGAAATTCCTGCAGGAGTATATCACAACAGGACGTTTGTATTCCATGAAGTGATAATGAACTACATTTCCCATAACGAAGTTCTTTAATACAATGTTTAGACCAACTTTGAGGATTGTGCTGTTTATTTTATTTATTTATTTTGTATGGAGCCGAAATAGTCTTGCGTGTGTGAGTAATTTCTGCTAAAACAAATACTTTTAGCAAATAGCAGACACAAAAAGAGTGAGATTTTCTCACAGAGAGACTATGGTTTGTGGCCACCACCAATCTGCCGCAAGTCTCCCCATTTATTAGAATTTTGGTTCCCTGGGTTACAGAGAAGCCTCAAAATAAAAGTCAACAATAGCATCCCCCAAATGTTCCCACATTTCTGCTTCTCGACTTGTAAAAAGAAAACAACGAAAAAAATCCCAGCACAGCAACCTTCAACCTCTAGGTTATACAGGGAGACAAAGATAAAAATGAGGCTACTAGAATTATACGAACATGTCATAAAATATGCATTCAACAGTGTAATTCTTAAATTTGTCCTTTTTGGCCTCCTGTTTGTGTGTAACTTTTGATTTGTGCGTGCGTTATTCTTGATTTGTAACTCATTTTGTGTGTAACTGTGAATACTTGCAATCGTGTATTCACATGTCCAAAAATTACAAAATACAAAAAAAAGCAAAACAGATTTACTACACGCACAACTTTAAATTACAGCAACTTGAAACACATACACAATTACAGACAAATCTGATTTGAGACCTGCGTCTCACCTTGTTGAACTATATCACTGCGTCCAGACCAAAGATAAGTAGTTATTCAAGTACACGCCTTAAACATTACAAATCAAACTGTTTTTTTTTTCAATATGAATAAATAAAATTATACACTAAAATTTAGCCCAAACTACATCGTGTTATTTTCAATCCTAAATATTGTCACTGCTGCTTTTCCAGTAGTAAATCCTTACGATTACATAGAAAATTATTAAATTCTGAGAGAAGTTTCAGACTCTGTGGGAGTTTGTTCCATTCTTTGATGACTTTAAGAAAAGGCTTTCTGTCCGAAGGCCGAGCTCCGTTCAGATAACCTGACTAGAGGACCTTGTGGTGCTGGACAGAGCTGGACATATTTTTTCAGTGGTGGAGGGGCCACATTGTTTAAAATTTTAAAAAGTAATTGCATATTCCTGTAAATAGTTATACTGTCAAAGTTAAGCATGCTATGTTTTGAAAATATTGGACAATAATAGGATCCCAATGGTTTTTTATCTAATGGTTTAACTGCTTGGTTATACAGTGATTTTAAAAGTCTTGTTGTTGTCTCGCATACTTGAGACCAACAGGATATACTATAACCAATGTGAGAAAGATTGACTTCTGCACATTCGTGGATCAGTTTGTTTCGAATGTTTCTAAAAATGGACAAACTGTATGTAATGGTATTTTACCCTTTTTAACATGTTCTTTGAAACTTAAATTTGTATCAAGAATAACTCCCAAGTACCTAAATTCCTCTAGTGTTTTAATTTGACTCTTATTCATGTTTAAACATGGAAAGGAAGACTTCTGTTTTTTTTTATTTGTTTTAGCAAAATATATTACCACTGTTTTGTTAAGATTCAAAGAGAGAGAAGCTTTTTCCAGAACTCAATTGATCCCTATTAGCAGTGAAAGTACAAAGTCCAGAGCAGCCATAGACTGCTTGGTGAGCCTGTGGAGTGAACATATTTATGCACAGTTAAGGGTAAGTAAGTGTCAAATGCATAAGACACAGCCTCGTCATATGGATTTATAATTTCTTTGCCCCCCCCCAATCCTTTGCAGGAAGTTCGTTACTGCTGTTCAACTGATAACTCTTCTCCTTGCTTGCAGCTTGACTGTCAGAAACGAGAAAATGAGACAATCAGTGCATGGTCTGTGGATGTCCAGTGTGTATCACGTGTATGCAGCAGTCGCCTGCAGTCAGTAAGACTTCAGCACGCAGACCTTATTAGTGACTAGAGTGTGGTGTAAGGACATCGTTCAACCACTGACGGTGGAAATCACTGGACAGAGCAACCCCACCCCTTTTGTGCTCCAAATAGGAAGCACTGGTTTCAAGAAGGCCAAAATCCCATAGACTTCCATCGACTTCCAAGCTAACATCCAAATGCTCTTTCATTGATTTACAATCCTTTCCAACTGCGGTCAAATGAGCCGCCGTTCACATTTCCGTGGTCACATCAAGAAGCTCCGTGGAGTCTTGTGGAGATTTTCCAGAGTTCTCAGCCCTGCTACCGTAAGTATTGGATGAAACTCACACCAAAAATTCAGTGAAAAGATGCTGATTGGAGCACAAAAATGTGAACGGCGGCTCATTTGACTGCAGTCAATATGAAGATAGCATCTTCTCTTCTCCAGAACCTGAACTAGATACGCTAGCCGGACCAGATGAGGGTTTAGTCGATGTGCAGCAGAGCTGTTCTAATATAAAGAAGGCTCATTAAATACTCAGAAATGCCAAAACAAAATGATTTCTTATTACATTTGTTACTTATTTGTTAATATTACTCTGATAACTATTGAGGGGTGAATCTGACTGCTGCTTTTGGTTAAAGGCGAGCCCAAACAGATGTCAGTTGATGTACCATAATAAACCTGTATGACCTAAATCGCTCCTTCTTGTAATCCTTTGTCGCTTGCATTGAAACTTGGTCTTAAACTTTAAAATCAATGCATGCAAACTGTGTGCCAATTTGCATGTGGGGATTTCATATCAGGATTTCTAGCCTAGAAACTATCGGGAGACACATGGCTGCTGGACTCAGCCGATTTCTGAGAAATTTGGTCTTGTGTTTGCTGTAAAATGACAGGTTGTTTTATTAAAACACTCAATAACATCCATGCCTGTTGAAATTCTAAGAAAAAAAAGAGTAAAATTAAAAGCCATCAGAAACCTGTTGCCTGTTTGCCCATATCGTGCCTGTTGGTGTGAAGCTAATAATGGAGCTCGTTCCAGCAATGTTCTACACCGCATTTCAACTCCTGCAGGACTTTTCTACTAGATTTTGCCTGCAGCTGCTGCAACACAATTATCTCCCTCTTAATGTGACTCGAAATATGCACAATGTCCTCACACTGACTCACACATGGGGCAGATCCATCTCATTCCAGCTCTTTCATGATAAGGGTATTTTTAGAAAGCCTTTTTTGTGTGCTGGTAGGATTGTGTTAATTGGCTTGTGGCCCCAAGCTCAGGGAGATGAGTTAACGGTGAGATTTCTCTATGATCGCCATCAAAATTCCTCTCAGGACAAGAGCCTGCGTAACTCTTCTCTGAACTCCTCAGCTCGTCTCGGTTCGTGTCCCCATTTTCTCATCTGCGAAATAAAGTCACGAGACAGCTGTGAGGGTTTCCAATTTGCACAGGAGTGTCTGCCACCCAAAGCTTCTGTTTGTGCTCATGGTCCATCTGGCCCGCTGCTATAATAAGCCTCTTTTTTTTGTTATTTCATCAAGTGTGTCATTGATGGTTAGCAGATAAGCTGCTGGTGGTGCAGCACCTCAATGGACAAGAAGTCAATAAATATTTAATTAAAAACTAATTACCACACGCCATAAGACGAGCTTTGCTCTGCTCTTTAGATGACTCAAAAAAGTCCTGATTTTGATCTTGATTTTGACCCAAAAATCAATAAATACAGCTCTAACATACAGTATGTTTCAGTATTTCTATTTAAAACATACAAAGAAACAGCTAGGGTTAAATATAGGGCATGAAGAATGTCAACACGTAAAGGTTAATTAAGTTTCATTCTGAAAACTAACTGCATTTTTAAGCTATTTCAAGTATTTGGTGTGAATATGCCATTTTTAAGAGAATTCATTTTTTTTCCTAACTAGACGAATAATTTCAAATACCTTTTAACAAGGACTAGGAGCATTGAATTAATTATAGTTACTCATTACTTAATACAAAAACAATTCAGTTAATTACTGCTTATTTTTTAAGTAACTAGTTACCAGAAAAAGTAATATTTGCAAAACTTTGCAACATGTTTTCCAAAATATTAAGTATTTGTGTCCTTTTCACAAGTCAATAGAAATGAGGAAGAGATCAA
The DNA here is from genome assembly GCA_003999625.1 of Oryzias javanicus. Taxonomy (NCBI): domain Eukaryota; kingdom Metazoa; phylum Chordata; class Actinopteri; order Beloniformes; family Adrianichthyidae; genus Oryzias; species Oryzias javanicus. The sequence continues at coordinate 5,358,058 of CM012458.1, forward strand.
ATGTAATAAAATGTAGATACATTGATAAAAGCAATAATCAATAAAAAAATACAAAACATTAAGATAAGGACTTAATAAAATACAAAATATATTGATATAGTTTATTCTGAATGGCTTAAGAAAATCATGGCAGGGCCCCTTTAAGAATGAAATCATTGTTAGAATACTTTTTACAGAAAAAAAAAAAACTTTAGAAACACTAATTATATATATTTTTTATTTATTTTTTGACATTCTCTCTTTGTTTTTAGTCGCTTCCTTCAACTTTCCTGACTGTAACTACATCTATCAACAGGTCTTCCATCCACACCACAATCAATCAGCTTCAAGCCTTTCATCTAGTCTGTTGAACACAAGGAGATCCATCTTTTCTTCTTCCATCGTGTCAGCAAATTTTCCTTGTCAAAGTCCCTGCATTCAAACTTTCTACTCTTGGTCCTACACTACACTACTGCCTTTCCTTTTCTCACTGTTTATGAATATACTTTCCTCCTCTCCATCTTCCATCAACAGTTGTCCAATTTTTATCAACACCTTGGAAGGTGGAGGCCAAAAGCTCCAGTGATTATAGCTGTTTATTTAGTGCACAACTGATCTGGTGTCAAACTTTCTATGTCTGATTTGCATAAAATTATCTTTGAATTTCCATCAGATCAATTTCCTGACAACGCTCTGCTTTTACCTGAATTTGGGACTCACACATATGGCTATACTGTTTATTGTAGCTTCACAAATATTATTTTTTTTTTCTTCTGGATGCATGAGACTAAATAAATGAACAAATATTTGATGCATGAATAATGATATCCTGTCAGAAAATGTGTTTCTGTCAGGAATATGCTTTAGAAATGTTTTCTTGGTTCTTCAGTTTTCAGGTTTTGTGTTCCCTCTCTCACACCAGATTTAAATTGATAGTAATCCATAGCTGACTTTATGTGTAAATCATCTTCAGTGAATAATGGCATTGTCTCATTTGACACCCTCTTCAGTTGTTGATGGTTTTCAACTTCAAGTTTCTTGGATTGAAAGAAAATGTTCTTACAAAGACAAGAACTGACCAATGATTAAATTGTAATAGATTTAGGAAATAAAGAGCACTTCAGAGGCAAATGTCAGTTCTACCATAAAAACCCCCAATGCTTAAGAGAAAATTACTTCTTTTATTGGCTGCACACAGCAGTGACCAGTATGAAGCAGATGGTAAGAATAGAAGCAGTTAAGGTTATGTGGATTTACTAAGCAACAGTTCAAGGTCTTTTCTTTATTTCATAAAGGCTCGTGTGGGCTGGAGACGATGTTGAAGTCTGAAGGCTCATAAGCAGATACATTTGAAGAGTTTTTATGGGATCGTTTCCACTAAATTTCTCACAGAAGGAGATTCATTTAATTCTTCTGTTATGATTGGAGCTTTTTTCTAGGTTTTGTTGTTTCAACTATTCAACTTACATTTTAAAAAATATATATATTTGACATGGCAATATTAATTGAAAAATTAAAACCTACTCCAATTAAGATCATTTTGTTGGTGTTTTTATTATGTTCTTGTAGAATTTTTTCAGACGAGGCTGTACATATGTGAAGAAAATTAAGCTTAAAATTGAATTTTTAGGTTTTAGATCTCGATAAAGTGTGTGGCATTGATATCGGTGCCACACATTTTTGCAGCACCGATAATGTTAGATTGAAGGTGTGTGGGGCTGTAAGCCAGAGGGAAAGAGTGTAAACTATGGTATGATGGGAAATTAGCGCAAGCTTACTACATGTCAACAATCCCAGCCACAACTCAGAGGCAAATTTCTGAAGAACTCCTGCCACTCTGCAGAAAATATGTCTTAAAAGACACACGTTTTTTTGTTTAGGCTAACACGCCATAATCATGATTAAAATATCACTACACTATCAGAAAAAGAAGGACCAAATTGTACCTTTAGGGGTACAATGGCTTGTCACTGGGGTGGTACCCTCAAGGGTACTTCTGGTGTACCCCCAACACTTGGTATTTATTTGTACCCCTATGATTTGGACCTTATCAAGATCAGAATAGTACCTTTGGTGGCCAAATAGTACCCTAATTCTAGAGTACAATTTTGTTCCCTTTAATAAAAAGGTACAAACTTGGCCTTCAGGGACCAATAAATTTAATTTATATTCATATACGTGCACCATCCCCCCCCCCCCCCCCACACACACACACACACACACCCCTACACCAAAAAAATTAACTTTAGACATACCATAATTGATACATTTCATTTGTTTATTTCATATTTAAAAGCATTTTACAGTTCATTTTATTTTAAACACAATGTCAAACAGAAAAATATAAATATCCACAGAAGTGACATATGCATGGAAGTCCATTTAATCCAGGTTTGAGAACAGTCCATTCTCTGTGCATACAGGATCAGAGCTAACAAAGTGGTGATCATATGATAAAGGAATTAAAACTTTGCTTCAAAGAATCCATAGTGTCAATATTTAACCCTTGTGCCATCCCAGGCATTTTTACATTAAAAGTCGGGTCATCTGGACCCCACGATATAGGAAATATACACTGCTGTATATTATAGGAAAAAAAAAAAAAAAGGAAATATACACTGCTCACAAAAATGAAAGGAGCACTTTAAAGGAACACATTAGATCCATCAGATCTCAATATGAAGTTGAATATCTATACAAACAACAGGGCAGTGTCTTAGGAACAAAAGGATGCCAAGTCTTTCAATGGAAATAAAAGTTTTTAGTCTACAGAGGCTCAATTGTGTAGACACCATTAAATCAGAGTGAAATGAAGATGTATCAGGCTAGTCCATTTTCTCCAAAACTTAATTTCTGCAACTCAAAATGCTTTTCAATATCTTGTGTGGCCCCCCACGAGCTTGTATGCATGCTTGACAACGTCGCGGCATGCTCCTAATGAGACGACGAATGGTGTCTTGTGATATTTCCTCCTAGATCTGTGAGAGCATCCCTGAGCTGTTGTACAGTCTGAGGAGCAACCTGGCAGCACCTAATGGACCCAAACATGATGTCCCAGAGATGTTCTATTGGGTTTAAGTCAGGGGATGATGAAGGCCATTCAATTGTTTCAATTCCTTCATCCTCCAGGTTCTGCCTGCAGACTCTTGCCATGTGAAGCCGGGCATTGTCGTGCATTAGGAGGAAACCAGGACCTACTGCACCAGCGTAGGGTCTGACAATGGGTTGAAGGATTTCATCTGGATACCTTATGGCAGTCAGAGCACCATTTCCTAGGCAGTAGAGGTCTGTACGTCCCTCCATGGATATGCCTCCCCAGACCATCACTGACCCACCACCAAACCTGTCATGTTGAACCTCATTGCAGGTAGCAGAACGTTCTCCTTGTCTTCTCCAGACTCTTTCACGTCTATCACAGGTGCTCAGGGTGAACCTGCTCTGGTCTGTGAAAAGTACAGGGCGCCAGTGGTGGACTTGTCAATTCTGGTGTTCTTGAGCAAATGCCAGTGGAGCTCCACGGTGCTGGGCAGTGAGCACAGGGCCCACTACAGGACGTGGGGCCCTCAGGCCACCTTTATGAAGTCTGTTCCTGATTGTTTGGGTAGAGACATTCACACCAGTGGCCCTCTGGAGGTCATTCTGTAGGGCACGAGCAGTGCTCAGCCTGTTCCTCCTTGCACAAAGGAGCAGGTATGGATCCTGCTGAGGGGTTGAGGACCTTCTATGGCCCTGTCCAGCTCTCCCAGAATAACCACCAGTCTCCTGACATCTCCTCCATGTTCTGGAGAATGTTCTGGGAGACACATTAAACCTTCTTGCTGCAGCACGTGTGGATGTTCCATCCTGGAGAAGTTGGACAACCTGTGCAACTTCTGTAGGGTTAAGGAATCTCCTCATACTGCCAGCAGAGATAATTACACAAGACAGAATCAGCACGAGTGGAAAACCAGCCAGAAAAGATCAAGAGGGAGAAACTTGAAATGACCACATGTAACACCAGTCCTGTTTGGAGGGTTTTCTAATTGTTGCCACTGACGTGCACCTGTTGTTAATTCCATGAACACCAATACAGATGAAATTGATTAACGAGGCCCTCAGCCAGGCAGGTTTCATTCAATTCATGCCAGGCCCAATAAAAAAAGGGTTCCTTTAATTTTTGTGAGTGGTGTGTATCAAAATATGATTGGTGTGGGTCTTTAAAGGCTAAAAGCTCCCTAGAAAAGACATAATTGAGGGTAATGGCTGTGATTGTCATCAAACATAATAGCTACTCGAGTGGAAAAACACAATTTATCTTCAGTGTTCTGCTGTTCTGGAACTTGCTCTGACAGATTCTGGCCAACTTGTGTCTGGCAGTTTGTGGACATCATATTTTAGCATGAATTTGGCAAAGGTGAGACATTTGGAAAACCAGTGGTCCCTGGTAACAAGCAACAGAGAAAGAAAACACAACCTACTACTTTCTATGTTGTTGTATTTCAAATCGGATTTTGAAGGAATTAAAAAAAAAAAAAAGAAACTTCTAACCAGCAAGTTCAACTTCATCACTTGTACCTTCTCATTCACAAAAACCCTAACAGAGAAGATGGCACAATACCTCTCCAACATCCTGCAACGTTCTCTTAGACTTTCAATTTCCAAAGTCCGCACAGTCTTTGGTCAAAACTCCTTTGATTTTGCTGCAAAAAGAACACATTACAGAAATCTCTTAAACTTAATGTTCTCTAATCACATTATTTATTTAAGCAGAAGCTGCTAAAGTCCCTAGTTGACTTCTGTACTTGTTGATCCCTTTCTTCTGGCTCGATGTCTGCAAAGGCTGTTTTAATGTCACTGTTGTCATTAAAAAATGCCTGTCTGTCATGGCTTAATGTGCATTGTTCTTAGTCTTTCCTTTGTTTTTCTTTCATTATTATTATTGTTTTTTTTCTGGCTTTAAATTTACTAGTCCTTGTCAGGTCATCACTGTAAATGAGAATTTGTTCTTAATTGATCCTCCTGGTGAAATAAAGGTTAAAGAGAAAAAGAGATCAAATTTGACTCATTCATGACACGTGACGAGTCGCCCAGTCATGTGACAAAAACTGAAAATCCATCCGCTACTTTCTTATAGCAGCAACACAAACCACTAAATTGAAACTACCAAGCTAGAAAATATAACAACAAAAACATTTTTTTGGAAAGTTACTTTCAAAGAAAAGAGCCAATGAGGAAGCAGAAGAAGAACCTTTGACTTCATTAAAAAAATGAATAAATCTGCATTTAAAACACAAAAACAGGTTTTTTTCTGTCCAAATAGGAATTTATTATGACAGTTGTTCCCACAGACCAAAATAATGCAGAATATCCCACAAGCAACTGTCTAATGTTGTGTGGATCTTGCTAATAAAGTTTCTCAAAAGGTGGATTCATATTCCTGACTATAAAAGAACAGCTTTAGTGACTGCTTTGTATTTATCCATTGCGCCTTAAAAGTTGGACGAGACTGAAATTGGTGTTTGATTTTTTTTAGCGTTCACTTTGACATTTATGGGTTAAGGGGAAACCTATATCACATAATATTGCTTCCTTATACAATTTAGTATGCAAATAAAATTTAAAGTATCTGCAGATGTTTTACAGGAGGAAGATAAAAAAAAAAAAAAATTACCTGCAAAAGTTAATTGAAATTGGAGCCTAGAAAAAAAAAAAAAAAAAAAAAATCAGACGCCAACTTCCGGCCTGTCTGTGAAATTACTGTCTGACATTAAAGCGGTCTGTGGCCTCAGGAAGGTTAAGACCACTGTCTTAAACCTCTAGCAAGTAGAACAGTGTTTTTCAACCTTTTTTGAGCCAAGGCACACTTTTTCAATGAAAAAAATCCCGCGGCACACCAGTATCCAAAAGGTAAAAAATTTTAATCGGTATTAATGTACAATCTAATTTACATTTTTTAAATAAGTGGGGAAGCGTCATTGCAGCACAGAGGCGCTGTCATTTTAACCCAGTGTTTCTCAATGTCAATTCTCGTACCCCCTCCACACACATAAACACAACTTTCTGCTGCGAATATCATTGGTACCATTAGTCAATTTCTCAAGTTAAACTTTAACCTCTTCAAAACAGTCTACATTTATATCATTAAAGAATGATTAAAAAAATATATTTAAAAAAATTATAAATAATCAGTTTTTATTAATGTTTCTTTTTTTAAGAATACTTCCAAAACTTTCAAAGTGAAAACAACAATTTTCCTTGTTTCCCTCCACAGTCGTGATGGGAATTCTGGCTTTTCTCAAAAATTCTTTCTTTTGCATTAGCTCTCTGAAAACAGCGGCTTTTCAGCTGCAAAATGACTTTTTATGTTGTTTTTTTTGCTTTATTTAATTTATCATAAACTATTATATAAGATTATGCACAAAGTCCATAATGTAAACATGTTTTCATTCATTTAAAGTGTCTATTATGTTTATGTTGTTATTTATCCCTTCCAGACAGAATGTAACAAAATCAATGAAAAAAAGAACTATTAACTATTCAATTTTTAACTCGATACATTTTAAGTTTTTTCCTTTTAAACACATTTGAAGTGAACACAAAACTCTGCAACCACAACCAAAAATACAATTTAAATAATGAAAAACTAATAAATAAGGGCTTTTATTCACAATACAATTAAGAAAGACAAAAGAGTCTCAGCTTTGAGATTGAAATCTGGTTTCTTCTCTCGGTCTTCTCTCTCTCTCTCTATATATATGTATATAATAAAATATAGAATATATCTACACATATAGAAGGATTTCCTGCAAACTCTTTCCTTCATACTGTCAAAAAAGTCAAATTGTTCCAGTTTTTTCTTCTTTTCTAATGTCTCGAGTTTCTTGAAGGTTTTGTGTTGATGTTCTCTCTCTCTCTCTCTCTCTCTCTCTCTCTCTCTCTCTCTCTCCTCAGCTCTTGCGCTCCTTTACACCCCCCCTCCCCCCAGCAGGCGCACTCTATTTCTCTCCGTTGTTTCTTTTGATCTCCGTTAAATATTTTTCAATCACAATTCTTGAGGTTTAATTCTATATTCTTCTCTCTGTGTGGATATCCCGGTCACTGTCTGTCCTCCGATCAAATGTTTAGTAACTAAAATAAATGGTATGATCCCTGGGTCGCACCGCGCCCCCACCATTTGAGAAAGTCTGCTTTACCCCAATGCATCCTGGGGGATGTAGTGCATAACTCGCGCGTATTCCGGATATACTCACGTTTCTGAGCTTCATTCTTTTTTCACTTCTTAAACTGTCTGACACCGGATCCTGCAGGAAGTTACACCGCTAAACACGAGCTGTAGCGGCTTTTTTGTTAGACCGAGAGATTTATGAGCCGAAAAGGAACAAGGAAGTGAGGACGTTAACCACTTCTGATTGGTCAGATTATGACATGTGATCAAGCCTCCAACAATGATTTGGAGACAGTTGAAGGGGCGGAAATTTTCTGAAAAGCGAGTTTGCAGCTGGTTTGCGGCCAGATTGCGGTAACATTATTCTGATTAAAAGTCATTTATAGAAACATTGAAAAAATATTTTACAATCTTGCATATTCTAAACTATCTACCAGAGTTAAATCAGGGCCCGTTTGGATGAACGCAGAGCGGATTCCCTAGTGATGGTAAATGTTTTACATATGTGAAAATTGGTTATTTGCCGCGGTACACCTGACCATCTCCCACGGCACACTAGTGTGCCGCGGCACACTGGTTGAAAAACACTGAAGTAGAATATAAAGTGAGGAAACAGCTGACATAAATTAAGCCATAAGTACAAAAGACGTACGAGAGAAGAGGCCTTAGTTTAAGCAGATATGGTTTAATAAAAGTTTTACTTTTCATCGATAAGGTTAAAGGAATCTTGTGCAGCACATTAAAATAAACCAAATTTGAAAATGACCACTTTAAATGTTTCATTTATGGAACAACCTTGATCATTTCACGTCCTCTCAAGAACAACTCAGCCAAACTGTAAGATGTAAAACACCTGGAAGCTTGACTTTCTTATCTGCTGTTCCATATTGAAGATAAAAGAATTCCCATTTAGTGGCTGGTGTATTTCACAGCAAAGTCTTGATCCACGAGATATGTGTGATCTGTGAGATTTATTTTTTATCAGTTTGAACTTGTGTATTCAAGGTAATGAGCCGATTAAATCAAGATAAAATGCAAAATACAAAAGAAGCAGGAGTTTGTTTAGTTTTAACTGATGGCTCATTTCAAAGGAAAAAAGACCTGACTGAATAGTTATGGCTTTTACCAATTAACATAAAACATACTTACAAAGTTATTAACGATTGCAGTCCTTGAATTAAGTCTATGACATGCTCAATGATTGAAAAGAGTGGAAACATTATTAGATCAAATAAATTATCATAAATAAACACACAATCTGTTAGAATATAGGCCCATCTCAAATTATTCTATAACCCTTTACTTTGTAGGGGGATTTGAGGCTAGTGGTGTCCAAACTTTTTTTTTTTTTTTTTTTGGCAGATTATTGGGGCTTGCTATCCCTCTCTCTGAAGGGTGAACTGTGTGCTGGGAAGGAAAAAAAAAACACATTTCTGTGCTCTGAAGAAGAGAAGTTTACAATAAAATGTGAGCAATGATTTTTTGTTTATGCATGACTTTTTTAAGTTATAAAAGCACTGTTGTTATGAATTTTCCGAGCGCTGGTAGCACCGCGCTACAGTAGATGACCAGCGACTGATGACATCATCAAGGAATGAATATAGATTAATGTGTGTGTGTGTGTATATATATATATATATAAAAATGCTCTCATCTCAATAAATAAATCCTGAAATGTTCATCTGGTGTCGTCTGCATTTTTGACCAAATTTCACAGCAAAATGAACCAATTTACCGTCATCATTCTGTTTGTGCCTAATTTTGAGGAGAAACGCTGGGCTACACAGTGTATATCCATAATTCTTAAAATAATTTGATTTTTGTTTTTGTGGGTGAAACGGAGACACGCTGCCAAAGGATGACATCATAAATTGGGCGGCACCCACGAGGAGGTAAAGGCGGAGCCTCAGAGATCGAGGCATCTTTGTTCCAGGTATGAAAAGAGTTACCAAACATAGCTCATATTGCATAAATAATTATTTTTTTATTGAATATATGACCATACATATGGATATAGATTACTCTGAAAGACTTAAGAAAAACATGATATATGCCCTTTCAACTATATTTCTATTTTTGCAAAACCAGTTAAAAAGCCAAAAAAACAGCCCATTAACAATAGATGGAGCATGTTTTTAGGGGAAGCACTATTACAATGAAGAACAATTCATTATGTATGGTAAGGAGAGAAAAACCGTTGTCAGGGGAGGAAAAAGCCCAAAATGTCAGTGTAGTTGAGACAGAATGTCAGCCCTGATTTTTCGGAGGAGTCAGGTCAAACATTGACAGATGGAGCATCTTAAATTGACTGAATGCCAGAGGAAACATACCCCATGCAGTGGAGGAGAATATTGGGTATCAAAGCAAAAGCTGAGAATTCCTTTTGACTTTTGCTGTATTTTCCACCTGCTCCTTTCACAGAAATATAAAGCATTAGATGAAAACACCTGCTGGTAGTTTGAGGTTCTTTTGGGCTTTGTAGAAAAAGCTTCAATCTGTTTGAATTAACAATACACATTTTTGAAAGGATGACTGGGTGAAAATCATAAGGACCATTTACTCAATGGAAAAATGAGAAAAAAATAATGTTAAACATTTTCAACATAAAAATTCTGTCATTTGTTGTTATTGCTGATTTATGTCTGTAAATGATAACGACTGGAAAACATACAATAAAAATGTTTTTTTTTTTAATTTAAATAACAAACATTTTGATGATCATCAATAAAAAAAAATAGGAAAAAAATACTAGTGAGATATATCCTTGTATTTATTATTATGTTTTCCCCTTTAAAGCAGTTTAAAGTAATCACACTACTTTTTTTAAATTAATGAGACCATTTTTCTGATTATCGTAATTATATTGAATGCATGTTTACATGTCTTTACCTTCGACTGTATATGAGAACTGGACTCAGAGTGTGATGTCACCCAAAGCTAATAACTTTCTTCTGGTTCCAACGAAATGAAGTCAATTCAGTCGCCATTTTTTCTATACCGTTGAATCCAGGCAAAGGCAGTAAGCACCACGTGGTCCGAATTTTCATTATTCTATAGTAACCACTCTAGCCATTCAAGAAAGAGCTTATTGGAAGGCCCCCTCTTCCACCACATACTTGTATTGAGGCATCTGATTGGTCAGTTTATATCTTGAAATAAAGAAAAAACATCATTCAAAGAAATTGGGGGAGGGGTCACTCCATTCAGTTCTAATATACAGTCTTTTCATTGCTAAAACAAACAAACAAATTGTCATTTTATCTCTGTTTACTGTTTTAAAAATGATGTGGGAGTTCAATCGAGTTCATGTAATAACACTAATATAAAAGGCTCTGTGTCTGCTTTGCTTTGTTTCCTGTTTACCTGATGTGCTTCTACGAGTCCTCGTCCTGCTCTCACCAAAATGTCATTTTTCCTTCATTTAGACCCAAATCAGAATCAAAAGCAGGAACTAATTTGCACTAAGTGGTACATAGAAATCCAGAAGATCAAAAGCAGCTTCAAATAAAACTTTAATAAGAGAAAGGTCAGCCGAAGCCGTTAATTTAAAATAAAAGCCGGAAAAGTAGTGCCTCCATCCAGAGCGCTGACCTCTGCGCACAGCGCCGCAGCTTTCATTTCCTGTTAGATCACACTATACTTTGGATCTGCTCAGAAGAATGTTAAGCCCTTTGGAAATGACACTGTTGCCCCAGTAACAGAAAGCTCTTTTTCCCTGCTTAGAAATAGTAGCTTTGCCTTTTTTATATTAATTTTAGTACTATTGTAATGCTTGAAGAGAGGAGGCACAATCAAAATTCCACCTAGAATCGGAAGGCTCCATGTGATGGATTCAGTTTTCTAAGCCACCTTCCTGTTTTTACAGATAATGAACTTGTTCATTTACCGTTCAAGAGAACATTCTATTCTCAAATATCTACTTTGCATAAATTGTGTTCCTTTGTACCACAATCCAGATGAATACCGGATTCTGATTGGCTGCAGGGTGGCCATTATAAAGTAATTATGGACACCTACAAAGAAGTTTAGGTCACATGGCCTGAATGTTCTATTATTGCACTGACATAAACGCTAGTTTGAGACTGGAAACTTTGAATGCATAATACACTGTTTATTACAATGTCTTAAATTTTAAATAGGTTGCCTGTCTTTTGTCTTGCTTAGCATATTGCTTAATAGATATTTCCTTTGGTAGCCGTTACCATGACAGCGCGTCGTACCGTGTATCAAATAGTCAGCTTCTTGTGAAAAATTATTTAAATCTAAAAAAAAAAAAAAAAAATGAAAGGATCCATTTTTATTTCATATTTAATTCTTGGACTTCGCAGAAACAACCGTTCATGTCTCCGCATCATCCACTAATCCCTGATAATTCGTAGGTGGCTGAGATGTCTGGAAGGAAAATATATTCAAATTAGTATGTTAAACAATTCAGCCTTAAAAGACATTAAAGTATTTCTCAAATGAAGGCATTCCTGGACCGTAGGTGACCAGATGTTTGGAGGAAATGACACCTTAATAGCACAAGAAATGGTTGTAAATAGTTTCACTGACATGTCAACATTATGGTAGCCACTGATTTTTCTTTTACCACAATTTGGCTCCTTGAAAGCAACCAAAGTTGCAGTCAATTAAGAGCTGTCCTGTCGTTCACCAACAAGCTTCAGGTCTTTGTGAGGTCTTATGCGTTTTCAAAGTGTCTGCTCAGAATTTTTTGAAGTCATGCTGTGTTCAAAGGCTATGTTTAGCTTTTCTTTTTCTACATCTTGACTCCATGTTTGAGTTTCATCCATCCACAGCGGTTTCTTGTCTCTCAATATACTTGTCACTGGTTTTCCTTCTTCTTTTCAAATCCTCTGTTTTATCCTCCTTTTCTTTCCCCATGGTTCAGATTTTGTGGTTGTGGTCGTTCAAATACTCAGCCAGCCAAGAAAAACCAGCTCCCACGTGGAATGACGAGGAACATAAAGGCTCTTTGTTTCAGTGACTGAAACATCCAAAATAATCTCCATTGAGATGCATTTTGCCAGTCTGAACTGTTCAAATCTGTGAGTTAAATCTGTCACAGCGGGCCGATTAAGTGGCCAAGTGTGTGAATGTTGCATCCGTAAATAAACCTTTAGCTCTACTCATAAATAGGACAGGCAATCGTATTAAAAAGCACAGTACAAGCACAAGCAGATCTTCTCAATATACTGTATTTAATGCAAAACTAAGTAAATAAATAAATTAATGATAAGATTAGATAATACTTTATTTTCCCCACAATGGGGACATTCCAGTGTTGCAGCATTAAAGATAGGAAAAGAGTAATATGTACAGGTTAAAAAAATGTAATAAACATATTTACCATGAAAAAAAAGAACTTACAGTACAAGAAAAAAAAATGTAAAGAAAGAAATTGCACTTGTACAGGGGTCTGGAACCATGTGTGGCCCTGTTACCCCTCCACTCTTTATCTTTGATGAAAAGTAAAATGTTTTCAACTTAAGATTAAGATGATGCTCTGAAGTATAAGGCAGATTGTAAAATAAGGAACAAAAATAAAGAATTTTAAGTTGTGGTACATGTGCCAAAGAGAAGGTTGAGCCTTCCCTGCTTGATGATGCACCTAGTAGCAGCCAATTAGGAAGGCTACCAGGTGTGTACTTAAAGGGTAAGCGCGGGTGAATTTAGCAGCAGATCCCATGCTCAGATCCCAAGTGAGCTTGGATCCCATGTCGGGCGCTTTCGTAAGCAGGTGGGAGGTGCTTCCACATTTTTTTTTTTTTTTTTTGGAAAAAGGAAATTCTTGATTTGTAACTCAAGTAATACATTTTGTGCAAAAGTAAAAAAAAAATTACAACATTTAAAAAAATACAAAATAAATTTTACACATGCACAAATTAAAACTACAACAGCCTGAAACTAATTAGACACAAAAATATTTTAAAAACATATGCACAAATTACCTCTTATGCAAACATAACACATCAGTTACGTATTAATCTATTGCGAGACTCTTTTCACGTCCCTCAAATTCGCCCATGAGGGATGCGTTCAAGTACTACTAGAATGCTCGTTCACCATAGTTCTCTTGTCCGTTTTAAATTTCAATTGTGAGTAACATCCGGTAAAACTTGACATTTTCCCACTTTCTTAAAAATAATAATAATTCATATAAAAAAGTCTAAATAAGCATTATGAAACACTTATCCCTTTAGAAATAAGAATATTTCCAGAAAACAATCTGCAGCAACTCCTCTGACAGCACCTCCAACACGAGGCTGGTGACCATCCCTTGGGCAAGCAGGCCTATGCTGCCTGCTGCGTTTGCCGACCAGAACTTTGTATGTTTACTTAATAAACACCAGCTGAGAGCGGGGGGAGGGGGAGCGCTCTGGTCTGATCCTCCTGCGGAACCTCACGCCCCCTCTCTTAGAGCACCATGAGGGCCTTTTAAACATACACCGGGCAGAGGGGCTCGATCAGCCCACCAGAGATCACCGGATCACACGGACAGATCTCAATCGCCGGGTTCTGCCGCCGTTCTCCCCTGCCCAGGATCCTCGCGGTCTCCTCGCGAGGTTCCTGTGACAGTGCTCCTGATCAACTGGGGGTGTGTGTGTGTATGTTTGTGTGTGTCAGGATAGATTTGTCCGTAACTGATGTGTTGTGTGTGCGTAAGAGGTGATTTGTGCGTATTTTTTAAGATTTTTGTGTGCAATTGGTTTCAGGCTGTTGCCATTGTAATTTGTGCATGTGTAAATTGTATTTTTTAAAATGTTGTAATTGTTTTACTTTTGCACAAAACGTATTATATGAGTTACAAATCAAGAATAACGCACACACAAATCAGAGTGAGTCTATTTTCTCTCCATAGAAATTCCCATTATTATTATTCTCCATAATTGACTTCATCCTGCTGGAACCACCTCGAAATGGTGATGTTAGATGTATACAGTAAATACACTGTAGCGGTCCCGACCAGAGACCAACGAGCGTCCACTGTGGCACAAGTTTGGTGCAAGGGTGGTTCTATAAGTTTGAAGTTCCTGCTAGGATCCACTCAGATCAGGGTCAACATTTTGAGAGTTCACTCATTGCCCATCTCTGTGGCTTTTATGGCATGCAGAAGTCTCACACCACTCCCTATCACCCTGCTGGTAATGGCCAGACAGAGCGATTTAACAGACCACTCCATGATTTGCTGCGGACCCTCCCAGTGTCTAGGGACTGGTATGCTTGTCAGGTGCTATATTACTACAGCACCACCCCTCATGTTTGGACAGGAACCAAGGCTCCCAGTTGACTTCCTGTAGGGGCAGAGTGGATGACTGTGGTAGGAGTGGCACCCATGAGTGGGTCCAGGAGTACTGTACCCGGTTACAAGTAGCACATGATGGGGCTGCTGAAGATCACAGGGCGCGAAATCTTGAGCATGTTCGGGATTCTCCCCTCAGCCAAGGTCAACTGGTGCTGGTAAGAGATTTTAGTGTGAGAGGGCACCAAAAAATTCAGGACATGTGAGTTTTAAAGTGTCTCTGTCTCAATTTTGGAAAAAAACACCTGTTGATGATTTTCTAAAAGTACTCGGACAGGATGTCTTTAATTTTTAAACGAAGTCATGTAAGAATCTCAAAACTGTTTCATTTTTCAAAAATATATATTTTTCTCTTTTAAATTTTTATTTTATTATTGCTAAAAAAACAAAAAAAAAAAACAATTGTGGATTTATATTTAACGTAGTAGAAACAATTTCATACATTCGAATCAGTGTTGTATTTTGCTTGAGAGTGAAGTGACACTTTATGGCTCTCTCTGGGTTGCAGTCACTGAGAAATTGACCTAATTGGCTCTTTAAGTGTTGAAGATTGCAGACCCCGGCACTAGTGCTTATAATACTGTAATAAAAAAAAGTGCACAGCACATCTAAAGAGACATAGACTAAAGTGGCTAAGGTTAGCAGATTTAAATCTATTTTCCAAAGCCCTTCTGCTCGTTTGGTTTATTGGTATAGCCCTATGATGGTGCTGTTGTATTGAGCAGTTCTAAATAGCTTTACCTAAGGTTCAATAAGGATATTTAATGTATAGAATTAAGTTTCTGATTCCAACTCATTTTTTCTTTTCCTTAATAATTCCCTTAAATGTACCAAAATAAATGCCTCTTTCGACCCACTTAAACACTCCAATGAAAATGCTGTTTTTGACGTATAAAAAGAATTTAGGGTTGAAACTGCATTTCTTACCTTAAGTTGTGACGGATCAAGAGCAGTCGTTGAAAATCTCAGGCTTGTGAGGTAGTAACTGACATCACTGCTCCACTGCTCCTCCTCTTTACCCCTTTTGTTTTTCTCATCGTTGACCATCTGGCTCAAAACTGTACAACTGGTTAGCTGCGATATTGCTCGCCATTTTTTTTGCGCCGCTTATGTTAGCTTGGGGCTTTAAGCTTACATGGGAACAAACAGAGCTGTCAGTGATGAGGAGGGAAAGGGGGCGGAGTCCCACCCACAGCTCCAAGGTAAACTTCTAATAAACAGTTTTTAGCCAAAATGAAATAAATAAATAAATAGAAACCTGTGTCGTTTCTAAGACAGTTTCTGCAGATCAGCTGTAGTTCATTAGAACGTCATTTCTGAGTTGTGGGCGGGACTTTTTTTGTCCTCTGCGGCGCTGCTTATCTGTTTCTTTGGGTTCAAGTTTTTACCGAACACCGCAGCTGAACCGCATCGCATAAAGGGGGGGATTACTGTACTT
Organism: Oryzias javanicus; assembly: GCA_003999625.1. Lineage (NCBI taxonomy): Eukaryota > Metazoa > Chordata > Actinopteri > Beloniformes > Adrianichthyidae > Oryzias > Oryzias javanicus. The sequence goes on from CM012458.1 coordinate 5,373,922, forward strand.
CCTATATGAATGGCGGGTTATCGCGTGAACCTACGTGAGTTTGGAGTTTCACAAGGTCGGCTGCAGCAGAGCCTGTGACTACAGCCATCCAGTAGCAAATATCTGCTATCTGCAGCTAGACAGCTCCCACATCGCACGCCAGCTTAGGGAAGCCTTCCCTCATATCCCATGATGCCTTTGTTTACATTTTTCCCACGAGCACACAGCCCCTTGTCTTATTACATTGTACGATGTATCGTTCATAACACATTTTAACACCCAAAGTCTGTAAGCAAATATGCCTGATAGCATTATATTAAAAAAAAAAAACAAACCAACATACAAACTCAAAATTCACTACAATTACTTAGATACGTCCTGCTTTTTGTAGCTGCCAAGTTCATTCATAAAACACTGGTAGAATGCATAATATAAAACTGTATCACAAGTTGATCATTACATTTCGAATGCTCTTCGAATGTCTTTATTGCAATTAACCAACCATCGATTTTAGTTTTGTACCCTCAAATGCGATAACTTTGAACATGTGGACTTTTTAACTTGACGAGTTATACTTTTTTTTTTTTTTTTTTGAAGGAGACATTCGATCATTTCATTCAGTAAGGATCTTGAGGACTGCAATCTCCACAGAGACAAGCTCCTCTCAACATCCAGTTATCGACCCCAGGATACATCCCCAGATTGGAAAGAGAAAAGGTAAACAGAGGTTTATAACAATAGAAAAAAGCAATAGACTGGCCCACCTATCCCTTTATTCCTGATCATTTTTTTAATATAATGTCCAATTTTGGAAGGATATAGCTGCAAGTAAAGTATGCTTATTGTAATCTATAGAAATATTAATTTTCCTTGAAAGTTTGTTTTGTTGTATCTAAATGTGTGTTTTAGTTCCATACATCTCATCTGTCTTCTAGTTTTACACAAATATAATCCACATTGTGTGTGAGTGGACATGAATAATACATAAATTAGATCAAATATTGTTTTATTGTTGAAATCTCATTTTGGTTGGGGTAAAAAGGAACAAGAAAACAATCCATTTTCTTTCCCACTGCTTCTCATTGCCTGTCTACTCTGCCTCATGATTACTCTTCTGCACGTGCACCGGCACCAATGAACATGCCGCGCACACAAAGCGCGGATGCAGGTTAAGTGATTAGTGTCCTTCTGAGAGTGCAGTGTGATGCCAACTGTCTGAGTGTTTGATTGCTTCAGTGGAATATGTCTTCAGAAACTGATTATGTTGCATCAGGGGGAAAGTCATTATGAATTATGGATGAATTTCTCTCTTGGTGATGAAATTTTGCTGAGTTAATTCATCCAGGATCACATTGTTTACCGACTTGGAGGGTCTTTAGGTTGTCTTTCCATCAATATTAGCATATTAGTTTGCAATTACTTCATGAGCTGCACTGCTTCAGCATTACAGTTTTATTAACAATGATATAAAGGGGAAAATGTGTAATTAGAAAAGCCACAGCTTATGTAACGAATACATAATGTTAAAGTTCTCATGTATGATCCTGTTGTGGTGGAAGACTGGATTCTCAAGCTGCAAAAGGTTGGAATCTGACCTTTAAAGAAACACATTGGGGATGGAAAAATAAAATGGGCTATTTTTTATTATCCAGATTAAAATTGTAATATCTTCAGCCTCATTTTTTTAAACAACTTCTTCCTACCATATAGAAAAAGGTTTTTTTTCTGATTACTGTATTTTTTGCACTATTAAACTCACTGGATTATAAAATGTAACGGTATAGAATGGTCATATTTTCAACATATGTCCTAAATGAAGAATTGACTGTGACGTCACCCATAGAAAATACTTTACTACTGGTTCCAGTGAAATTAGGTCAATTCAGGCGCAATTTTGCAGCGATATAGGCGTCTGCATGTTGGAAAAAGGATGTCATAAATAAGCAGTGATTGGTCCGAGTCGGTCTCAATCCTCATTTCTATGGCAACCACTTTTACTAACCAGGAGTGAGCTTTTTGGAAAGCCACACCCCTTCCAGGAGAATCTGTCAATCAAATGTTCAAAGTGGGGGCCAGCGGGCACCACATGCTTTTTACTGAGGAATCTGATTGGTCAGTTCATAACTTGAATGACTTCTAACAAAGAAAATGTATCATGAAAAAGCAAATTAGGGGTTAGACAGAAAGGTTATTCTCACAAATATAACTGAATAATAGCTGTTTATTTTTAAAAAATCTTAGATTTTAATAGCTTTCTGGGACCAGCGAGTACTTCCTATTTGGAATGCCAGGGGGGAGTGAACACTGTCTCCAGTTCTTATAGAATGTCAGTGTCATATAAGATGCACCAGATTGTAAAGCACATTAAAGTGAGACAAATATCAGTCAGACATTATTACTGAGTTCACAGTGACTCTAAAAAGTCATGTTAGAAGCGTTAGCTACGTTAGCCATGTAACAAACTGGTATAAGCAATTGTTACCTGAACTACCAAATCTTGTTAGGAAGATGTGAAAAACAAAACCCACAGTTCAACACTGCCACACGTTAGCCATGTTGGCATATTTACAATAAGTAAATACGTTTGCAGCGTAAAAAAAACAAAAAAACAGCAACAATTGATACAGCTTAAACAAAACATACTGTGACTACACAAACAGTCCAACATCCCCATACCACAGTAGCATTTCACAATAGATAGTTGGCACAACCAGGATTAATCCATAGGCAAGGTGCTCCAGATCCAAAGACACACTGTCATTTCTTGACAAAAATTAAGGCTTGTTTTAAGTGTGCCTTATGGGGAAGAAAACTCTATAGGCCCAAGTGTAATCTTGTTTGTAATGTGGCATCTTAGCCCCCTCAATTGTACTCATACAGTGCAGGGATGAAAGAGACATTAAGTACATAATGGATATTCACTGTAAGCGTTTTGAGTGCCTTGAAAAGCGCAGAACAATCTAATCCATTATAAACAAAAAAATGTTGGGGAAACGGTTTATTTTTTAGAGCTTATTCCCCCTTACGTAACAATTTTTCTACACATTATCTCAATAAATGGGAAACAAGTTTGTCTGGTTTTCAATAGGTTGTCCTAATATATGGCATCAATGCACCTTCCAAGAATTGACAAAGAAGACAGTTCTTGGAACAAACCCAGTAAGGCCATTCCATATATATGATTCAACCTTTACCTGTAAATTGAAAAGGTCCAGCTCCCCGTTTAATGCATGTTCATTTCTTTACCCATGGTCAGAGAGCATGAACCTGCACAGGATGGAACGAGGATGATGTGCTTTCCAAGGAGCCTGGCATCCTTCATTGTCTGTTTATGATCTATCCACAGTGTTGTGTTCTACACTGCGATCAGCAGTTGAACAGGATCATTAGCCTCACTAAAGGCCGGCTCGCTAGTTGGTTTTGAGCCTTTCTCTCTGGAGACTGGAGGAAAAAAGAACTCTTAAAGTTCAAAAGTGTCACAGACAACAGCAGTCATCTTCTCGATTCACTCTTGAGTCATCAGAGCAGTCCTTTCAGTGGGAGGCTGTTGTCACTGAGTTCATCCACTGACAAATGTGGTAAACCACTTGTTTCCTTGGCCATCACACTGCTTTCTAAAGAGAAGGGGTGTGAAAGGTTTAGAAATCAGCAGAATGTGCTGTTGTGAGTCTTCACACTGGCTGTCAGTGAAGTCGTTATTTTTTATTGTTGTTTTCTGTGATAGTCTAGTGTTTCTGTGCAGTTTCTGCAACCACCAAACATCTGTCTGGACGTGCCTTTAGTGAAACCAGTTGATACAACTCCTGTTTTTAGAACAGTATTATCAAGGGAATACAGCTTTTTCACCGCACTGTTCTTTACTTTGAAAGTTTCTGTCTGTTCATCATTTGATCTATCGAAAAAGCATTCTTAGTGACCTTTTATTTATAATCATTCTGTTTTGAGCCAAAACCAAACAACCTGTGTCTTTTTCTAACACATAGTTTCTGTAGAGCAGTAGAAGTTTATCAGAAATTCATTTCTGACTTGTGGGCCGTACTTTTAGTGTGGAGTAAGCCCACCTCCACTTGCCATTACCCATCTGTTTACACAGCACATTCTCATTCCCAAGTCGTCACATATTGACATTGGTTAAGGACCCCACCCCGTCACCATTTGACATCAGTGTTTTTTGACGTGCTGGGTGTTCCCATTAAATTACGGGTCCTCAACTTCTGGGCCGCGGAACACACCAGTATACTTACCGAGTATCTGTACCCTAACCTGGTACCAGTTCACGTTGAGACCCGGTTACCGCATATGCTATCTGTTCGAGTCTGGTACTCCAACTGGTACCCCTATCCGGTGCCAGGTTAAGGTTATGGTACTGGCCACGTCCTGAGGACCATTCGGTTTGCGTCTGATACTGCGTCCGGTGCTGGGTTAAGTTTAGAGTACCAGTACCTTGTGCCAGCTGTTCATAAAATCAAGGGTCCACATCCTTGGTACACGGTACCAGATTTGGTACCAGATGGAGTATCACTCGTCCTTGGGACGTGGCCGGTACCCGCACCCTAACCTGGCACCCTAACCTTAAACCAGCACTGGACACGGTACCGGATGCAAACCAGATCCAGACACAAACCAGTACAAGGTTAGGGTACCACATGCAGAATGGTCTTCGGGTCGTGGCAAGTACAGGCACCCTAACCTGGTACTGGTTTGAGTCCAGGCCTGGTTCGTGGTGCTAGGATAACGCAAAGATTGCAGTACTGGATTATGGTACCAGTACCAGTCTGCCTGCGGTACTGTGTACCATGTCCAATACCGTGTACCACTGGTTATGGACCCTTAATTTCACAAACAGCCAGCACGTCAAAAAACTATGAATTGATACTCGTCTCCAACTCGTCGTCAAAAAGGGACGAGGGAGGGTCTTTAACCAAATGTCAATATTTTGACAAATTTGTTGTGAGAATGTGTTGGTTTACATGATCAGATCCTAGATTACAGTCCCTCAACACCCTTACCTGACATTACTAGTGCAACAAAATTAGATAGATAGATAGATAGATAGATAGATAGATAGATAGATAGATAGATAGATAGATAGATAGATAGATAGATAGATAGATAGATAGATAGATACTTTATTAATCCCAAGGGAAATTATGGCAGTCTGCAGCTCCAGGTCATTCACACATATAAAAGAAGACATTAAAATACATAAATAAATAAACAACAATAAACATGTAGATTAAGTCAAATTTTAACCTTAAAGGTTAAAATTTGACAATTAGACCATTAAAAGCCATAAAAGCAATAAAAGACAATAAAAACAGCAGTGCAATCAGGGTCTCCTTCTAGCCCTCCCCTTCTCAGCAGTGTTATACAGTCTTATTGCAGTGGGTGCAAAGGACCTCCGGTATCTCTCTGTGGAGCTCGGTAGTGAGTGAAGGCGGTTGCTGAAAGAAGAGAATTACTAGCAATATTGACTATATCAAATGTTACCAGTTAGAATTTTTACATTACAACTACAAAATGATTTAATTGGCATCTTTTAGTCTGATATGTATTCACGAGTATTTTTTGAAAAAAATACTCAGCAATGTAATTTTAATCTAAATTTTCTTTACGTAAGTATGTTCTTTATGAAGAGAAAAGTGCCACTTCTTCTGGTTGACGTCAGTTAGACGACGGGACAAAAACTGTTGCCAAAAATACTGATCTCCCATACAGTTGTGAAACTCATTGGTGTCTTTGAGGCATGTGTTGTGTCTTAGGGTGATTATATAATGTCCCGGTTGGTCGACCTCTTGCAGAAGTTCCATGTTTGGGGCCCAGGTAACTAGCACGTGTGCTAGAGAAGTTTTGTTTCTAAATACACGCCCTCCCAGCTTTCACATATTTCTTCGCATTATACATGTAATATATTCTGAGTCTCTATATTGCTTGTTGGTGGTTATATTCTTGTACCAAGGTATGTTATACATCTATGTAGACAATTGTGTGTAGGTTCCAGGAATTTTCTTTTCCTCGGTCTCTGTGAGAGACCATGTTGAACTATGGAACATATAGAAAGATTGACTCTGTTGTTGCTTTCAAAAGCTGTAGTTTAAGTTTCTTTGCCATATTACTTTTCCAAATACCTCTTGTTTTGTTAAGGGACTGCCGTGGCATCCCCCTTTCCTTTGAGCAAACCCAGCGATCAATATAAGTAAAGTCCTGGTTATCTGTAGCCTCGAAGATAGCTTGTTTGATAATTTCCCCATCTTTCATTTTATATCTTCAGGTGTTACATCATAGAACACAGAGTATGGAAAATCGCCACAAGAATATGTTAAAAACACCAAACGCAGTTTTCATTGGAGCAAGTCTTTAAAACTTTACCACAGATAACCGAAAGGTATGATCGTGCATTGTGGAATGCATGATTAACTTAAAATGAGTGGAAGCTGCAGGTTGCTCCTGCTTTCGAGTTTGATGTGTTTGTAAATGATTTATAGATCAAGACCTTATTTTTTTTTTGTTTGTTTTCTTTTTCGCAGGGTCCAAGGAGAAGATCCAGAGCAAAGATGAACATGTGTTCAGCACCAATAAACCTCAGCATCCACACAGCATGTGCGAGTTTACCTAAACTCACACAGAATGTCTCTAAAAAAATGTCAGTGAAAATGTCAGACGTTGACGGCAGTGAGAAAAGAAGAGCTAACTCACACACTCCCTAACACCATTGCGGCACATTTTTTTGTTAAGCGGCACAGTGACAGCAGCCAGCAGTGCGATAAAGGAGTCTGTATCTGCAGCTTTCACTGAGCCCTGCTGCAAACTTCCACACATTTCAACTTCCACTATCTGGAAGAGGCTGAACGGATACTGCAGTTCTACGAAGCTCGTCAAAGTAAAATCATTATTTCTGAGCTCTGAATATTTATATAGCGTCCTTTGAATGTGGTTCCTGCATGTTATAATTTACGTTATTTCCAATCTGTTGCTAAGCACACCTACTTATTTATATTGCCAAAAAGGCCTTAGTCACATGCACCTGTTCAGGTGTTTATTCGTCAAGGTCCAGCAGGTTTTTGGGATGTCTAAGCCCATGGAGTGTCGTGGCGGTGTGTCACCTTGTTCCATTGAGGCTCATAAGGCCACTTTAAGGGGCATCATGGAAGCCAATGTACAGTTGTCATGAGTGTGGTAAGTGTATAGTGAAGTATTAGTAAGAATAACATAAGTGGAATGCACAGATAATGCTGTTGTAGGATACCCAACATACAACAGCATGTGATGTGCGTTCAAGAACAAGCTACAAACACATTTTTGAACATGCTTTAAGCTTGATTGATTGGTTTATTTCAAGTATAGATTGAAAAATACAGGACAAAACACACAATTATTTAAAAGTCATTACAGAAACAATAAGATGCATTGATTAGAAAATAGAAAACAAACAAAAATAAAATACACTTATGTCACATTCGGTTCATTCATTTTTTGTGATTATTAACTAAAGTCATAGAGTTTGATTGATTGCTTGAAAAGGCGTGGGAAGAAGTGAATTTATATAATCCCACCTCTACTTGATTACTTCATTTAACTGTTTTGAACAATTATGTCTTCCGGTTGTTTTTTTTTTTTTTTTTTCAATTCATTCCCGATAGCAAAGTAAATTATTGATTAATCTTGTAAAACATTATTTCAGTAAACAGTAACATCAATCATACATCATGTAACCAATAGACTTAAACTTATGTCTGGACTGTAGCAATGTGATACTAGTGCTTGCACCTGGAGTTAGTAGTTTGGTGCAAAATGTCAAAGTTGTTCAAATCATCATTGTCAGATGATGAAGGGGAACATCTAGTAAACATTTTAGGAAGGTCTGGGTGAGTTTGCTCTCAATAGTGAACATTTAGGCTGATCATATAGCCTATTCAAAGTCAATAGTAGCTTTAGGCTTCACACTATTTCCACGTTTTATGGCAGGACCACAAATCTTTTTCATTTTGGATAGCTGTGATATTTGTATGTGAGTTTGACCTCAAATCAAACCAGACAACCAACTGGTAAACAGATTAATAATCTGAGTAAAAGAAGCCAACCAGGATTTCCTCAGTAGCAGCGAGCGAAGAGGGAAGAACTCTGCACCAAATCCTTGTCTGGTGGGCGGACAGAAACATGTTGTGTACAGAAAACCCACCTACCTGGTCTTTTACTGGTGCCTGAGTCCTTCTGTTAGAGGCTGGGTAGGATCCAATCGTAGAACGGGAGCAGCCCCCTGCCGATCGTTGCCTTCCCCACAGAGTGAATTTAGCCTGTGATGTTGCGTTACGACTGGCTCCGGGGCCGTGGATGGAGTGCTCACTGTGCCCCATCTCCCATCTGTGGGGCCATCGAGACCAGCACAACTGTCGAACAGTATGGACTGTTCTCAGTCGGCTCTGACCGCGGACCGGTCCATATACATTGGGCCCAAGTGGTCTGTGACGATGTCGGTTCCCCTCCGAATCGTTTATAAACACGGACCAAGGAGTCCAACAGTTTGTGTAAATCAGAGGTGTCAAACTCAATTACAAACAGGACCAAAATCCAAAACACACCTTAGGTGGAAAACACTTAAACTAAATTAAAACAAAAACTTGAAAAATGGAAATTTTATTTAATTTATATTTTAAGGACAAAACCACACTGAGAAAAACCAGGAACGTGGGCATCACTTGTTAAACAGATAAACTTTTATAGGTGGGTGTTTCTAGTCTACAGTACAAAATTTCTTGAACAATGTTTACAATTTCAAACAATATTTGACATTTTCACGAGCTGCCTATAAGGCAGATAATTAGGGTTGCTTGATAAAATATTAGAAAGCGCGTCATGAATGTTTAAACATGCTCTGTTTCACGTGTAACTGCACGATTGGCAGTTGGTGAATTTTCCTGATATCTGAAAGCAAGCATAGAAGAAAAAAAAAGTTTTTTTTTCCAGCAAAGAGGTGACAAGCATAGATTTGCTAAATCTGGCATTGGCGGTTGCAGTAGTGGGAGGTTCCCGAGGGGATTCTATGTGTGCGACTTTAAGCTCCTCTTGATCCGCTGATCTCCACAGCCTGTGATCCAATAAACACTAACTTCTTCAGGGTGTGGTTCCTACTGAGTTTATCCACTGATATAATCCCTTCATATTCAACATATACGACTATCATCAAGGGAATGAGAGTGGCAAACATTTTTTTAAAAGTTTGGCGAAAAGATGCAACTTTGACCATTTTTATTTATTACATAGAGCTACTTTATTGCAGTTAGATGGTTATTCTGTGGAAACTAGAGGCAACACGACTATTTTAACAACAGAAGTAAAATATGATGTTCTTCATCTCCTTTGGCCCAGCAGAGGGTCACCTCAAATGTAGAGCAATGACAAATGGTGTCATGCTGTATGAGCGAGTGAAACTGCTCTGCCATCATTTGTTAAAGACGTCAGGATTCTGGTGTGAGCCAGGTCAGGCAGTTCGTCTTGTTGACTCTCACCATTCCATAGATCTTTTCCAGTCTTGTGATCAAACTCATTTGGTGCATCTACCTCAGTATTTCCCTGTGAGATTCCCTGCCTTTAGTATATTCCCGCTTCTTAAAAATATTTGATTGTCCAGCCTTTTAGGTTTTTGGGCATTTTCTAGGCTCATTTGCTAACATGAATGTGGCTTCCACTGTAAGACATCAGAATATGTGTAGACAAAAGATTGTCAGATTTGTAAAACCATGTATAGATGTGTGTGTGAATAAAAATATAAACATTCATAAGTAGCTTAAACCTCTTCTTTAGTCTTCCTCTAGACCTCTTGCCTGGTAGCTCTAGACTCCGCATCCTTCTACCAATATATTCAGTGTCATGCTGTTCCGCGGAGAAGAACATATCTTCACCTGATGGGCTCTGAAGCATGGAAGTTTACATTTAAATGTAAGTCATGACTTTTTGTTTAGCATGACCTTTTTAAAGTTATAAAAACAATGTTGTTATATATACTCGAGTACTGGAAGCTCTGCGCCTATACTAGCTAACCGGCGAGCAATGTTATCGAGCAAAAATGACATCCAAAATCTGAGACACTATTTCCTCGTAACTGTCTGTTTGGAGGGCTAAATGTAGAGACAGTAATACTTATCCTTTGATCAGTATAAGAAAAAAATTCAAAGTTTAAGAGGAAATCAATCAGATTCTCTTCCATGTTTGTTTGGGTGAGTCTTTTACTGCCACTGTGAATAGTAAATACTTATACTCAGATGCAGCGCCCTCTAGCAGTTGTTAGATGAAAGAAGAGCTAAATGACAACTGGTGTTTACTGAGAAAATAACACATATATGAGCCTACTTATCCCTAAGAAAAACACAAATAAGTCGCTCCTAACTATAAGTCACATCCCTGGCTAAACTATGAAAGAAAACTGTGACTAGTACTCTGGAAAATATGGTAGATATATTTTTTTAAATTGATTAAATCAATAAGAAAACATTTTTAATCATGCTTTCCTACTTAATCATACATATGTTAGGCCATGTTAATAAAAGAAGAATTAATTTATTGAAGTTTACCAGCTCATATTAATAAATATAATTTTTCTTTTTTGTGAGAGGCTGGAAAGCCAAAAATCACAGATTGCAAACTTCTAACAAATCAAACATGTGTTATGGCATCTTAAAAAATATGCATTTTAATAGAAAAAAGGAAACTATATAACTTTTCAAAACATTGATCTTACTACGCACAGAAAAAAAGAAAAAGAAAAAAATTAGATGTGGTAAGCAAACTAACAATTATAAAATATAAATATTTTATTTTAGCAAACAAAACCAGTAATATGTCTCATATGTTATTTGGCGATGTAATATCTTCAGACAGAACGTATTTCTTCAAACTTCTAACTATTGCCCCCGCAGGAGTTCTGTTACTGATCAATCAGTTCTTGAGTTCAGGCTAAACATTTTTCTGCTTTTCTTCTTCCAAAACTCAAACATCACCGTCCAACCAGCAATGTCCCATAAAAACTTTTTCTCCTTTCTAATTTTAATTCATTTTTAACATTTCTTCTTCATTTCTGGAAATCACGTTTTTCTTGAGCAGAGATCTGTCAAGTGAATGTATGAGAAAAATGTCAGAAGCTTTACATCTGTAAAGAAGTGATTTATTTATTCAAGCGGAGTGCCCCCCCCCTCTTCCAGAAGCACTTCCTCACAGCTATCAGCAATCACCATCTGTTGCCTCACTGCTCCGCTGGGGGGAGAGTTTGCCTCTCGGACCAGCTTCTTCTCTGTGATCTGCCAAAGAGCAAGATCTTAGAAAAGAAATGGAACATTGGCAATGAAAAAGAGTCTTTTACCTTTTTTTTTTCCAGAGATCCTACACTGATCCATGCAAAGCAGCTCTCCCTTTGACACTTGTCACATTTACAATCAGTGGGGAATCCGACTTGGAACTGTAAGAAGTATTGAGTCTAGGCCTTCAGATGCTTACAATCGGGTGTTTCCTTTAGCCCTTAAGGTCTAAGGGCAGATTTAGAGATCACCTTTGGGTCTCTTTGTGTCGTTGCAGACTGGTTTTCTTTTTAACACAGACTTAACTACCAAAAAATCTTTCTGGCCTTTTCCTAAAGCCTGAACACCTGAAGGTCAACCTTTGCACAGGTCCTCATGGACAGCAGCCTCTGGAAATAAGTGGAATGTGATGTCAGCTGGGTTCAACATTTGCCATGTCTTATAACCAAAAAAAATCAGTGTGGGTGTGTTTTTTTTCTTTATAATCTTTACAAGCAAATATCTTTATAATATTTCTTTATAAATATAAAAATCCTGCAGGTAAAATCACTGAAAAGACCTCAGAGCTGTTTCGGATGTTACAGGATAAGTCAAACCACATTCTATTCAGCTCTCAAACCTTTTCCCTACGCAACCACGGTTATTAGGCTAATGCTTCCTGCATCACACAGGAGGGTTAAGCCAGCATACAGTGCTAATGGCAGTCCATTTGTCAGGAAGCGATGCCCAATTTGTAGTGTAGATACTAACAGAGATGGATAATATGCTGCCTCATTTTTCTCTGTCCTTTTTAAACCCTGAATGTATTTATAATTGTGGAATACTTGATAATACTCACCTTTACCTGCAGCATTCAGGATAATGAGTCACAACAATCATGGAGCTGCGCTATTGAAACGATCAAGTCCGTGCAGCAGTGTAGCACGATGCCAGACAAAGGGTCACAGACTTATTAAGTCATTATGGTGTCATCAGTTAAATGAACCCCTCACGATCGCTGCATTAATGTTTCTTCTGAAGCTAAAGATGATGAGGTGACCTGCATCTTATACACCTTTTATTTCTCAAGTATATCATCTCACATGGTTCACTTTCTCTTATATTTTTCTGTAGTAAATGTTAGTTTTTATGTTTTATTTTTTTCAAGATGTGAAATTTATTAACTGAATCTCTAAAGTTTGAAAGTCAAGGTGTGCAAGTTCACAAAGTAAAATGATCTAATCTGGAATCTGTTCATCAAAGCACCATGTGTGCTGTGACACTACACTGGACAGTGTTGGATGCATTTTTTTGTCCAAATGTTTGTAGTTTAGCCAAAAGGTGACCAGGCTCTTGTCAATATGACAACAGATTTGGCTCATTAACATTTAAGTCATTAATTCTCAGTCTAGGGTTCTCAAACTCAATTCCCCAAGGGGACCACTGAAGAGTCTGGCTGAGGCTGGGCTGTATGGGGTTCCATTTGTGCCAAAAATATGTTTTTGACTCAACGATATATTTTGGTCCATTGTCTATGTCTACTGAACATGTTTATTGAACATTTGTTCATGTTTATGTACTACTAAGCGATATCTTATGTGTATCTTAAGTGTTGCTAAAGACTTCAACAAATAGAGCAAATGCAAAGTTTTAAGCTTAAAGAAAGTTGAAACATCATAAAGCAAATACAAAGCTATCATCAAAGAATCCTGAACATGCAGAAGATATTGCTTAGTGGACATTGAACTTTCATATTAAGGCGGGGGCCACAAAATATCTACTTTGGGGCCACCAGCTTGATACCTCTGCTTTCGTCACATGCACCAAAATGGGTGTTCACCTTTGCAGGTGCTGTGAGTTTTTGGATTGTTCAAATCTGTGGAAAGTCGCAGACAGGAGCGGCCGCATCTTAAGGTGAGCACAGGTGTGCCTTGCAAATCTTTTGAAGCTCATACAGCCATCCTAAGGGACGTACAACATGACTGCATCTGACCTACTTCATTTTTACTTGCCGTGCATGTTGTTTGACTGTTTGCTACAACCAATCACCCACGCCACGTCCACAGACGAAAATGTGCATGAATATTCTAAATAGAAATTTCCTGCAGGTTGCAAAAAGGCAAAAGTCTCATAGACTTCATTGCTCTGATGCATCTTTCTTAGCACATTCTTTATAATCCAAATTTGTTTAAAGATGTTTTTCTTTATTGCCAGTTATTCAAGTTATAAACTGACCAATCAGATGCCTCAGTGAAAGCATCTGGTGCCGGCTGGCCCTTCCTTGAACATTTGATTGGCAGATTCCCATGAACCGCCTTCAGTGGAAGGAGTGTGGACTACAAGTCAGAACGAGCTCATTCATGAAAACGTGACTCAGACTGACTCGGACTAATTGCTGTCGAGGGGTGACAATCGGTAGCAATGTGGCGATAGTCGTATCAGGAAGTGACGCCGATAGCTCTGGTCTGATTTCACAAGGGCTGGAGGGATTTCGGAGGGATCGCAACATCTAATTGCCAAAGTATTCGATGAAGTAACTAACACAAGTGTGGCAAAATAACGACTCTGATATTAAGCGGGGGACTGGGCACAGATCATAAACCAGGGATAGGCAACTCCAGGCCTCCAGGGCCACAGTGTCTGCACGTTTTCCATATATTCATGCCCTACTTGGGACTGATTACCTGGTTCAGGTGTGTCCAGACAATTAGAACATGCTAGAGAAGGGTATCTTGGAAAACATGCGGGACTGCCACCTACGAAGTCTGGAGTTGCCATAAAAGGCATTTAGAGAGAACTGGACTGATCATCCCCTCTCCTCACTAGGAAGTACCCACTGGTCCTGGAAATCCAAAATCCCATACACTTACTCAATCATTCTGTTTGTAGAAAAAAACTATTCTTTCTTAGGTATCTCTTTTGAACTTGTTTTTTTTCACGATATATTTTCTTTATCGCTAGTTATTCTGGTTATAAACTGGGAAGTCAGAAGCCTCAATAAGAGTTTGTGGTACCCGCTGGCCGCACCTCTAACATTCAAAGTGTTTGACAGATTCTCTAACCAATCACTGCTTTCTCACATTATCTGGTTCCAAATTGGCGAAATCAGGCAATATCCGTATATACTGCGCAAAAATGGTGACTAAATTGCCTTCATTTCCTTGGACAAGGTGTAAGGTATTTGCTATGGGTGACATCACAGTCTTGTTTTGTCTCCTTTGTCTCCGTATCGTGACCATCAGTTGGTCACGATACGGACTCCCCACCGCCACAGATGGAGGAGTGTGGCGTAAAGCCTTACTTTCTGGTATAACGATTATTTAGACAGTACTAATAGAGTATTTCATTCTCTCCTGGTTATCTGTAAGCTATTTGGAAAAGTTCATTCCCTTTTTCTCTCACAGATAAAAAGGTGATGTTAATGCAATCTAATGTGGACAAAACAAGTAAGTAGACAAAAAAGCTGCAGTCTCAAGGTGACCCCACCAAAGCTCCATTAATATTTAAACGAAGCCTGCAGAGACCCTGTCACTAAGTATTGTGTATGTGTTCTCGTGAAGACTTTTGCCCGCACGCACATGTCTTACACGTACCAAACTAATAGCAGCTAAAATGCTTTGCACTCTGTGTGTTTTTAGGAACAGTAAATGACACATTTTGGTGCTTTTTTTTGAAGTGCTACTGGTTGGCAGTCTTCATTATCTGCTTCAGCTCTGCTGTGAAGACTTTACTGTCTGCAGAACTCAGTCCAGGACTAAGGTTTGCATCGGCTCCCCACAGCAAGCTGGAGAAGAATTGCCTTTGGCATTTCAAAGTGATGCATGACTTGCCTTTTATTCCTGTCTCCAGTTTTAACCACTGAAAATCACTGACTGTCAGTCAACATTTATTTCCGCCCAGACGTAATCAAAAGTCCAACTCGTTCAAAATAAAAAAAAAAAAGGCAAAACAGTTAAAAAAAAGTTTATCTTTATCATTTTGACAGAACATCCAAGATAGATTCTTAACAAGCGAAAGATGAATGTTGTGCAAAAGGAGCCCTTCATTTCCTCTGTGCAGCACCGGTAAACACGAGAGAGCGGGCTGAGATTCCAACTGTCAGGGTTTCCTGTTGGAGCAAAGCCTGTAAGCTGCAGTGTGAAATGTTGACTGAAAATAGATGTGGAAGAAAATATGTGTCAAATTCAAAAATACGTCAAAAATAAGTGTTGTTTGCTAAAAAGTGAGAATCTTTCTTGTTGTTTTGCAGTTTTTTGGGGTTTTTTTTTTTTTTTTTGGCTTTGGGTTTATTAATACCTGAACCAACTGCCACGCACTCTTTTACATTCATGAAGTGTGTGACGGGGCTTGAACCCTTTTAACACAGCAAAACATATTTAAAAAAAACAAATTACAGTAATTATGTTTCAGACTTAAAGGCAGTTATTAATGCCACTGCAAAGAATTATCATTTTGTGGCATAAAAAGAGTTTTTTAGTGTGATTACAGGTTTGTAGAATTAGTAAAAACCTGAAGAAGCACTGACATCTGTGCTGAGAAAAGGTATACAGCTGAATAGAAATGTGCTTGTATTTATTAATAAAACAAAAAACTAAACAATTAGTCTTTCCTATAACTAGACATAAACTACTGTATTTTCCTCATCATAACACACACTTAAGAAACTTATTTTTATTTTAAATGACAGAGCACCTTATAATATGGAGTGAGTTATATATGGATTAATTCTGGTCGGATTACTGATGCTGAAGGAATTTTGAGAGATGCATGGCTCTTTGTCAAATTTTTTTTTTCTTTTTGCAAACAAGGTTGAGTGTTACTGTGAAATAGCTAATGTGCAGTGGTGTTAAACTGTTCTTAAATTTTTACTAACTAGTCTAACGCTAGAGCTAGGCTAACACATGCAACATCCTCCCCCTGCTCTGGACTGCCACTACATTGGTGTTTGTTTGCGTCTGTCTGTCTTTTTTTGTGTGATAAGTGTTGTGATTGTATGTTGGTTTTTTCATCTCTACAGTCTGTTTATATACAAAAATATGATCATGTTTGTCAATCGCTGTGTTTTATTGTGAAAAAATTGCTCATATTTTGAAAATAAACCGGATTTGATTCATTTAAAGAAAGACCAGATTTTGTCGTGTGTCTCGGCATAATTTCCTTCCAGGATTGATGCGGATAACTCGCAGCTCGTGCAAAAATAGACCATAGTCCTGCACTGCGCAAGCCAATCACAGAGAACCGCGGCGCTTCACGTCTGGTGTGAACACCATAGATTAACAAGGGCGCCAAATGGAAGCAGCCTCCTTTCTGCGTTTGGTGTGAACCTGGTATTAGAACTGGTGCAGACAAGGAGAATCTGAATGTTTCTTTAAAACTAAGTATCGTGAGAGCCTGAGGTGGGTGCTGACGCAATGTGATTTCTGGCCAGTGCTCTGAATGTCAAAAGGAAGAAATCAGTAAATCACGCAATTTAGACATTCTTTGCATGGTTTATTTGTATTTGTGTGGTCTTAATGTCAGTCCTTTGAGATACATCTGAGAAAATTGTATGTAATTTCAAGTAAAATAACAACTTTTTCCACATATATTTACAAATGACCATTTTTTCTCTGTGCAAAATGCACAAAATGCGGCGGTGCGACACGCCCTCAAAATACTAGACTTTTATATCAAAGTCGAGGCCAGAAGACAACGTTCTGTAATGTGGACCCGAGTTTGACAGCCTTAGTTTTTTCCATAGCCAGCCTCTATCATGTTGTGGGCATGTTTTTTTGTTAATTTTCATGATGCGATTGTAGCAGTATGAAATGGCTGCACCTGCTACACAGGTGGTGGTAATTATGTTGACCGCCCAAAGGGTGTGGAGCAGCCAATAAAAGTCAGTTAGTGCCTGTCACACTGCACTGCAGGTTCTGGGTCCATTCAGTGGGCACCTGAAACCCGGTGTATGGACCTGTAGCACAAGGGTTCCTGTCCTGCACTATGTGATTGTTCAGGAAGCACAGACTGTAGGTTTGGCCCTTCACCCTGTGCTTCTCCCAGTCAATGGTGCCGCTCTGGTCCCCTGCCTGTCCTCCACAGGGTTGGACCATGAGCCCCTGCTGCTTTGCCCTGCTTTGTTTGGCTTTTTACTTTAATGTCAACAGATTTTATTATATTTGCTTTTGTTTTTACCTGGTTGTGATTGGAGCCTGATTACTGGCATCTGCGGATGCCAGAGCCTCTTACCCCTTCACCACCTCTCCTGGCCGGCCTCTGCGTGGACGGCAGGACGCTCAAGGGTTGCCTGCTTTGTGTCTGGCTGCTGGACTGGGAGGCTGTGGCCACTTCTGGATCCTGGATGTGCTGAAAGCCTCAGTCAACGGCCCACTGCAGTGTCCAGGAGCGTGCAGTGCTGCTGCAGACGAGGAATAGTCAGTGACCTTCCAGGGCTGTTCGGATGACCGTCCATTTTAACCACCTTTTATAGTCTAGTGTGTGGTGTGCATTTTACAATTTTGTATGTATCTATTTTAGAGCCAGCCCCCTTCAAGAACCGGGTCACAGGTGGAGGAGTGGCCCTACGTGTGCTGCGATGCCTGGTTTGGACTTCCCCCGTCCCTTCACTGTTGGGTGGCATGGTGCACGTGTGGGGGGTGTTTTTATTGTTTTAGGAATCCCTCCCCACCCGTTGACCCGGTCTGGTAGGTGTAGGAAGTCTGTGCATATTGTTATTGTAATAAATTACATATTTTGAGAAATCCCTAGAACTGTGTCTGTGCCTCGTGTGATATTCTGCCCTTAAAAAAAAATGTTAGTGCCCCCAATAACCCCCTCACCACTCGTGTTGCCACACAAACATTTTATTGTGCCTTTTGCAAGGGCAAATGAAGGTGTGTTTAAAGATTGTAGTACTCGAGTTAGAAAACAGAATTAGTCTGGAGTGCAGGAAAAAATATAAATATTCCAAATAGACACAAAAAAGCAACTCTTCAATCAAAAGGGCCATAAAGCGACATAGATAATCTTTTTGTCATTTCCTCCACCTCTGCCAGCTTCTTCCCTTTTCAAACCCTTTTCTTCTCCTTGTAACGAGAACAATTTTACAGACTGAATAAAAAGGAGGAGGCAGAAATCGAAGTGGCAGTTACCTAACAAAAGGAGGGAGCCTTTCTTTAGAACTGTTTTCAACTGTCAGTGTGAGCTCTACCCATTGTTTCGTAATAATCTGCTGCTTTATTTTGTGATCTTCAACTGCGCTGCTGTGAATAAGAGCGTCCATTTTGCTGTATCGTTTGTTTCTCCGCCGTCATACATGACTGACGCTGAAGGGTTCTGCCATAGATCCACCTGTACTTCCTTCACTAATAGCCTCTGCTGCTGCAGCCTCCTCCCTCCCCAGACTGCTTTTTAGGAACTGAGACATCCCGGGAGATTTTGCTGAGATCGATTACCGGGTCACAGACATGAAGATGGGAGACTGTGTATCGAATTGGAAACCGAAAAGAGCCTGAAGACAAAGAATCACAGGAGACACAAATGTGTCTCCTGGTTTAATAAGGTTTCAAAAAAATTATGACATTAAAAAAAAAAAAAAAGTCACTGTCACATTTCTGGGTTATTTTGATTTCATTTTCTCTTTAATGTGCAGAAAATCATCTCAAATAAAAACTAGACCTATTTCAATTACTATTGTGTTTTTGGTGTTTTTAACATTTTCTTATGGTATTTTTTGATGATACCGGACGTATGTAAAAAGTGTTAATTTTTTTGACAAAATATTTTTGGCATCGTCTTCGTCCTACAAAAAGAAAAACAAAAAGTCCCGCCCAGACATGAAAACTAATGATTGACATTTTCATCAACGAATAAAAGCAAAACGAAAATGATCTTCCAAGACGACATCCAATCATAACGACTGCTGGTGGAAGAGGCGGGAGGCAAATGCAAAGTGATCCAATCAGAACGCTAAGTCCTGTAGCCCGCCGGGGACAATATTTCAATGAATTGTGTCTGTGATTTAAGTGAAAAAAGGTCTACTCCAGATAGAAAAAGAAGAGTACATAAAATGACAAATTTTACTTTTAATGCGACCCTCAACAAAATGTTGTCTATGTTGTGTTAACCAATCATCACAGGCAAAAACACAAGAAACTGAAAGCGACTGATCAGCAAAGGTAAAGATGCAAACACGATTACTTCAGCGTATTGGACTGAATCTGAAATTCTCCCCTACCCCTTCAACTGTTGTGACATTTTAAAGGCTAGGATTATCTGAAATAGCTTTTTCAAGAGGTTAGCCTTGCCAAGTTAAATGGCGCCGGTGCAGAGAAGCAATTTTCTTCACGTGGGCGCGCTCCGAAGCACAGAGGTTTGGTTTTTGGATGACGTTTGTAAAGTTATAAACGATCTGTATTCCCGAGCGTTTGCAACTCCGCGCTAAGAAGTGAAAGAAGTGAGGAGTGTGGTCTTATCGTTATGCATGACTGTCCCTCATTGTGGTAGCTTTGTCTGTTGCTGCGTTGTGTTGCTGTCTAGTGAACTCTTTAATAAGGACAGACAGAGAACTCAGTTCTTTATATCACAATCAGTTTATTCTCCAACTCCATCACGTCTTACATAAAAACAGCGCCCTCTATTGTCTGGGAGTGGTATTACAGTACACCACACACACTGGTCAAGCACATATTACACGCTCACATGTCTCCTGGCAGTGAAAGACTCAGTTTCCCAAATAGCAAATGACATGGTGTAGCTTACTCCCGAATGAGTGTTTTTTTTAATGCATTTTGTGCACTACACTACCTCTTCAATACAAGTGTTTTTTCATGTTCAGACGTTTATTATAAATGGAATGGAATTATAATTTATTTTCTTTTGAAAGTGTTTTAAGTTTTTGAAGCTGAATTTGCAGAAATGACAAGTTTGGAAACCAAAGTGAAGTAAAATGTTTTTTTTTTTTTTTAAATTAGTAAAATCTGCGTGTGTTATTCATATGTTCATACTCGATAAATTTAATAAAAATGTAATATTACAATATTATTGTAAATATCTACAGTAATTTAGTCGATTAAAATGAATAGAACTAACATGACTAAATTGTGACTAAAACTAAACCTCATTTCAGTCAAAAGACTATGACTAAAGCTATATTACAATTCTCTGTCAAAATTAACACTGTATGTAAAGAAAATTGGGCTTAAAATTGCATGAGCACATGAAAACACTGCTGTTTGAAAATGCTTGTAGCAGTTACGTACTGGAGAACTTAGAACGGTAAGCCACAAGCTCCCTGCTCTCCTCCATTATGATGCATTCACTTGTAGACAAAAAGATCCATGTATGTCTTTGATTTCGTCGTCCGAGCTCTGGTCTGTTTGGCAGGATGAGCTAATCAGGCGGATGCACAGGTGCAGGCAATCCTACCCAGGTGCTGCTAACAAGCACATGGTCAATGCTTATCCTGTTTTTTGGGCTGACACTGCCTCCCGTCACGGGTTGCCACTGGGCTCCACTGCCAGTGCAGTGGTAGCTGGAATCCCCAGTCGCACTCAGCGTGTGACTGGGTAGACGTGAAGGGAGTGCATCGCTTCCTAAAGGTAATTCCAGCACTAGTCTGTTTGCGGTGCGTTCCTCTTCATCCTGCATGTTTTCTGGCCGCTCAGGTAATGCCCTGCTGCCCATCTTTCTGGTTTGCCTCCACAGGGTCGTGTAGGTGAAACCCGCTGCAATTATTTATTTATTTTTATTTTTTTAAAACAAGAATGGCCACAGATGCTCCATGGGTCCTCCACTTCAACTCCATTTTTCCACCAGGTCAGCCGCTGATTCACAGCACCTCCCCTCCCTCCGTGCAGTGGATCACATCGTCGTGCAGGGGCTTCTGGGACTTGGTGGCCTGTTAGGACTTCTGCTGCTGCGTTTTGAGGGAGTTCTGCTGGAGCAGCTGATGGACTGATGTTTTTAACTTTGGATTTTTCTGATTTGTGTGTCAAAAAGGGTATGTTTGCCTGTTTTTATTGTTTCAGCGCAGCTGCAAGATGGACTGGTAGTCAAGTGGACGTTTGTCGTTCCCCTGGGTTTGATTCTATTTATTTTGTGCTTTTTGCATGTGATTGGGTTTTTTTTTATTCTTGAGTGACCAGGTCTCTGTTGCAGGTGGGCTTTAGGCCACTGATTGCTTTATCACAGGTCTTTTTTGTTTTTTTATAAATTAACATTTTAAACTATAATCAACATTTTAAAGTCTGGAACCCCGCCTCCATCTGGTTTGAGTCCCCTGAAGCCCTCATGTTGCCACATCTGGCTCAAAACTATACAGCTGGATAGCTTCAATATGCCCCGTCATTTTTGTTGCATCTGGAATTTTAAGTTGGGAGTGTGAGCGGCTGGAAGACGTGTGTGAACGGGAAAAGGTGGAAGGCTTACTGTGCCCAACGGTCCCACCTACAACTCAGTTAATTTCTAATGAACTTTTCTGCTCAGCAGAAACTATATGTAACGGAGGAGATAAAGTGACAGCCAGACCGGAGATGACGTCAGGCGCGGCCCGAAAGCGGACGTCAGGCGCGGCCCGGAAGAAAAGGGAGAGGCGCGAAAAAGACGAGAGAGCGTGAACGGACGAAAGAGGAGCGTGAGCTAAAAAGAATGAGGGAAACTGCTACAAACATGCAGTCCTTCTACTCTCTTCTCTAACGGTTTGGATCCTGTTTATTTCCGGAGCGGCGGAATCTCGGTCGAGTCACGTGAGCGGAGCGGAACGAAAGCCGGCACGTGAGGAGCGGACGAGCGGGCTGCAGTCATCGGATTTTCCGGAGGTGGGAGCGTCGGAGCCGCGAGCGTCGGAGCCGCGACACAGCCCTCTGGTGGTGGTGGAGAGAGCAAGGTCCCGGGGAGAGCTGGGGAGCAGTATTAAGCCGTGGTTGAAAGGAGGATTTCCCTGCCATGCAGCTAGCACTCCATTGATTCGCCCTGGTAATTCACCAGCTGTTTACTGTCCTTCAAGAAACGAGGTACTACTTTTGATGATACCGGACGTATGTAAAAAGTGTTAATTTTTTTGACAAAATATTTTTGGCATCGTCTTCGTCCTACAAAAAGGAAACAAAAAGTCCCGCCCAGACATGAAAACTAATGATTGACATTTTCATCAACGAATAAAAGCAAAACGAAAATGATCTTCCATGACGACATCCAATCATAACGACTGCTGGCGGAGAGGGGCGGGAGCAAATGCAAAGTGATCCAATCAGAACGCTAAGTCCTGTAGCCCGCCGGGACGACACTATTTCAATGAATTGTGTCTGTGATTTAAGTGAAAAAAGGTCTACTCCAGATAGAAAAAGAAGAGTACATAAAATGACAAATTTTACTTTTAATGCGACCCTCAACAAAATGTTGTCTATGTTGTGTTAACCAATCATCACAGGCAAAAACACAAGAAAACCTGAAGCGACTGAAATCCACGCAAAGGTAAAGATGCAAACACGATTACTTCCAGCGTATTGGACTGAATCTGAATTCTCCCCCTACCCCTTCAACTGTTGTGACATTATAAAGGCTAGGATTATCTGAAATAGTTTTTTCAAGAGGTTAGCCTTGCCAAGTTAAATGGCGCCGGTGCAGAGAAGCGATTTTCTTCACGTGGGAGCACTCTGAAGCACAGAGGTTTGGTTTTTGGATGACGTTTGTAAAGTTATAAACGATCTGTATTCCCGAGCGCTTGCAGCTCCGCGCTAAGAAGTGAAAGAAGTGAGAAGTGTGGTCTTATCGTTATGCATGACTGTCCCTCATTGTGGTAGCTTTGTCTGTTGCTGCGTTGTGTTGCTGTCTAGTGAACTCTTTAATAAGGACAGACAGAGAACTCAGTTCTTTATATCACAATCAGTTTATTCTCCAACTCCATCACGTCTTACATGAAAACAGCGCCCTCTATTGTCTGGGAGAGGTATTACAGTACACCACACACATGCTGGTCAAGCACATATTACACGCTCATATGTCTCCTGGCAGTGAAAGACTCAGTTTCCCAAATAGCAAATGACATGGTGTAGCTTACTCCTTAATGAGTGTTTTTTAATGCATTTTGTGCACTACACTACCTCTTCAATACAAGTTTTTTTTCATGTTTAGACGTTTATTATAAATGGGATGGAATTATAATTTATTTTCTTTTGAAAGTGTTTTAAGTTTTTGAAGCTGAATTTGCAGAAATGACAAGTTTGGAAACCAAAGTGAAGTAAAATGTTTTTTGGGTTTTTTTAAATACATTTTTAAATGATTTTTTTTAAGTAAAATCTGTGTGTGTTATTCATATGTTCATACTCGATAAATTTAATAAAAATGTAATATTACAATATTATTGTAAATATCTACAGTAATTTAGTCGACTAAAATGAATAGAGCTAACATGACTAAATTGTGACTAAAACTAAACCTTATTTCAGTCAAAAGACTATGACTAAAGCTATATTAAAATTAACACTGTATGTAAAGGAAATTGGGCTTGAAATTGCATGAGCACATGAAAACACTGCTGTTTGAAAATGCTTGTAGCAGTTACGTACTGGAGAACTTAGAACGGTAAGCCACAATCTCCCTGCTCTCCTCCATTATGATGCATTCACTTGTAGACAAAAAGATCCATGTATGTCTTTGATTTCGTCATCCGAGCTCGGGTCTGAGTTGCAGGATGAGCTAATCAGGCGGATGCACAGGTGCAGGCAATCCTACCCAGGTGCTGCTAACAAGCACATGGTCAATGCTTATCCTGTTTTTTGGGCTGACACTGCCTCCCGTCACGGGTTGCCACTGGGCTCCACTGCCAGTGCAGTGGTAGCTGGAATCCCCAGTCGCACTGCGAATCAGCGTGTGCCTGGGCATGAAGGGAGCGCATCGCTTCCTACAGGTAATTCCAGCACTAGTCTGTTTGCGGTGCGTTCCTCTTCATCCTGCATGTTTCTGGCCGCTCAGGTAATGCCCTGCTGCCCATCTTTCTGGTTTGCCTCCACAGGGTCGTGTAGGTGTGAAACCGTGATTATTTATTTATTTTTAATTTTTTTAAAACAAGAATGGCCACAGATGCTCCATGGGTCCTCCACTTCAACTCCATTTTTCCACCAGGTCAGCCGCTGATTCACAGCACCCCCCCTCCCTCCGTGCAGCGGATCACATCGTCGTGCAGGGGCTTCTGGAACTTGGTGGCCTGTTAGGACTTCTGCTGCTGCGTTTTGAGGGAGTTCTGCTGGAGCAGCTGATGGACTGATGTTTTTAACTTTGGATTTTTCTGATTTGTGTGTCAAAAAGGGCATGTTTGCCTGTTTTTATTGTTTCAGCGCAGCTGCAAGATGGACTGGTAGTCAAGTGGACGTTTTGTCGTTCCCCTGGGTTTGATTCTATTTCTTTTGTGCTTTTTGCATGTGATTGGGTTTTTTTTATTTTTGAGTGACCAGGTCTCTGTTGCAGGTGGGCTTTAGGCCACTGATTGCTTTATCACAGGTCTTTTTTGTTTTTTTATAAATTAACATTTTAAACTATAATCAACATTTTAAAGTCTGGAACCACGCCTCCATCTGGTTTGAGTCCCCCTTTTAGTGTGCCTGAAGCCCTCATGTTGCCACATCTGGCTCAAAACTATCCAGCTGGATAGCTTCAATATGCCCCGTCATTTTTGTTGCATCTGGAATTTTAAGTTGGGAGTGTGAGCGGCTGGAAGACGTGTGTGAACGGGAAAAGGTGGAAGGCTTACTGTGCCCAACGGTCCCACCTACAACTCAGTTAATTTCTAATGAACTTTTCTGCTCAGCAGAAACTATATCTTAGACCCAGGGTTTTAGATTTTGGCTAAAAACTGTGTAAGAGAATATTTTTGATTATATTCTAATTCCATTCACTTCTTACATGTAACCTTTCAGTGAAGCTCTGTAACCTCTGAATGAAACGGGTGTGCTCATTAACACAGGGCCATATAGTTGAGAAGTGTTTGTAAGATAACATCCTCAGGTATTTAAATTAGGCCATTCGGTCAAAGATATTCATCCACGTCAGGAAGCTCTTTGATGTGAGAACAGTGCATCCTTTGTATTTAAAATAAGCCATTTGGTTAAGAAATGTTTACCCACATGTCAGATAATGCTTGATGTATGAGGAAAACCCCTTAAGCTTTGAAGGCGGCCTCAGCAGCCCTATAAAACTCTGGTGTCCTGTCACAGCGACAGAACTCTCCCGTGAGGCTTCTCTGTGTGTCTGATCAACGCACATTAAATTTCTTGTATTAAATGCTTGTGTTTAACTTGAGAATTGTCTGCTCTTCCATCGGATTCAAACATTTTTTCCACAACAACTGCATAATTGGTCCTTAAGTGTTTTCTGAGTAGGAAGCTACCTTGATCCATACATCTATATAGTTTACTCTTATATTCTTTGTATATATATTTTTATCATGTCTTGCTGCATTTATTTTTGCCAGATTTCTTTTCCACTGTAACGGTTTCAGCAATCTCATTGTCCTTGTGATAATCCAGAGTGCCAAGGATAAACTAGGACTTGACATCAATCAAAATGGTAAAATGAAGGGAGTTACTGTACCAAGATAACCCCATTGTGTTTGTTTGCTACTTGGATCATAGATCAAGGAGGGGAAATTACCTATAGATATGGAAAATTTGATTGTCCCCTGAGACGACAGATGGCAAAATTATAATCTTATCAATACATTTTCTAAGAACAACGCATTTGGAATTTTCACATTAAAACACGCCTTATTTAAATTCACCTTTAAAAACACAACATTGACTCGTTACTTAACACTTTTACATGCTGTTTATTTCAATTTTTAAAGCTCTGCAGAGGTGGGTTCTGGATGCGGCGCTGCAATATTGATATCTGAAAATTAATAAAGAAAATTAGCGAACAATACCTGTAGATTTTCAGATTTCACATTTAAAAGAAGCATGACATGAAAATAGTGAGCTGGGATTTTTGCAAAATCCATAAAAAATGAATATTTGGTGATAATGGTGTAATCCTCATCCTAGTTCTATTTTTACTTTGGGTAAAAACCAAGAAGAAATAAACAGACTTTTGCTGACCCAGACAGGTCAAGAGAATTATCTAATACAGTTAAGGTAAGTCATGTGTTCAATGTGTCAATGTGTTCTTATCTGATTTGTGAGTCTAATACTGTGTGTAGTGAAGTGAAGCCGGTTTATGAAGACTGATGTACTGAAGGACACCTGGTCTATAAACTACCACGTCAAGATCAATGCAGTCAGTCTATTTAACCATATAAGCATCAATGAAAAGAGAATGTTTTTTTTTTCTAAACTGAAAGTATTTGCTGAAAGTCTTTATTGATTTGATGTCTGAGACATCACCTAGTGTGTAACAGGGAACTCTTTGGATAAAAGGATATTGATGATGACAAATTTTACAAACCCAAATATAACTAAATCGTCTGCATATGGTTCGCATTTCAATCCTGCTTCTTACAAATTACAGATAATAACTTTTTGAACAATTACAGGTCTGTATTCTTTTGTAGTTTAAGAAATGTTTTGTGTTGGCTGAAGCTATATTTTAAAATATTAATATTTTGTCATCATTTGTTAACTTGAAATGTCTTTACTATTTCAGGGGCAGCGATTGACAGATTAAATTGATAATAAAAAAGGGGCCAGATTAGAATCTCAGTTTAGATGTCAAAAGATGAAGAAACCAGATGAGGATTATATACCTAACTCTTGGTCACACGATGATTCAGATGTGAGCATTTCCCTCTTTGACTGTTCAATATAAGAATGCACAGAAAAACCAAGAAACTCCAGATTTAATCTCTAGAGTTCTATCCAGTTCATCTGCTTGGGTGTCACTGTCTGAAACTGACAGGTATGCTAAAGCCTCAAAGATCCTGAAAAGTCTATCACGGACTCATTTAAGGATTGTTCGGAGCCAAGTTTCCCATGCAGAAGTTACACATCAGCCATTGGTCATCTGGTTCCGATACGTCCTGGATGCCTCCCTCTGTAGGTGTTCTGGGCATGCCCCACTGGGCGGAGGCCAGGGGAAGACCCAGGACACGCTGGGGAGACTACGTCTCTCGGCAGGTCTTGGAAAGCCTCGGGGTCCCCCCAGAAGAGCTGGAGGAAGTGGCTGGGGACAAGAAAGTCTCGGCAACTTTGTCTGGAGTGCTGTCCCCGGTCCCAGATGAGTGGAAGAAGTTGAAAGGATGCAACTGAGCAAATGAAATTACTGTTATGTGAACCACAAAGCAAAATCTCATCCCATTTGAAAACATACAAAAAGACAAATTTGCTCATGCATTTTCTCTTTCTGAGGACTCAAGAGAGGGCAAGTAATCTTTCCAACAGATTCTAAAGTGGAGAAAGGCAGGTTTGTACTGATATAAATGGATATGGCAATAGTGCAGTTAATATTTTCCGTAAATCAAATTAGCTAAATGCACACAAAGCTTGATCAGGACATACATGTCCAACCCTTATCCTCCAGATCCATCACTCTGCTTGTTTTCTAGCTCATTGTAACATCTAACTCAAAAACTCACACATTTGACCAAAAATCTGATCCAAGAAACCAGAATTGCAAAGATCTGGCATATGTACCGGTTGGTAGATTTGAAAGACCTTAGTTGAGTAGCCCTGAGGCTAAATAACATCGCTGCCATGTACCCTGAAAAATGGATCCTTTAACAGATAAAAGTTAAAGCGTTCATTCCTGAGTCTACCTAACCCAAGAAAAGGTGTTTACTTCAAAATAAATGATTTTATTTTTTTGTATTCCAGGAGACGATTGTCATCAAGAAATGAACAGAGGAAGCGACTTTCAAAGTTTGTTTAATAAATGGGGTTTTCATTTATTCTAGTCCTGTCTGTGTATAGCATTGGTAATAAGGAGTTAAGAACACGGCATGAGCTTTTGATCCTCACATATGATAACCATTCACTAACCAAACTGAGCAGAATATTTCTCAAAGTGAACACACATTCATTATTACATAATTATTACAAAGATTGAGGAGGTACTGAAGGAAATTTTTGTTTGTCGTCATAAAGTAGGGAGTGACTGAATTTTTGCCAGATTCCAACTGCTTTTGAGGCCCCTGCATTGTCACAGTTAAAAGAGCACTGGAAACACTTAAACAATAGATGAAAAGATTCATCTATTTGGATTATACACAAATAGGAAAATATGCATCATTTATTTGGCTAATACTGTGTTTTTTTTTTCCACTTCTATTCAGTCTGGCACATGCCGTTGTTGAGCTTGGAAAGCAGTTGGGGTTTTTGGACTTCTAAATCACTCCTGGATGACAGACATTTAATTTGCAAAACTGCATGAGGTGTGGGTCATGGAGTAACGGTGTCAGACGAGCACCACAGTAAAATTTTCTGCAACTGGGATTCATTATTCCTATGTATATACTATGTAGATTCTGTTTTCCACCTAGTGTCTTAAACTCAAATTCATTTTGCTTTACTGCCCCTAAAAGTCTACATCATTGTGGTGTACACCATTATGTCCTCACTTTGGAATAAATGTGTGTCAATGAGATGTGCATTGCATTTAACTTTCTGTATTGTTGATTTATCTTTGTGTGATAATCTATCTTTTTTTCTTTTCTTAGCAGAAGTTTTGTGATTAAAGCCCCCTGTGCTGCTAAAACTGTATTACACCATAACTTCTCATGTTCAAGTCAAGACCTGCTGCTCAGCATTACACATTACAAGCTTTACTTTGGGTTCAGTAAAATATATAAACAGTTTTTCCAGCCCACTGTCTGATAACCCGAATCATTTTCTGTCGTAACCTTTTTATTTGATATTATTCATGGTAAAAAAGAATCACGCATTTACTAGCATTACTAATTTTTTTAAGAAAAAAAAACACAATATGCAAATGTGTTTGAAAAATGTGTAATAAGGATTAATGTGTGAATTTGTTATCCAAGGGAGTTACAGATGTATCATTTGAATTTATCAAAGAACATGATCAATTTAATCCTCAGTTTTGCTTTTCTGCTCATTTTCTTCCAGATTTTCTGCATTTATTATCTTCATCTACAGTACGGACCAAAAGTTTGGATATGCCTCCTCATAATGCACTTTTTTTCTAATTCATGAATATTTATATCGTAGATTCTCACTACAGGATCACAACTATAAATGAACATGTGGAGTTCTGTACCAACAATAAAAGGTGAAATAACTGCAATCATGTTTGATATTTTTCAAAATAGCTACCTTTGCTCTGATTACTGTGTTGCACACTCTTGGCATTCTCTTGGTGAGCTTCAAGATAATCACCTGGAATAGTTTTCCATCAATCCTGAAGGAGTTTCCAGAGGCATGTAGAATTTGTCGGTCCCCTTTGTCTTCACTCTGCAGTCCAGCTAACCTCAAAACATCTCAATGGGCTTCAGGTCCAGCTGACTGTGGAGGCCAGGTCATCTGCTGCAGCACTCCATCACTTCACTTCCTGGTTAAAGAGCCCTGCAGCCTTCAGTGAGAATCTACAACAGAAATAAAGAAATAAATGTAATTTTGGATCCTGACTAAAATTGCATAAAGAAATAAAGCATAAAACACTTTTTAAAATCAGACTCAACCAGTAGAAATGTCTTGGTCTCATATTTAAGATCACTGAGGTAAAGCTAAGAAAGAAGCAGAAACTCTAAATTCCTGCTGGTGGGGGATAGATGAAATATTCAGAGTGCATCGTTTTCTTTTTTGTTTACCTTGTCCCACCTGCCGGGAACAAGCAGAGGCTTTGAAAAGTCCTCCAGCCATCAAATTTGAAAAGGTTAGTGCTGCAGGACCTATCAGGGATGTCTTCCAGGGTTCTCTTGTCTCCCCTTTTCTCGGAGACAGTTCAGAATGCTGCGATATGACTGCTGCTGTCTCCCATACGTGTGCACAATTGTCGACAAACAAAGTGTTTGCTGTCTGTATATTTTTATCTGGCTATTTATATGCAACACAGGTTGTTGTGTTGGTGCAGACAGTGTCATGAGATGAAACTAAAAAAGCTGCCTGCACTGAGTAAATGAAGAGCAAAAGGTAATAAACATTTTTTGGTCTTTTTTTTCCCCGTTTTCACGAATAACTTTGTCAGAAAGAAAACCTGAATATTTCAGAACTCTGGTTTTCAACTCAAGGAAGAGAATGCAGCACATTTTTCAAATAATTGTATTTTATGTCTGAGGTAATTTAAAATAAAAATACATATTTTTGATGTTTGATAACTTTTGATGGGGATAGACTAGCCTGAGATAAGAAATGTTGTTTTTTGTAGTTTTTTTTTTTTTTTTTTTAATTTAATACCTAAAACAGGGTTCTCAAAATCAATTTATCTTGGGGGCACTGAAGGCAGAGTATGGGCCATATCAGGTTCCATTTGTACCAAAAATGTGTATGTTTGTATGTGTATGTTTTTGTGTCCACTGTCTTATGTCTACTGAACAGGTTTATTGAACAGTTCTCTATCTCTGGGGAAAAAGCTAAAACAATGGTGAGATGGAAGATCATTTGATTACAAACATAATCAATATGAATAAAGTTAAGCATAAAATACAACAGGAGTTTATGCTTAATAAACCCCTGTTGTGACAATAAAATCTGTCTAACACAAGAGGCTCATATCTGTTTGCTCAACTGTTGGATTGGACAAGTAAAAAAGAAAAGAAAGAAGATGCATTATTATTCTGTGTTTGAAGGGGAACTATAATGTTGGACACATGCTGCTGAGAATTGCTGAAAGGAAGAGGGATATTGTGGGTAAAGGATGTACAACACACCTTATGAGACGCTCTAAACTGATGAAATAATGACCAGTCTTTAAAGAAATAACACTGTCGGGCATTTTTTTTTTAAATTATTAGGTATGGAAAAATGTGTAGAATACTACTGATTTTGAAAGTGCAAAAATTGCTCACAATAATAAGTCATTACTGGCATTTAGGTCTTATAGGTGCCAGGTGTTACTTTGGCCCCGACTCAGGTGGATTTAAGGAATCAGAGTGGGGTATTTTGTTATTAATGGGTTTTAAAGCAAGCTGAATATATCACACTAAAGTCTCACTGCAGCAGAATTATAAGACAAGATGACCTTTTGCTAAAGATAATGTACAGTATGCCTGCTGGAAATTCACAAAAAAAATATTAAAGGAATTAACAAAAGACGTTCTCTTAACACCGGATGGGATTCAAGTTCACTGACCTCATTAGGGTTGTTATTGCTGGTAAATTATTTTGGGATAATCAATGTTCTAATATTCTTAGCATTTTTTTAATTATTTTTTTTTCACACAGTAGGTGTTTGTACATTGAAAAACATTCAATCATCATGGTCAAAATGATACATTAAGTTATTTAAAGTAGTTAAAAAATAAACTTCTTATAAATTCTAATTAAACTGACTGTATATGTATAGGTCCAGTCTTCCAGTGGCAAGATTTAAAGGGGCCATACCAGGATTTTCTTAAGCCTTTCAAAGTGAACTTTATCCATGTATGTGATCATATATTACCTTTGAAACACAAATTATTTATGAATTATTAGTTGGTTTTTTTTTTGTTTTTTCCTACCCGGAAGTAGAACGACTCGATTCCTGACGCTCCGCCTGCCGGTGCATGTGGCTGCCGTCCATTTCATGACGTCATCCCAGAGAAAGCCACGTGTCTGCATGTCTCCCACCAAAATAATCCAAACTTTTTCATAGATGGATGCACATACCATGCGGCTTCTGCACGGCTGTGCATGTTTCTTAAAGGAGCCCCGCGTCTAAGGTAACGAACACCTGTTTGAGCTGGAATTTATTAAAGACAACACAACAACTGGAAGATATACGGTATTCTGCATCTAAAATGAAAGTTTTTTTTTTTTTTTGCTGATCACCACTAGCTCAGCTCAGCTGAGAAGTTGAGGGTTGGTGTTAGACTGGAGACAGTGCTGGCAGAGCAGATTCTTCCTGAAGGGAGCGGTTGGCATCGTGGATACTTCAGCACGTCCCTGGGACCGTGTAAACAATTTAATGGAGTTTCTACAGTTTTTTGAAAACATAATTTTCAAATTGTTTAGTCACTGTTTTTGCTTTTTTTTTCATGTTGTCTTTATGATTGATTGTTGATTAAAAACATTAAAAAACAGTTTGATCCATGTGATTTTTGCTGTAAAAAATATGATCAAATTTACTACATGTCAGGAATTGGTGGCGTGGGTCCTAAAAAAATCCAGGAGACCAGACATAGTGACAGAAACTTAAACACGTAATTAATCAACCAGAACATGACAAAAACAATAGCTCAGAATCCTTACAGTACCCCTCCCAAAAAGGGCAGATCCCAGATGCCCAAACTCAAAAAACTTGGGAGGAGGGGACCTGGAGAAAAAAAAAAAAAAAGCTAAAGCAGAAAACAGGGTTCCTCCAGCCAAACTGGTGTGAGGGGTAACACAGAAGTCCTCTCCAGGAAGAAGCATGAAGAGGAGAAGTCCCAACCACTTTCTCCCGGGACAGGTTTAGTGAAGGGGAACATTTCCTCACCCTCATTTGAAATGAGAAACATGGCCAAGGGGGATGAATGGTGACTATACTCAAGGACAGGGAACATAAAGAACGACACAGGTGAACCTCCTCAGGATTACAACAATGTGTCTAGAAGATTCTTAAAAGCCTTACAGGCTGTAAAATATTCCGCCAATTTATTTCTAACAGGTTGGCAAGATTGTTGAAGAAGGGGTTTGAAGACCCACGAAATAGACACACAATCCCCAAAGCTGCTTGTTGCTCCTAGTGTTCATTACACATGCATGCAACGTGTTCCCTCATGCTGGGGTCAAATGGAGAAAAAGGAATTTCCCCCTTGAAGGGATAAGAAAAAGCAGTGGAGGTGCTCTGCAGAAACTCACCACATATCCTACATGTAAGGTGGGGCTGTCTTAAGGCTGTGATACACTGCCACTCATACAATTTGCCATACTACACAGAGAGAAAATTGGTCATTTGTGAATATACTGTTATGGTTTGGTGTTTACTCTAATTGGTTTGGTGTTTTGTTCTTATGTTTGTTCATGTAACAAGGATCACACGAACCTGCATAGAATTTTAGTTGAAAATAGCTGCCCTCTCCATGAGATGGAGACTGGGAGTTCTCCGTATTTGTGGATTTTGCGTATTCGCGAAGGTCTCCCGTCTCGAAAACCCACAAATAAGGGGGAAAAATGTATATTCATAACTAAAGTCTGTTAATTAAATTGAACTTTATTCATATCCCAAAGGGATACATTAATAATAATAATATTTTTGATTATTATACAAAAATATTTTGATATTATACAAAAATATGGTCGCAATTGCCAATCGCTGTATTTTCTTGTGAAAATTGGTTATTTTTTTAAAATGTACCATATTTTCTCAAGTGTCTCGGCATAACTTCCTCCTAGTATTGACATGGATTGCTCGCGCATCAAATTAATGCAGGCAAGAGCATCCTTGAAACAGGATGGCGCGGCGGTAATGGTCTGTGTGACGAATCATAGGTTAACAAGGGCGCAAAATGGAAGCAGCCTCTGTTCCACGTCACTTTTCTGCACTTTCGCATGCGGTATGAACCGGGGGAAAGTGAAAACTATACAAAACAAATTCATGCTTGTTTATGTAACAATCATGAATTGACAGGCCACTTTAAAGATCAGATTTCTTGCCTACTGTCTCGTGTCTTATATCCAACAGACCAGTGGATTGTCATTCAATGCTGCACTCACACTGAACACTTTTCACACAGAAGTGGCCAAAGTTTTTCCTATATGACAACTTCTGCATTTCACAAACCCTTAAAACCACAGCTGCACTCCTTACTGAATTAAACCAAAATCAGGTTTCAATGGAACAAAAAGGCTGACAGCTTTTGAACAATAAATGACATACTTTGGATTTGATTCCCATTATTCCTGTGCTTTACAGATACTTGTAAACTGTTGTACATTGTGGTCAATGATGCGGATAATGAAATATTTTTGACAAGTGTGATATCCCAGCCTAGGGGAAGCCAGGAAGGTGCATGCTATGTGACTCCCTGCTCTCTGCAGTCAGAAGAAATGACAAGCTTACAAAAAAATGAGAATGGACGGTGTGATACCTCGGAGCAAGAAATGTCAAGATAATGAGGTAAACATTTTAGAATTAAATATTGCTCTTTCTAGCAAAAGAAAGCACCCCAAACTAACTCTGAATTTGGAGGAAACAGTTAAAACAAAATGGATTTTCACTCTGGTCTGTTAAAAAAGAATACATTTCTAAATATAACCGGTCGATTTTGAAATTGGAACTTAGCACATATGAAGCCTTCAGGATGAGTATTGGAAGTGGCTGATGATAATTAGAATAATGTTTAAAATGGGTCTTGGTGCAATCCAAGCGCATGGCCTCAACAGTTAGGAAATAAAGCTGCGCTTATTCACATACCATAATTAAACAAACACAGATGACTGAAAATAGCATTAACTCCTGACTATACCACATTTGGTAAAACTACAAGTCCCAGAGTCCCACCCCTTCACATTTGGTATCATTGAAAAGCCCCAAATGCCGTCTTGAGAAAACAGGAGTTTCTTAATAGCATATTGTGGTTGGGAGACATTCAGGCTAAGAAATGTTTTCTACAGATGGTAAATCTGCATTGTTGGTATTCAGGAGTATAAAAAAAGGTTTATAAAAAAGTTTCCAGTTGAAATCTTTTGCATTCTTCTCAAAACAGTAATCATTATGAGTTATTTACTGTTTTGGCCTATTTTTTTAGACTGATTGAAAATAATATACAATAATGGAAGAAGGCATACTAAATATTCATATTTATTTATTTATTTTGCTAAAATGTATAAGCAGAGCAAACCGCATAACAAGCCAAAACACCCTGACAGGCTTTTATGTTTGTCAGATTTTAATGCAAGTAGAAGTTTTTGAATATCCTGACAATCCAGGTGTCTATTTGTCTAAACCCCTTTTGTAATTGAGACTAATGTTTATTTTCACTGTATTTGCTGAATTTCTATTTGGATCAAATGAAAGAGAGAGAAAGTGGGATGTAGATGTGGGATAGGGAGACAAAAGAGTATAAAAACAAAGGCAGTTGAGAAGTAGGAAAGGGGTAGCTGGAGGTTTATCATCATTTCTTTCTGTATATTGACGTATGATGAAGGACCACTTTGCGTAACTCTTTGATATTTCGGATGTCCCCAACTCATTCTTTGTCGTGTTGCCTGTGTCCATTAAATCACTGGACCTCCAACTTCCGGGACACAAACCAAAACCGGCCCAGTACCAGGACGCAGAGCCCACCGGTAGCCTAACCAGGTACCAGTTCTTGTCCAGTACCCGTCTGGTACTGGTTCAGGTGCGGTGCTGAGTTAAGGTTGGGTACTAGTACTGAGTAGGGTACCGGACACATCTCGGGGACCAGTCCGTGAGCAGTACCTTATCCGGTATTGCGTACCAAAGGTTATAGACCCTTGATTTAGCGAACAGCCAGAATGTCAAAAAAAGACAAGTTGGGGACACCAAAAAAAAAGTAACGCGGAGAGGGTCTTAACCAAATGTCAATATGTGATGAGTTGATAGTGAGAATGTGTTGGACTGGAGGAGTATATGGCCTATCGGGTGACCAGTGGCAATTACTATGGATGGCTGCCGTTCTGAGACATTTTTACATCACACAATCAGAACTGCCACTGTGATTCCGGCTGCCATCCACCCGTGGTCACCAAACTGTTGCCTGATTTTGTAATGATGTCATCCTCTACCTCAAAATGTGCCTAGACGACCGCTGACAGATGTCAAATTTAATAGAAAAATTGACAATTCATTGTGAAATTTTTACTGTTTTTTTAAAAACCCTGTGGCCACCAAATATGTGACTTCCGCCTCCTGATTACAGACGCTGCCACACGCTCATCAGCTGAATTTGTGGAAAAACTTGCATTTAGGGTTGCAGCATGATAGCCTTTTGGGGTATGTGACCGCGTAGTGTAAACAAATACAAGACTCTTAAGATCTCGCCTAAGATTAATCTGTTTGTGTCCATTAAGATGTAGTCACACTGAATGGAATTCATGCTGCGGATTTTTGCTCGCCGCCCTAACTGAGCTTGACGCAGCAGCCATTCAAATTTACCAAAACACAAAAATTAAATTATCAAATTTGTTGGATTTTTTTTTTGTAGTCTGGATGTCTTATTTTCTACTTTTAACAATTATAGGCCTATTTTTGGAGAGAATCTACTGCACATACATATTAGACAGAATCATCAAAAACTAAATGTTATATTTCCAATGTTTCCCAGACACAAAACTAAGATGAATAGTTCCGGCAGAAGAGGGCAGAAGGTAGGCCTCTCTGCTGTCTGTTGGGATCAGCCGTAAACTTCGTCATGGCTGTAGAGTGGATTCTTTTTAACAGTAAAAAAAGAAAAAAACAGATGAGCAGAGGAATATCTAGATGATAGAAGCCTATCTGAAGCTTTTATCTACTTGTCAAGTCATAGAACACAGCATTAGCCTCAGACATCTGATACAGAGTGCATTCTGTCACTATCAGTTTTCTCCCGTTTGACTCTCAGTAAGGCCTGAAGGCAATTTGTCATCTCATGTCCAAGGGCAGTGTGGAAAGATTTAATACAAGGGCAACTCAATAAAGGCTTTACTTCATTCGTTCAGCTTTTCTGTCTCAAAACACACAAACCACACGCTTTAAGAAACTATTTCTCACCATTTTTTTTTGTGTTATGTTCTTCATCTGTAAAATGTTTCCATTCTGCATTGTAAGACTGGCATGGAACTGGCTGCTGATTTGTGAGAAAAACAGCTCTGAATCACGTTAAAAACGTCTATAAAATTCTCCTCAAATATATATACACACACAGATACAGTACATATATACACACACTCTCACACCCCCACATATATACACACACACACATATGAGGATTCCCAATAACTCATTTACTTATATACATATGTATATATACATATATACAAGACACTTGTATGAAACTTTTGCTTCCAAAAGCACTGTGGGAATTTCCCAGAGGGAGAGATCAGTTGAACAGTACCCCAGCCCGTTGACTGCGCACGCTCACACACACACTTCCACACTCACAGGCCTGCACACACTTACAGCAAGCCTGAATGGAGAAATGGCATCAACGGACTCAAAAGTGGCTTGAAAATATCCTGATAATCGTGAAAGATAATTATCAGAAGTGGTGTTTTTTTTTTGCTGAAACCGACAAATAGAGATGCCCTCTCACACTTATTTGAAGAAGGAGGAAGCGCATGGTTTTTAAGGCACAGAGACAGTATGGCAGTCCTCGTGAAAAGTTTTCAGTCTGTTCTACTGGATAAAAAATATTTAAAAAAAACCCTCCAATGTTCTTTAATAAATGTTTAACAAAGCATGATCCAAAGTGTTTTTCTTGAATATGCATTGATAACAGACATTCTTCGCCCGCGAAGGGGTGGGAGTGTGTGGGGGTGAGACGGGGATGAAAGATTTCTCTGGATTCGGGGTATCAATGGATATCTCTATCCCGCAAATATAAGGGGGGAATACTCTATATGCTCTCATTCCACGTGGGAAATTTTTATTTACGTCGGATCATGGGGCATTCTATATCACTTACTCCAATCAGGATTTAATGCAATCCCACACCTTTAAAAGTGCTTGCTAAGTTTTGAGGTGTTACCTAAAAAAAAAAAAAAAGTATTTCTTTATGTAAAATATGGTAACTTTAGCATTCATCTGACATGTGGTGATTGGAAAATGATTTTAGAGCTTTCTGAATTTTTTAGGATTCATATCAACATCTGTTCTTTTATTTAAGCCTTATCAGATTTAAAAACACAATACATTTATAATTATTTCTTTTTGTTACACTGATACCATTTTCTGCCTCTTTGATCATATTTTTCCCTGCAGATGCCTACAAACAACTTTCTATTTCCACCATTATTAAAATCATGACTATTTTACATGAACAATGGCATAACAAAAGGAATTTGACTGCGGTCAGCGCAGCTTTTGCGTTAATGAGCACAGGACCACCTGCAGGGATGAATGGCTGACCTTCAGTGACCTGACCTTAATCAATATTGATAGTCGACAGACATCAGTGGAAGCAGAGGCCTCCTGCTTACACCTAACAGATGTTTGTGCAGATATCTCTGAGGGTTAAATTTAGATGAATGATGTTTGTGAAGCTGGCAGACCTTGAATTTGTTATTTCCCCTGCTTTAGGCATTTTGGGAAGGCAACATTTTCAGACTTGAGGATAGCTAGCAAACACTATAAAAATTAAAAAGCATCTCCAGACCTTGTTCTGATGCTTGTTTATTCCCAAGAGCACAACAGGAGCCTATAACAGTTTTTACGTTATTTTTTAATTAAATACATTTTTTGTGGGCAAACAGAAGCTGCAGCACAGAAAAATGTTATTTCTGTTTGTTTTGTAAGATATGTCAAATATACAGTGAGACCACTATAAAGATCTATTCTTTTTAGTTATTTTTTAAGCATTCTCAGTGGCCTTTTAGGCTGAATTCAAATTATTCTTCACTCCCACTTGATTACATCATAAACAGAGGCCAGTCAGTATGTTAGCAGAGAGCTGCTAGCGCTCATAAATACATAACAACCTCAGTTTTATAACTTTAAAAATATCACACATAAACAAAAAGTCATTGCTTGCACTTAATGGTAAACTTCTGTGCATCAGACCACACCCACGTAAAGATATGCGCTTCTCCCTGTGCCATAGCGCTACGTGTACATTCCTCTGTCGCGATAATTGTCCCTTAAAAAAACTATTTGGTACAACCCTACCACTTCAAATGCCCCTACAAATGGAGGGATAGGGAGAAGATGTAGGGGTAGGGGAAGAATTCAGATTTAGCCTTACTTATTATGATGCTATTTATAGCCAAAATAAAAAACCTGTGGCGTTTTCTAGGACTTAGCTTCTGCTGAGCTGCAGGAGTTCAATAGAAATTATCCTGAAAGTTATGAACAGGATTGTTGGTTGCAGTAAGCTCACCCCCACTTCCCGTCACCCATCTGTTTATGTGCTCTCCCACTAACTCACACCCCGGACCAAACGTTACAGGTGCAGCAGAAAATGAAGAAAACACAAATAACAAACTCATACATGAGTCATGTAAGTGGATGCATCAAATTAGGGAGTTTATGTCACAACTACAACCTTTTTGAGTTGCTTTTTTGTGTAATTGAGAATTACTTAAATAAGAAATACTCAGAAATGCAATATTGAGCTGAATTTTCTTTTTTATGTCCTCCATCTATAGAAAAATGCCACAAGAACATGTTAAAATCTCCAAAAAACACCATTGTTTTTGTTCATAACTTTTAAGAAAGTGTCAACTCGCTTGTATTTTATGAAAACCATGCGGATGGGCTAAATTCAGAGGATGGGCTAATTTTGGGATCATGGTTATGGTTAAACCACCAAATGGGTTTTGAAAGCTCCTGTCTCTGCATCTCACCGCTCCTCCAGGGGATGGATCAAATGCTACAGCTAACGGGACTTTACATTTAAGTTTAATTTTAAATACCTGCAGCCAACAACAAAATCTATCTTTGTACGCTCTTAAAATACATGCAGGCAATGCAGTAATGTGCATCTTGGCTGCAAATATCGCATGTGGCCAACATAAATTTGCATTATTTTTTTTATTGATCGCACATAAATACGTGCAAATAATATTAGCCTTTTTTTAATATACATGCAAATTGAAAATAATTTTTTTTTTTACATTGTCTCATGTCTGTGTGTAATCTAGTGAGGGTATACTGTAGAGGCAAGGCAGCTTTATTTGCAAAATGTCTATTAGCATACCGTCCATGGCCCCAATGAATTATCGCTCCACTTGCGGAGAATGCGGAAGGAAAGTTAACAGAAGTGGGTGACAGCGTCGGGTTTGTAAAGAGGACATGTAAAGATGTAGAGAACAAAATTTCCCAGGTTGATGACAAATGAAATGGTTGAGATCAGAAGAACCGGTTCTTGGGAGGCCATCATCGTCATCACCCAGGTGGACTGTCCTGTTAGCAGAACCGACCTGACAAACAGAGTTTGAGAAGTGTTTTCCTGTTTTTGTCAACAACAGCTGGTTTACTGCCACAACACCATAGAAAGCTTTTTTTTTCTGTCTCCTTTTTACACACCTTCTCGTCGCCCCGTCCCGTCATTTGATGTGAACCATTATACAATTCAAAGGACAGCCGGCACAAAGTTTTTCCTCAGTGAAAGTTATTCGCCTTTTTGAAAATCCCTAGCCATGTGTAATGTGTTTGCAATTATTGAAAGTGTAAGCTTTGTTTCAACAAAGCTGGTTTTATTTTTTGTGTGTGTTTGTTTTATCTAAAACAATCTATCAAGA
Organism: Oryzias javanicus; assembly: GCA_003999625.1. NCBI lineage: Eukaryota > Metazoa > Chordata > Actinopteri > Beloniformes > Adrianichthyidae > Oryzias > Oryzias javanicus. The sequence goes on from CM012458.1 coordinate 5,414,606, forward strand.
ATTAGCATAGAGAGCGTGGCTGCAGTATCATGCTATTTTGTTGTGTCAAACAGAGAAACAGCTCAGTAACAAACAGCTTTGTTTCCCTTTGAAACAATATGCTCTATTGTGTTTTTATTTTTTTTAATATCATTATATTTTCTGACTGTTTATTATGAAGGGCTTTAGAATGAGAAAAAACAGGCTTTCCTAGAAGTTGATGAATCCCCCTACTCATATACGTGCTTCTATAACATTGGCATCTGTACAACTCATAATACGTGATACAGATGTGATTGCATTCATTAAACAATATATTCCAATTGTGATTTTCATGTGACTTTAACTGACTTCTTCTGTGTTACCGCTCTGTGCAGACACCAACACTTAAAGTCCTTCTTTGATCATCTTTTGATCTATTCTAAAAGCTTTCCCAGCGGTCCTTTAATTATGATTATGTTGTTTTTAGCCAAAATCGGAAAAACTTGTGTTGTTTTCCAGGGCGTAGTTCTTGCAGAGGAACAGTAGTTCATTAGAAATTCACTTCAGATTTATGGATGAAATCTTGATGCAGAGCCAACTGCACCTATTTCGTGTCGCCATCATGAATGTGCATCAGATTTGGAGCTGGTCGCACATAAACATGTGCTACAAACATTAGCATTAGCAAGTTACCTTCGAAGTTTGCCCTGTAGGACGACAAATACAATTTAAATCCTTAATTGTTGCAGTTTTTCCTAGAAAAACAAACAATGTGTCTGTTATGAAGGATTAGATCTTATCATCCCTCAATAAATGGCATCGATGAGACACTGTGACAGGCAAATGAATGGAGACATCGTTTGGGTTTCCAAGTGGGCGCCCTCCTTCTAGGTGTTTCGCTGATAGGCCCGCGACACCTCCAGAGGGTTCAGCTGTGAATCCCATCCGCCACCAGACATTTGGAAGCCCAGGTCAGGTCTTTTCTCTTAATCCATAGCCACTGACTCCCCTTCTAAACTGACCCCCCAACTATAGTGACTCTTGTTAGCTCCAAAAGACATCTTTTAAAGTCCTAATACTCCGCTACTTCCACATAAACAACAGTCTACTGCAGGGGTGGACAAACTTTTTGATTTGTGGGCCAAAAAGGGTTCTAAAATTTGGCATTAGGGCCGGACAAGGAGCAGATGGAAAGAGTGATTTGGTAATGAACCTCATAAACTAAAAAGATAATATGGAATTTAAGAGAAACATGCTTTAATTTGGATTAAATTTCACATATATTCATTTAAAAACAGAAAATTTGGGAATTTTAATTTCTAAATTTTGATTTTTGTTCTCTTGTTGGTGATCCAGTGAGTTGATGTTCTTCAGAAGAAAATGCAAACTCAAAGAAATCCGAAAAATCACGTTCTGACTCACACGAAAAACACACACGAACGCCAGAGAAACAACACCATTCATGAGAAGAAACCAGAAATACAATGAAAATGAATCAATAATTAGGATTTTTGATTCAATGTATTTTAATTTGGAGGGTCAGATTAAGTAGCTCAAGGGGCCGCATGTGTCCCCCGGGCCGTAGTTTGCCCATCCCTGGTCTACTGCCACAACCGGAAATGACTGAGCAGTCATATGCTGAATGCGGGAGTAGGTCGTGAATATAGCCCATTCTCTTCAACTCACCTTAGATAAAATAACAAATGTCTATATGATGCGAGTATGATAAACAGTTTTTTAATTTATATCCTAATTTGTGTCATTTTGAACAATCTGATTGCTTAAAATGGATCCAGAACTTCTTTATCCCAAAGTGTGACTCGGAGGTAAAGTCCTGGTACTGAACAGTGCAGGTGAAGTTTTCCAGATTCCTTCAAGATAATCAAGTGTTAATTAAATATTTGTACAACCAAACAAGTAAAGAAGAGCAAAAACTCTGGGGTAAAGGGTTTGGCAGGATGGTTTCAGACAGAAATACAACCAGGAAAGCCACTGCAGCCTATTGTTTTTGCTGAATTTAGCCATGTACAGTTCCAACCACCTTTTTCTATCTCTCTTTTCCTGCTGGAGGTCAGGTTGAGCTGCTGAAAGAGAGGCGCGGAGGTGCGATTCATGGTAGGGCGTGCTAGCAGGTGTGTGGGGCGGAGGTGAAGCCTGACGATGCGGCGCAGTCACACGCTGAGCAGAAGTGAGATGCTGTGCAGAAGGTGCAGAGTCAGTAGAGATTCATTGTCACACTGCACATGAATCTACTATATTTATAGTGTGAGTCCTGGTAGTATTTGGACTGGGGTTTTCTGTGGCTGGCTTTTGCTCCTGAAAATGTACGAGGGACACAAATGATATTGGAAGCAAATGGATCGATGGCTGACACTAATCAGTTTTTTTGCTCCAGTGTGTTAGCTAATAGGAAATTAATGTGCTGTATTTTCCATTTGCTAAGAGTGCCTTGTCAATTGCAACACAATTATCAGGGCTGTAGAGTGCGACCAATTGGATTGCACCTGCGACCTGATCTCTAATCAGTGTAGCCAGTAAAAACCTCGGTGGATCGGTGCACCCAGCCTTTGTGGTTTCAAATATTATGTCAAAATGTTGTGTCAATTGAGCATCAATAAACAGGAATACGTCTGTAGTGCACAAAACAACTGAAAGTGTCAGTTTGATGACAGTTTAACAGATCTCCATGAGTAGTCGGTGGATTTTAGGTTGAAACATCTAAATCCATCTAAAAAGACATATCATGCTGTGATAAATGTTCTCGCCAAGTCCCGCCTTTCCTTCCAGCAGCAAATAGAAAGAAAATGAAAAGCATAACCGATTATGTAAAACTGTTCTTAAATACTTTGCAGATAATAATTGTCGTGCAGCTAAGACAATAAAAACTACAGGGCAGTATTGCAACGAGGGAGACTCTATGTTTTGCTTTGTTTTAATTTTTTATGCCAAAGACAAAAAAATTGTATCTATTCTAAATGTTGTAGTTAACAAATAAGTAGTATCTACACATATTTTATTTACAAATAAAATGCCAAAATACACGTTAGCACAAAAATGCATATTTATGTCTTTTAGATTATATTCTCACATTTGTTTTTCATGAAATTTCCACATTTTTAGTTGCAATCACTTCTTTTATTACACATTTCTACATCTATATATTCTTTTTTATTTCCTACTTATAGTATTCTTGCATTTTTTTTATTTCTCTACTATTTTTTTTCTATAATCACGTAATTTCCTTCTTTTTTACTATTCTACCTTAAGTAGTTTCAATATTTGTTCCTCTTTGGTGTGCAGTAACTTACTATAATTGGCTCCTCCCACATCATCATACTGAGATCACAACAAGCTCAGAAATTTCTAATTTAGATATTTTTTTCTTTACTTTTCTATATCTGGAAACTGAAATGTATTGATTTATTCTCTCAAATGATTTACTCATAAATTAGTAACTTGATATCATTGAACTCCTCTATCCCATGTGACAGGAATCTAAACAAATGTATTATTAATGGACTTTTTTATTTTTGTTTGTAATGAAAGAGGTACTGAAGACATTTTTTTTATCATCTGAGCTTCTTCAAAAGCATTAAAGCATAGTACCAGCTGCACAGACAAGTGGTGCAGAGATAATTAAAGTCCAAAGGTAAGGAAAAATTACAAATTAAACCCATCAGTATTTTTTCAGTACACATTAAAAAAAAATATTTAACAGTTTACTTTGGCTGCGCGATGAAAAATGACCCAAATACAAAAGGATAAAATAAAATAAATCATTCACGTAAATATACATTTTATTTGACAGATGAAGCTACCAACTGCAAAAGTTGTTCAAAACTAATATAAAAAAATCCAGAAAAATTTAAGAACTTAGCAGTACCTAAGATGAAGGAAGTAATGAGTCCTTTGTTCTTGACTGAGTTTCCAACCGGATAAACAGCTCGAGTGCCCAAGGCCTTTACAGACCTTCAGGGGGATCTGGCAGCTTCAGGCTCAATGTGTCTCTTAGGAGCTAAAATCTTCTTTAAATGGGCTTAAAAACATAGTAATTTAAATATATCAATTAAAAACTCATAGTGCGGCCTGTACATTACACTGAGATTCATATTTACACGAAGAAAGTTTTAAGCCCAGAGTTTACTTTTGCTAAAAATATTTTTATTTTATGGTGTAAAAGAGGTGATAGACTGGCCAACCATCCAGGGTGTACCCCATGTTTGCCTAATAGTGGCAGGGATAGGCTCCAGCAACCAAATGATCCCAAAAGGGTTTTTGAAAATGAATGACTGTTTAAGGCTGTGTCACACTGCCACTACATACATTTTGCGCATTTTGCATGGATGAAAATTGGTCAAACGTGAATATACACGGAAAAAGTGAGAAAGTCTGTGGTCTTTATGTGAACTTTCTACAGATGTATCACGAATGAACCATGTTAAAACCACAGAAGTGTGAACAACCATACAAAGAACATGTAAACCCGTGCTTCATTGGATTTCTTCACTTTGACATTCAGAGCACTGGACAGAGATCACATCGTGTCAGGACCCGCCACTGGCACTCTCTAAGCTTTGCTTAAACTATACCAGGGGTGTCAGTCCTTGAGGGCCAATGTCCGACATGTTTTCCAAACAACCTGCCGTTGAAGTTCCTTATTGGCCAAACTCACCTGATTCAGGTAAAGAAACAACAGGAAGCCAACCTACAAGGATTGACTTTGGATACCCTGAACTAAACAGTCGGATTCCCCTGGTCCAGACCAGTTCTAAGTCAGCTGCTAGGCACCTGCTGAGGCAGCCTTGCGGGGCTGCAGCTGGGAAAATCTGGGGAGAAGAGCAAGTCAGATGGGGGAGCAGGAGACCCTCACTTGGTATTGACTGGTTGAGCAGATGAAAGATCAACCAGTTTATATACCTGTCTCACAATAGGCCTACGTGAATCGAACATGAACCATGAGTTGTTATTGCACTGTTGTTTCAACTAGATAATTTTAACGTAGTGTGTGCGTCGTATACACCATATAAAAGTTGAATATTCATGGTAAGTGTAAAAGGTTTCTCAGGCCATCGTGGTCATATGTGGAATGGTCCTGAAAACCACAAAAACCACACAATCGCAGAAAATATTTGTTAGAATTTCTTGCAAACTACGTAAAATAGGAATGACTGCATCATTCTCAAACAACCCAAAAATTTGACCAAATTCACGTAAAGAAATGTTGACCGAAATCCTCAACAGATATCTATGGACATCGACGCAAGAAACACTCTGAATTGCGTATATGGGGCGGTTGTGGTGCGACGGTGCGGTTGACTCCTGATCGGAAGATTGCTTGTATTGTTTCGGCAGCGGAGCCTCCACTAGTGTGTGAATGTGTGTAGGACTGTTACTGTAAGGCGCTTTGGGCCGCCAAGGAGGGTAGAAAACCGCTATACAAGTATACGCCATTTACCATGTATATCATGATTCACGAAAGATTAAAAATGTATAGATGGAAAATAGCAAATTGTGTGTAGTGGTTGTGTGATATGCCTCTAGAGAGGGGAATGGGCAACCCAAAAGGTCCAAAGACAGCAAATACATTTACTAAGTTTGCATGAAGATGTGATTATAACAGCAAAGACCCAGTCTCTGGAGTGTTGAATTCTGGTCCTGAACTTCAGAACCCTACATGCACATGTTAGTTTGTTTATCTCAGACCTCATCCGACCTTAAATCCAGTGGTGGAGTCTACGTGATACACAGGTATACACACTAGAAAAGTTTCAGAATTTCCGAATTACCACTAAAAGTGCATAATTATACACATAACATTTTTTACTCCTGTGGTAAATGTATTATATATTCATATTCAACTAAGCTTGTTCAGGTTCACACTTAAATGTTGTGTCAAGTTCCTATTGATGGAAGTGTAACATCATCAAGTTGTGAGAGGCTGATGATCAAATGTTAAAAACTTTAGCCATAAATGTCATGGCCTTACGTCGGGTTCACACTGGACGCGGAAGCGCCGCGGAATGGAGGTCGCTTCCATTTGGCGCCCATGTTAACCTGTGGCGTCGTTCACACCACACAGACATGCACACATACATCGATCAACGTAGTAACCAGACTCTGGTGCGGGGCTGGGAGTTAAAACAGATCAACAGAGTGAGTCGACTCCAGAGCGCGGGGTGCGGCTGCTAGGTTTTGGGTGTTAAAAAAAGAGAGAGCAGGTCCTCCTAGCAGAAACATGGGTTAATAATTTTAGTTTATTAATTTACCCACAAAGACAGAGGGTAAATAGACAGAGACGCATGCGCACACACACACTGATCAATGTAGTGGACCAACTCCAGAGCAGGTGGGCGGGGGCTGGGTTTTGGGTGTAAAACAACAACAGAGAGGCAGAAAGCAGTTCCTCTCAGCAGAAACACGGGGTAATATCTTTAGGTTATTAACTTATCACCCATGATGGCAAAAACAAAAAAAAGCTCTATCAGAAACGCCTGTCGCGGAAAATGCGGTAGATGTGGCACCTCGATTGTGGAGGAAAACTAACACTTTCCTAATGTTTTAAACATTTTATTTTCAAAAGCCAACTCAAAACTTTATAATCAAGCTTTATAATCAAGCTTTCCAACCTCATTGAATGGGCCACTGCGTCAGTCAGTCGGGCCAGCGTGTGGCTGACAGACTGTTTTTAAATTTTGTTTATTTTTAACTGTAATTTATGTGTTACTTTCCATTTGTGAAGCACTTTCGGAGTGCTGTCTGTGAAAGGTCCTATAAATATTAATTACTTATTACTAACTTAGATTGAGAATTTTTGTCAACAAGAACTGCTGTTGAAGATTTCAAAACCTATCATGTTTTTCAACTGGGATAAAAACAAATAAATAGGATTTTAGAAAAAGCAAATCATACCTCAAAGTAGCTGTTTTCATTGAAGCGGAACAAATCCTTTATCTTTTTCTGCTTAGTTTTTCTAGGATTAAGACATCTTTGTAGAAATCCACTCTTGACCTGCTCTTCATTTTAGTTTGGCAGAAAAACAACTTGCCCTGACTGCTTCATTATCACTATTAAACTGACTCTAAAGCTCTTCATACACCAAAAATGTGTGCGTGTCAAAAATGCAGTGAATATGAAAGAAGCAACTGGAATTGAAGGAGCTGCTGACGGTCAAGTGTTACTCGTGTCTGGAGAGCTCCCCCATGTTTAAAGAACCTGGAACATCTTTGCTCCAGTGTTGTTGACTTTATTCCTAATTCACACCTCTGGGCTCTTCATAGACGGTGGGCAGTCCTGGAGTCATCTCATCGCTATGCATGACAGAAGTGCTCTTAGGAAAGATTGGCCCCTTTTCTCACTTAGAAGTTGGCGTGCTCCATTTTTAGTGCCTGTGTCGCTCCCGCCTCGGCCTGTATGCAAGCACAAAATCACATCATTGGGAGTTCATCTGACACAGAGAACTGGTGTAATGACTCAAGGTTAAAAGCTTGTCTGCCAAGCGCAGCGATTAGTGTCAGAGCTTTAGATACGAGATTTAAAAGCACAAATTTCACCAGCAGACCTGAGACATATATTTTTAAGCTTTTTTCTGTGAAGAAGATGAGCGGAATGCTTGCAATGAGCCTCATAAGCTGCATTTCTATTACACATATGCGCAAAACTTTATAGAATTTTTGAAAAAAACTGAATTTCGCTATTACATTGTTTCCATTAAATCATAATTATGTAAATAAATATAAACCAAGTCATGCCATAAGTCATTAAAAAACATGGTGATGGATGTGAACAGTGATTTGATTTACAACAGATACATTCAAATTTCTGCCAGGGCACTAGCGCTCGTCATAATCTATCATAGGAGACGTTGGCGTCTTCTCCAGGACGTGAAGTAGCGATCTATGTGGTGGTAGCTACGGATGATGCAATTTTGAGAAATGGTGATTTTACAGATGAGCTGTGGATCCAACAATTCTGTATGACATGCTCAGCTTTTGATGAGCTCTGGGACTTCTTATGACACCTGCTGTGCAGTGCCCAAGGCAGCTAGTTTCTACCAATTTAATACCATTTAATTAGAAAAAAAGTGTTTCGATTATAGTTTTACAAAATGTCAATTTTGATAAAACCACCTCCTCTGAGTGCAAAGCTTTTTTAAATAAATGCAAATACTTTTTAATTTTTTTTTTTATTGTTTCCATTAGGCAAATTTATTATCTTATATATTTCTGTTACACAAGGACATACTGATCTGACAAAGTACTATTGCATTAATATTACCATGACAACTATTTTCAGAAAAATTGTCAAGATTCTGCCAATGACCTTCTATCAGACTGTGGCAGTTTCATGCTAACACCAAAAAACCTCTGAAGCATGTCATGGACTGTGGGAGAAAACCCACACATGCACATATAGAACATGCTAACTCCACACAGAAAGGTCCCAACTGGGAGTCAGTCCAGGGCTCTTATGCGGTGAAGCAAGAATGCTGACCACTACACCACCGTGCAGCCCAACTTGATGACCAAAGAAGCCTAAATGATGTAGTGGGAAAACATGATGAGTTAAAGTAACTTTTATGTCATTTTGATTGTCATTGTCTTATGTGTAGGAAAAAAATCTGACATAAAAAAAACTTTGTTCTTCAAAATGGTTTAAAAGGATGTATACAAATGAAATGTGAGTAAAATGTGTTTTTTTTTCTGCTTATCCTGGTCTCAGGTCAGCAGCCTTAGCAGAGATCCCCAGATGTCCCTCTCCCGAGCTACTTCCTCCAGCTCCTCTTGAGGAATCTCAGAGGGATAGTCTCTGACGTCTTCTGGGTCTTCTCTGCCTCGTGGGACTTGCCCGGATCACCTCCTAGGGGAGGCGTCTGGACCAGAAACCACCACTAAAATATCTGGAGACAAAAAAATAAAGATGCCTTATAGAAGTGTCGCCTTTGTGTGACAAATGTCAAACTTCTGTAACAACACTCCTTCATAGCTTTGCACTGTGTCCATACTGGACGGAGATATTCAGTAGTCACAAATGATGTACTACAGCCAGAATCTCTGCTTGTGATATTTAATGTGTCAAAATCTAGCAAAAAGTTTAGTAAGACACAAGAATGTTTATTTTCTTTTTGGTCTTATTACAGCCAAGTAAATAAGTGTATTGAAAAGTACACTAACTCCAACATTCTAAATGTGGCTGGTTGAACTAATAAACACTCTGGAGAACAGAATCCAGATATTTCAAAAGATCTGGACACCCTTTATTTCATTTCTTACTCAGTCAAACAACACACACCAATTTAGTTAACCATGGACCAACACTGACTGTGATCTATCCGCAGGGATTTTGGGAGGGAATGGTAAGACGGGTTGGATAATGTATGGATCCCTTTTTTTTTCTCTTGGTTTCTCCCATCTTATCTCTTATTTTGAAGCAGTCATAAACACAAATATAAACTTGTAGCCCTATGCAGTTGTTTCCTTTATACAATAACTGTTTTAAGGAAAAAAATAAGATACTCTATGAAATCAAGAAAGAAACACACACACACACACACATATATATATATATATATATATATATACACATATATATAAACAATCTAAGCCAATTATATTAATTTATAGATTTATCTTTAAAGTCACCCTATTTTTTTATATCAAAAACACATTCCAGTAGTTTTATAATTATGATAATGAAGTTTTTTAACCAAAATCCTACAATCTAAATGTCTTAAAAAGCCATTTTTCACATTGATCTGAAGCCTCTATCTCCAAAATCTCCTAGGGTGTGGCCACTGGTGCTGAGATGAGTAGGCCCGCCCTTTCTGATGATGAGATGATGAGCGTAAATCTTCACTGTTGCTACAAAAAAAAAAAAATGTCAAGCAATTTTGAAAATATTCAACCATATTTGTTTTGAGTCAGATCCTGTCACAAAGGGGCAGACAGCTGGTTCCACATGCAGCAGGTTTATTAGTTTAGAACTAAGCAAAGCTACAAGTCCACAAAACTAAATCAGGGTCAGGCAGGCTGATGTCAATCACAAGCATGGGATAATCCAAGAAGACAGTAGAGTGGTCAGGATCCAGGCAAAGGCCAGGGCTATCAGGCAATCAGAGATGAAGCAGGGTCAGAAACAGAAGATCAGGTCCAGGTACAAATGCTCAGTAATACAGGCAAGGTGGCGCAAACAATACTTCACAGTGAGTGTGACTCTGTGTGCTGCTCAAGAACCAGGTGGGAGCAGGAACCAAGAACTGTGAATTAGGGCTGCTAGTGTCACAACTAATAACTCGGTGGAAGCTTTTGACTGACGTGAACATGTGAATATTATGTTTGTAATCCACTTCAGACAAACTCTGACATGTTTAGCATAGGAACCATGTGATACTTTTGGTAGGTTTTACCCATGTCTTCTCATGGTAAAATCAATCCATAAAAAGGGAAGAATGACACTTCATGTTGATGTGGATAAGGCAATCACAGCTTTCCTTTCTGCAACAACCAAAAAGGAAACACATCTGTATTTCATTTTTTACAAGTTTCTTGACAAAAACAAAACATTAGTCAGTGTTGCATCACCTTACATAATTGCACTTTGTAGTTTTCATTTCTCTCCTTCATCCCCATATTTTGCATGCATTCTAAAGTTCAGCTGTAGTTCCCCCATATGCTGTTTCCAAGTTTAGCTCTGCCTGGCTCATTTGAAAGTCAAATGCTCGCCTTCACTTTTCCCACCACACTTCAAGCTCTGCTCTGGCTGTCAACACTTAATCAAGCCTTTGCGACAGTGTGGCAATCAGAGATTGGAGGGCAGGAATATGGGTCGCACTTAATCAATTGCGACAGTGGCAGAGATTGGAGGGCAGGTGGGTCATCCTTGTTCTGCACTAAGATTACTGACAGCCACCAGATGCACACAAAAAAGCACCACCTTCCCTGCTGCTGCTGTTGTCAGGCCTCTGTCTCTATCTGGTCTCTTGGCTGGAGATGTCACATCAAATGATGGAGAGCATGAAGCTAAGAAAAAGGAGGAACGGAGCAGCATGTGGCGGAAAGAGACGTGTTTGGTGTTCATTTAAGGCCATGCTATGACTTTACAACAACAAACAAGATGAGTCCAAAGGATTAAACGGAGTAAGCTAAATTATCTGAGACAATATATCATGCTCATTTTCACACAGCACCCCTATAAATTAATGGAGGGTGCAATGCCTCAACAAAGCATCTTTCTATAATAGATCTGCTGGAGCGGAGAGCATTAAAGACTCCAATTACACTGATTCCATTGACATAGTCACCAATGAAAGATGGTCGAGGCAAATATTTGCTCTCGCCTCATCCTTATTTGTCATCAGATGATATTTTATTTGGTTCTTTTCTCATTATTTTATATCCATTTTGCACCAAACTGCACTTAAGATTTTCTCCCATCCTTTACTCTGAACACATCTATAATTACTCCCAACTTTTCATTAATTATGCACTTAGATCAAATGATTATTTAAGGCTGGTTATCTTCTAAAATTTGTGGTATTTATAATACACTAAATTCAATCCAAAATAATCTTTTTTTTTTTTTTGGATTCAGATTTCTAGAAATATTTTATCAAGATTAAAAAACCTTGTGATTGTTTTGAAAGCAATACTTTGTAAGGTTTGGCTTGAGTCTTAAGTCGCCACATACCCGCACTTTATCTAAATGGTGCAGTATTGAAAAGAGATGTAAGTCTATGCCTGTATTAAGACTGGACGTATTTGGTCAGTTTAAACTGAACCAGAGTTTGTTTTCCCCGATAATCTGAAACAAAGTTTCAGTCTGAATACGCACAAGGAGAACTCGGGTCACGGACCAAAAACTGCTCTCAGATCCATTTTTCGAGGTGGTCTCAGATTGTTTCAAATCAGACTGAACTTCGATTTAGTCTGAAATTCCTTAGCCTGAACACAGGTAATACGGGAACCAGAACAACTGAACCAAAAGCCTAATTTCCACTGAGCAGTCCAGTATGGTCCTGTTCAGTCCGGTATTTTGAGTGTTTCCATTGTTAAATGGACCCATTAAACAGTTCTGACCCTTACCACATGAGGGCCCCCACCTGTTGAAGGTCCATAGCAAAATATTCATACTGATTCTCAAAACTGACCAGCAAAATAAAAAGTTAGAATAGGTAAACTATCTTGATAAGTATTTGCAAAGGTCAGGGTCCCCATGTTTTTCTTTTTTTGACCTGCCCTCCTAACTCCTGGCCAATGATCGAAGAGATCTTCAGTCATGTGGTTTTGTTTACAAGCTTTGATCCGGAACAGAAATCTCTGGTAGACCCCAGTCTGAATACAGACCAAATGCAAGGTTTAGGAGTTGATCCAGAACAAATTAAGTGGATTAAGTCTGTGACAAATCATTTTTCCAGTCTGAATACACCCTAAGGCACATGTGTCAAAGTCAAGGCCTGGGGCTGGATCCGGCCGCCGGGTAATTCCTGGTAACTCCAGATCATTTTATTTTTTACTAATGACTCAATGTTATCTTGCAATGATTTCTAATTTGTATAATTTTGACAAAATATATTTTTATGGAGAGTAAAATGTTGAAAGTTATTAAGGGTCTAAATTGATTTAATCTGGAATAATATTCCTGCCTTTTTATTATTCATAATTATTTTAAAAAGTCATAGTTTTAAAGATATAAAAATTGAAATTCTACTAGCTTTTTGTACTATTTTGGCATTTACTAAGATTTGTAGGCTTTTGAAGTTTAGCTAATATTTCAGCTCGGTTCCAACCATGTCATTCTATATTTTCCTATGGACCTGCAATGGATGGGGGCCCTCAAGAGATACAAGTCGAAACGGTTTAATGGGTCCATTTAAAAACGTAAACGCTCAAAGTACCGGTTTGAATTGGATCGTACCGGACTGCTAAGTGGAAATGAGGCTTAAGGGTCCTGATAAAGTCTAGACCTTAGTGTTTTTTTGTAGTTTATTTGAGATTTTTACTTTTTTTTTTTTTTTTTTAAATTGCGGGTCATTTTTTCTATACAGTTATATCCATGTTTTTTTCCAACGCTTGGCATGACAATAAGTCTATTGTAGAGCTACGGAGCAGCAGATTACCAGAGACCCTCAGCTCGGGCTCCCACGGCATGCGGCACGGCTCCAGTGCAACACCGGAGTGGTCTAGCTACAGCTGATGACCCCCATTGGCTACGGGATGGCTGCAGACACAGGCTCTACTTCCAACCTCGCAAACCTCAGAAATCATGAAAATCACCAGTTTTTACACATCAAAAGACCAGCGCTAAAGCATCACGACTACAAGATAAGAAGATAAAATTTGATCATAAAATGGGAATATATTAATACATTCTAAACAATGTATAAAATGGGAGATAGATGGAAAAATGTATTTTTTTTTAGATATTTAAACTGTAAGGGAGGTTTAACTCCCATGAAGACAGATTTCTATTTCGTTTTTATTTATTTATGATAAAAAAGTATCGATTCATCCACAGCTCTGATAACAATGTCCATGAAAAACTAGAATTAGTTTTTACCTTTTCTTTTACACAATAAAGACTTCTGTTTACATCCAAGGTTATTGCTTTGTTGATTTGTCCTGATGAAAAGCACAAACGTCGTTTTGTAGTTTTCTTCTATGATGTGACGATTTGTCTTTCAGAAAACATGAATACCATCAAATTTTCTCTTCTGCAAGATGAAACTTTGGTGTGAGTGGAATTTTACTGCAGATCCTTTATATCAGTGCTTTTCAACCTTTTTTGAGCCAGGGTACACGTTTTTCATGATAAAATCACAATGCACACCAGCAATCAAAAATGTAAAATGTAGAAGCTCTGTTGTCTGTTTTGTCTGTAACAGGGTCTCATGCTTTTGTTTTTTAATTATTTATTTATTTTACAATTATATAATCTCTACATTTTAGAATAATTTTACCCAAAATTATATTCACCTGTATAAATGAAATAGCTACAAAGGAATAAAAGTAAAAATTCTGAAGTTTTAATAGTTATCTTTTTTTCTAAATCTAATTGTAACTTAAAAAAGAAAAAGTTTTTTTTTTGGCGGTAGGGACTAAAATTTCAAGTTAGTGTTAGTGTTTCTGTTTAACCTTAATTTTATTTATTTCATTTAGTTATTATTTATATTTATTCTTTTTTTTTCTTCAAAAATGCTTCAATGTCTGAATTTGAATTTGTCCTTCGATACACTATTAGAAAACATCTGTTTGACTTAGATAGATGACTTAGTTCAAATACTTTGTGCTCCAACACAAACCATGAAGAACTAAACTGTTTAGTATTTGCAAACTATTAGAACAGACTGTTTCATAATTGCATTTTTTTGTGCTTCATGGTTGCTAACAGCAGTGTAATTTGGGAAGCTGTCTCACTAATCCAATGGAATCATGGGAGATGTAGTAACCAAATGGTTGCACTGATGCCAGATAGACTCATAACTTTGTGTGCCATTATTTTACACAGTCCAAGACTGAATCCTGTGAGAAGCTTCACCTCTGAACATGATCTTTAGCTGTTATTTTTGTTGGCACCAGAAAGTGAGGACATTGTCTGATTGGTTAGATTGACAACTTGTACAATTAGGCCTCCAAGAACAATTAGTGGAGACGGCTTAAGGGGGGAAATTTTTCAGAAATTTTGGCGATTGACCAAAGTTGCCGCAAGATTGTAGTAGAGTCAATCTTATCAAAGTGTCTTGAGTAGGAATCATTCAGTGTGAAACCTCATCATGTTTGGATGAACTGATATCCTGAAAATGTATTTTTAAACCAATTAGGTGAAATTGAATCATTTTTCACAGCACTCCTAACTATATCTCTGATGGGTACCAGTGTGCTGCTGCTGCAAAAAAAAAAAAAACACATTGTTTTTTTAAGAATTAGAAACAAAAATTCAAGAATTGTTTTGATTGTCTTTTACTCGATCAAATAATCAAATTGTCTAGTTCCGGAATTGTGGAAATGGCATTGAAACATCATGGTGAAAAATTACTTGATTCACCCTCCGATAATATTTAATATAAGGCATTTAAAATATAATTTTCAACCCCAAAGTCAAAATGAGAAACACCTCAGAAAGTGGTAGAGAATGAGGACTTCCAGATACAGACAGACATGATGGTAATGGAGAACCAGAACCAGACGTTGTAGTGATGGATAAAGAAAAGAGAAAAGTACCATGTGATGGTAACATCAAGAAGAAGGAACATGAGAAACTGGAGAATATCAGGGACTCAGACAGGAACTGGAGAAAGCTTGGAAGGTGAAAGTGACAGTGGTGCCCGTGATGAGTGGAGCACTCAGGGCTGTAACCTCCAAACTGGAGGAGTGGCTACAGCAGGAACAGCTAAGATACTGCAGGACCCTCAAGCTCCCAGGCCTCTGGTAGAGGACCCGAGCTGAGAGGAGAAACCACCCACGGACGGTGAGAGGGGAGTTTAAGTATATATATATATATATTATATATATATATATATATATATATGTAGTGTGTGTGTGTGTGTGTGTGTGTGTGTGTGTTCTGTGATCAGATACCACATTGCTATAAGTACAATGTATTACATGTATTACTACCTCTCCATACTAATGAAATAGTCATGCATTAGTAAAGGCATACCTCACAATCAATCCATACAAGTCTCCTGGAATCCAGTGATTTTGAGAACAAATTGAAAGCATTGACTTTCCTTTTTTTTTTTTCCCAAGTTAAAGCCCTTGACTAGAAAGTCAAAATCTTTAAAAGCATTTTGAAACTAGAAAGCTGGAGCAAGAATTGTGTTCAGGAGCTTTTAAGGGTCAGATGAAGCAGTCTGAAAAAAAATGTCAAGAACAATGGACTCAAATACAAAGAGCTGGAGCTCTATCCCAGCACTCCTTCGTCCCGCCGTCATTTTTTATGCTTGTTAAACACCATGGGATACCCATTAGGATACCTTAGCCTGAAGGGAAGCTTTGAATCCAAAATCAAAGTTAAAGGAATGAAAAAGGGGAAAAAAATGAAAAAAGAGGAGCAGGTTTCTTTCAAGATGGACTCAAATATTATAATGTTCCCTGCCCTGACACCCCTCAATTAAAACAAAATGGTGGTGATGGAGGGATGAAACAATAAAACATTGCTGAGGCATTAAAAACTATTCACCGCTGATTTCAAGAGGTCATAACACACGGGGGTTCACGCTGCTGTGTTGGGTGTTCAGAGCTGTTTATCTATTCCGCCACGCAGTGTGGTCATTGTAATCATGCACTTGCCTCTGCACTCTTAATTAATCCCATCATTCTCCACATAAGCATTTGCATATTCACAGAATTTTAATAACAAAAGAACCTCACGAAAACCTTGAGGAGGAAGGACAATCAACCCTCAAGAAGTCCATGCGAGTTCTGAAAGTGAAGCCAAGGGGAGAATGAAGGAGAACTCTGGGCCCAGAGGACAACTTCTGTTTATGAAATGTGGCAGAAACACGATAAAAAAAACAATGCTGGACAGTGGAGTCCAAAACAGGATTATCTAGTTTTGCTTCAGAGATCTTTTTGAGTTTAAAATACACAGAGAACCTGTTACATGCATTACAAAAATCTGATTTATATGTAAATTTATGAGCTATTAGCCTATTCAAGTCATCATGTTAACTGCATAAATCTGATTTATCATTGATTTGATTTGATATAATAATTGGAGGAAAAAGAGTGCTGGAAAAAAACAAAACATAAAGTCACACAGACCAAACCAGAATTGCTTCATTACCTCTACGTTTATCCCTCCAAGTGGAGAAATATGGAAAAAAATAGTTTACATGTCCGAATTCTCACCCTAATTTCTAACTAATAAAAACTTTATAATGGGGTACTTTATAGATTTTAAAAGCAATTCAGAAACCATGCTCACTACTTTTCTTTCCCTTTTTAAAATGACGTCACAGACTTCACAAAATCAAAATTGTTTAAATCCGAACATGTATATGTGATTCCAATGTGTTTTGATGATGAAAATTTGGATGATTTCTTGAAAAAAAACATTTAAACATATTTTTTTGCAAAAATGGCTCGATTGCAATGCATTGTGGTCTATGAAGTACACAAAACAGTTTATTTCAATTATCAGGTCCCTCATTTTTGTAGATATCTGATTATTTAGATTTTATTTTGGGCGGTTGCAGTAAATAAACAGGCTTGTTTACTTTGATCTAACGTTTAGCTGCGAGGCATGATCAAATAAAGGTACTCATCAAATCATGTCAACTGTAAAGGCAATTCAAACCGGTAAAAGGTGTCACAGAATTGATGCTGCCGTCTCAGGTTGCAGACGGGAGACAGAAATCAGACCATGACAAATAAAAACTGTCAGTTGCTGTAAAGCGACTGTCAGCTTCACGCGGGTGTAAAATTGTCATTTACTGTCACAGATAGTAGAAGGTCATCTGCTGACCCTGTAATCTAAGATGACTGAAACAGAAAACGAGGACGCACATTAGGACCGGTAAACAGTCAATATATAGGCTACACACCGATGTATACATCTGTTGGAGTCACACTTAGTAGACATGAAAGCATTCCAAAAAGTGAAAAATGTTAAACAAGATTCTTGAGTTGTGTTTTTTTCTTTGCACAATTATTAAAAAAAAAAAAAACGTTTTTCTATTTTAGACCTAAGCTAACAGATCTAATCTATTCTAAGGGCACTCAAAAACTACAGATTTTTTTTTTTTTTTTCAATTCTATGGATAAACGTTTGTTTTTAAAGGGCAAACATTGTAATTTGTATAGATAATACTTTGGAGTATTTATTAATTTCATGGACAAGTTTCAGAATTCCTAACATTTCATGCTAATGTTATGGTAAATACCAAACTTGTCTAAGTGGTCTCGATATGATTGCAATCAAATCTTCTCAGAGCTAAAATATCAATTCAATAGTCAATCAGGAATGAGCTGTGCGAGACTTTGATTCATGTCTCGTTCTTTAAAAAGTATCCCTTGCAGTCTGGCCTTATAGCAGCCTAACTAAAGGTATGGCTTAAGGCCATTTATACCATCCTAAACCATAAATGTTATCAAAAAGAAGGTTTCAAATTTAGCCTCAAAGACAGACATTTTTCAGAGTTGGAGGAGATTATAGCTGTGGGCAGAAGGGATCTCCTGCAGCGCTCAGTGTTCCAGCAGTATTGAAGGAAGCCTCTGACTGTTGTTGACTTACGTATCTGTGTTATGCAGCAAATTCCAATTCACAAGAACATGACGTCAATTGATCCACAACATTGTGATTGATTGATTTTTATTTATGATTTTACTCATTTCACTTCATTGTTTACTCCCAAAAAGTATTGAAAGGTTTTTGTAAAACGTTATCAACTTTATTTAACATTAAAACTCCAGTCTTAGATGGTGAGTCAACAGTTTTTCATACCTTCTGATAGAGAAATCAAATTGTGAATAACAGCCTTAGGTATTTGAAGCCAGTACAACATTTGAGGGACAATTTTATTAACTATTGAAGTTTGACGGAAAGATGAAGTTAGACTCAAATCAACACCACTAGGATTTAAGTGTAGACTGAATGCAAAGTATGTCAGATGAAAGCTGTAAATGTTCCTGAAAGTGACAAAAACCAGAAACAAAATGATGCAGTTCTTCCTAAAACCATTGAAAACTGGCGTCAGACGAAGTTAGAGTTTATACCCTAAACCATCGAGTCGTGTCATTACTTTTATTGATTTATTTCTTTTCTCAGGAGAACTCAAGGAGATGATTTTTTAATGCATTCAGAGATCATCAGTTATGTGTATGCACACATTTTTTTTCTTTAACACAAGGGTTGCTTTGTTAATCTTTTGAAAGAATGAGGCAAATTCTCCTCAATCAATCAAGTTAACGTACATAAGCTGGTATTTTAGAGCGGCTTGCGGATCAGTGCATGAGTTGGAGAGCTAACATGCAGCTTTTCTATTATAAAACCAGAACGAGCTACACTCGCTGAACTGCCCAAAACTATGGCTGTGGGTCTGTTTTCTACGCTTTTAAGCATTTATCACCAAAACTCAGAACAGCGATAGTGTTCTTTTGACCATTGTTGTTTGTTTGGCCTCCTTAAGAAACACGCTTTAATGCTACTACATCATCAGACAACTGCAGATGTGATTGCACCCTCTACAACGGACCCAGACATAACACCTGGTTCACACCGTACAAAGCGGCCGCGTCCCTTTGGCGTCTTGTTAATCTATGCTGTGGTTCACACCAGAGGCAAAGCCCCTCCGTGTCCGGCTCATGCAGTCCAACAATCGTTTCAGAGTCTGGACTACTCTCCACGTCCATCCTGGCAGGAAGTTACACCTTGACACACGAGATTACCCTGTCAATTTTGAAAAATATCACCAATTTTTGACACCAAAATACAGCTATCAGTCAATCATACTTTATTAATCCCAAGGGAAACTGGTTTGTTGTGGTGATATGGAGTGATATTTGTGCCACCATATTGCAACCAAGAGTCGCTCCGGCCTTTGCCGTGGGGTCTTGGGGGAGGAGGGGGGTGGTGCTTGGACATCACTGCCAGCAAGCAATAGATGTCCTCTCAGTGCCTTCCCCGCCAATTTTAACAGCACCATAGACATGTAGGGTCATTGGTGAGAGGGTGACGGGGCATCGCTGTGAGCAATCAGGAGATGTCCTGTCAAGGCCCTACTCACCGATTTTAACTGCACCCTTTAGTACACACACCTCTAACACCTCCAAATATACACTCTAACAAACAAACACGCATGCATCACACAAGGAAGGTGGGACCTTCGACCCTCTGTCCCCTACCCCATCCCTGGCAAGGGGGGGCGGGACACCCTCGGCCTGGTGGTCTTGTCTCTTGGGTGCCGGTCTTCTGGGCTCAGTGGCCTCCTCTCCACACCGGGAGAGGGATCCCTGAGATTTAAGATCTAGAGCAGGAGATCAACTACATCGGAGCCATGGGTGTCCAGGTCTCGGTGGTTTGGGTTCTGGTCTTTGCTCTCAAGAACTGGGCCTCTCCAAAACTCCATCAGTGGGTGTGCCTGGTCTGGCCTGGCGTGGTGGGGGGGTTGCTGTTCTGGCTGGGATGGGGCCTGCACTCTCTGTGCTGCTGTGCCTTCCAGCTCTTGGGAATGGGGGGCCTCTGCGGCGGTCCCGCGTGCTCTGGTCTGGGTGTTTGGCGGGATTGCTCTGCGAGCGGATTCTCTCCGTGGCTCCATTGTTGGGGGGCCCGGTCTGCTGCTGCCGCCCCGGTGGGGGGCCTTGGCGTAGGGATGCTCTCTCTCCCTCTGTACATTCCATCATCATCTACATCAGCAAAACATAGACACTCACCGCAACACAGGTGTCAGCTCACCTCACACTAGCAGAGTGTGTGATGGAATGAAAGGTTTTATTTGTGTCAGCTTCTATGATTGTGTGTGAGCTGCAGTGGTATTGTGTACAAATTTGCCTACTTTAAAGGCAAAGACTATTTTAGCCATCATGTACTGTATGTGTGTAACTACTGAGTTTGTATGTGTAGACAGGCCCCGCCCATTCCAGATTGCTATTTAGACTTGGTTGTTTTATGATGTTAAAACCTTCTGATATCATCTTCTTTTTTCTCTAAACCCCCCTCTTTTATACCCCCCCCCCTTTTTTTTCTGTCCGGTCCAACAAAAAAAGAAAAACGATAAAACATAATCAATATAAATAAAGTTTAGTATAAAATATAAACCCCTGTTGGGACATTACAATCTGTCCAACACAAGAGGCTCTCAGCTCATATCTGTTTGCTCGGCTGTTGGACAGGACAAGTTAAAAAAAAAAAAAAAAAGATGATTGCTGAATGTCCAGGTGCTGCTTTATGGCAGAAAATTCACAGATCAAGTCAATTTTTGGGGTTTCCTCCAAGTTGACCCATAATTTGCTCCGAGATGGTTTTCAGCTTCCTAAGGGAGACATTGATGCAATATTGACAAATGCATTCGTATTTTCTCATCTAAACGGGCTGTATTACCGAATGAATTTGATTTTACACTGAACGTACCAGGATTGTGTGAGATTTCCTGAAGACATTATAGACAGCAATGTTTAATGTGCCAAACAGAGTTAAATGGTCCGTTCACATCGCAGTGGGTTTGTTAAAACAGGTGTAACCCGGCTATATTCATCCTTCTTTGGTATCTATGATATATATGTATTTGGCTCACAGCTCTAAGCATCAGCTGTGTTGAGATTTGGTGGTTGCATTGCAAGGTTTTATGCACGATTTTCACCACACTTCTTGAAAGTATGGCAGAATCGTGCTGCTTGCTGCGAGTGTGGGAGGTGATCCATGTTTTTTGTGTGACTGCAGATGTCTCTGCCTTGTGTTAATTGACTGGATTCATTTTCAGTGACTTAAGCCTTAGTCACAACTGCCCTTATGGGTGGATAAAAGCCATCTGCAGGCAAAAAAATGAGCAAACCTGGCACCCAGGTGGCCCTCCAGGAAGTAGCAAGGTCATAGACCAGTCTGTAAGCCTGTTGAGTGGAAATGTTCACGCACATTTTTTCTTTAGGTATGCTTCGGGTGACAAGACATAGAGAACATCTAAACAGAATACAAAGGTAAAGTAAGGGTTAGGCAGGTTAGACACATATATGTCATACAGATTGTTTATATATTTTAAGTCTACAGAAGGAACACACTAGTGATGTTTGAGTGATAAATAACGTGTCACAAGGTCCAAATCCACAACAATAAGCAGACTGCAGTAGGCTCTGAAAGAGGCTTGTTGGTCTATGCAGTTGAATCAATATGAGTATTTCCAATATTTTTACAATAGGTAATGTACAGGTCTGCTGTCAATAGGGTCAGAAAGATGTCTTCCTTTTCTCTGAAGTGTCTCACTGAGAACATTTTTCTTGTCTTCCTGATCCAAAGGCCTTAATTTACTCTGGTATTGACCAAACTCTTAAGGAGAAGATGGTGACTGGTAGATACCAGACTTTCTCTACACTACTTTAAAATATATTCGTAAAAATTCTGATTTTCTTAATGACTATGAATTATATGGGTTTTTAACTTAATTTAAAGGGGCAATACCATGATTTTCTTAAGAATTTCAGAGTAAACTATATCCAAATAAATGATCATATATTACCTTTGGGACTCTAAAAAACAAGTCATTTATGAAATATTACTTCTTTTTGTGGACTCTTTTCAATCTCTGAGGCTCCGCCTCTCTCTCGTTGTCGGTCCCGCCCGTTGCACAGCTTCCTGCTAGAGCCGGTGTTCCTCTGCGCGGGTCCTCAGATGCAAAAAAAACAATCTCTAAACTTGACATGGATATTTTGGAGCTTGACACTCTTGACCTACAGTCCGATCCAGAACTTGAAGAGCACGAGGAACCACAGCAACACCAAAGACGTCTGTAGGAGGTGAAATGAAAAGCTAGGAGAAGTTTCTTTCCTAACGTTGCATTGATAACAGAACTAATAATTGTCGTGCTACTGTCTGTTTCAACGGTGTGCATGTGTCTATACATGAGGCACAGCATTTTGGGGTTGTTTATAGAGATGAATGAACATTATATTAGGCTTAAAAGCTCAAAAAAAATTTTTTTCATAGTATGGGCACTTTAAAAGTTCATATTTTTTGATTTTGCAATTTTTTTTAAAACTGCGTTTACTTTTGGAGTCCATGTAATGAAAAGAGGTGAGACGAATAATAAAGAACAGAGCGAATGGAACAAACTACAAAGTCTTCTAATCCTGGGGAGCATTGCTTTGTTTTTACAGACTAGTCAAGAATAAAGAGCTTGAAGACTTCTTTTTTTGAAGACATGACAATTTCCCAAAACGTGCACATTTGGAAGATTTTATATCCGTCATTCCACATTGGATTTCTTGAAAGCTCCCTTTTTTTTTTTTTTTTTTTTTTTTTTACTGTTATGTGCTTTCAGAGCGTACATTGCAAGAACAAAACAGATCAGGTCATGAGGAAAAGTCTATCAGGACCAGCTGGGGGTAGAGCCACTGAGCGCCTTTGATAACACAGACCAGTGCTGTTGAGTTTCACACTCTTGTTTTGATGCCAGCCAGAGCAGTGTCAGGAACAAGAACAAAAGCGAACTCACACAGGCCAGCAACTCTGCTTGGCCTCTTAGTCATTCAGTCTCTTACTGAGCTCAGACACAAAACAAAAGACTTTTTGTGTGCTTCTCATTCCTCATAATGAAATGTCATTTTTTCATACTGCGTGTAATAATAAAAGCTTTCTGGGATAACTCCGACAAAGGCAATCTGCTGGAGGTCATATTAAAAAGTGACAATAATCCAGTTCAGTCTTTCAGACATGTTTTTTTTTTTATGATAATTGCAAAAGATATGGTTGGGAAATGAACATGTTTACTTTCCTATTTCAAAGAAATATACAGGTTTTTTTTTTTTCCAAAAACACATTTTAGTCTCACCAGTGAGTCTCACTATTAACCAGCTTAACTGCAGCTTCAATAACATGGTTTCCCACGGTGTGTTTCGTTTCGGCTCTGACTGTCTGCCAGTACGAGACATCATCAAGGAGAAAAATAAACATTTTCATCCACTTAAGGAGGTGGAAATTATCCTGCTCAGTTGTTTCAGTAAATTAGGAAGCTTTTATGTTTCCTATATTTGAGTTAACACGAGCAGATAAATTCTGATGATGTTTTTGAAAGCCCAACTTTAGATACAACTTTTTTTTAATAATTTCTCTACTTTGGTAACATTTGAAGGGGTTGTAAGGTGGTTAGGAAGACCTCAGGACACTGAACAGAGTAAAAGTGACTGACATGTCATAAGACAAAGAGACCTTCAATGAAACTTAGAACCAGCTGCAATCATAACGGTTCCTACTTGGAACCGCATTTCAGTGCCCAACCCTACTTAAGAGTTGACCACACAAGATTTACAAGCGTTATGAATGTGAGACCACAAGCTTTTATTGAGTCATCTGATTGGTCAGTTTATAAATTGAACTACAGAAAAATAAAATGAAAAATATACACTTATCAAGAACATGTTAAACTAAAAAGGAAGCAGAGCAAGAATGGTTATTAGAAGTCTATTGGCTTCCATGATTTTTGTTTTAATTACATTTTTAAATATTGTAAATGTATGGAAAAAAGTCGTAACTGCTAAATTACAAGATTAAAAGTCTTATAGTTATGAATTTAAAGGTTATTGGCTAAAACTGACTTTTTTTTCTTGTAAATTTACTTGTTTTGAGTTGTAAATTTATTACTTTAAAGCAGAAAAAAAGGGAGATAGATAAATTTACCAAAAAAAAAAAAAAGTTCATGAGAAAAAGCACCAAAGTTCTGTTTATTACAATAGCAATCAGTTTTTTGTTTTCTTTTGCTTTCAAAGGTTACTTTCACAGTTTTTTTGATCATATATTTAAGTTGATTTTATTTTTTCAGTTATTATTGAGGCAATAAAGAAGCACGGCAGTGCTAATGTTAAAAGCTTACATCATAGGTGTCAAACTCCAGGCCTCGAGGGCCAGTGTCCTGCATGTTTTCCAATCAACCTGCCTTTGAAGCTCCTTATTGGTCAAACACACCTGATCCAGGTAATCAGCAAAAGATAAGGCAGGATTTCTGGAAAACCAGCAGGACGTTGGCCCTCGAGGCCTGGAGTTCGACACCCCTGGGCTACATTATAGCAATAAAACTCATAGTGCAATTTTGACACACAACAACAAACTATAAACAAAGCTCATAAATATCCAAATCAACTGATGTCATCTTGTCTCCTCTAGTCTTTATTATATCTTTTATTTATTTATCTTTGCTTCCGTTTGGTGCAGTGCAATTCGTGTGTTGTTCCTCTCAGGTTCCAGGTGGATCGTCTGTGCTCCTGTTCTTGGCCGTGGACCTCGCCTCCGGCTTGTCTTTACCTGTGGACCTCGCCTCCGGCTCGTTGTGGCCGTGGAGCTCACCCCAGCCCGTCCCCCAGTTCTATCTGGATGAATATCAAATCAAATCAAATCAAACTTTATTTATAAAAAAGCGCTTCTCATGCTTTGCGCAGCTCGAAGCGCTTTACATTAAAAACAAAAACATTAGTACAATAAAAGCACCCCCCCACCCAATAAAAGCCAAACACTCCACCCTCTATCAACACATACAACCCATCCCACAAACAATGAATACAATGAAAAATGACATAAACGAAAATTGTAAAAACAGACATAAGGCTTGGCTCTGCTGTGAGGAAACTGTATTGGGGATTCTATCATACCAGGAGCCAGCTCGGTCAAAGGAACATCGCCACGGCGCCCACCCAAACCGGGACAGCAACGGAGTCCACTCCACAGCTGTGAGGCTGCAGTGCAGGACTCCAGCCGCCCCAACAAGGGCGAGAACCACAGCAACGACCCCAGACCAAGCCAGCAAGCCCTGATATGATAGATCCCTGCAGGAAACACTGGGGTTAAAAATAATAGTAAAATACTAAAATGTAAAATACGTAAAATATAAAATCAATAACATATTAAAACTAATATAATAAATAAGGACATAAAATTAACTAAAAGCAGAATTAAAAAGGTGGGTCTTGAGCCTCTTCTTAAAAACCTCTACGGTCTCTGCGGCCCTGAGGTTCTCCGGCAGGCTGTTCCACAGGCGAGGACCGTAATGATGAAACGAAGCCTCACCATATGTTTTGGTCCTCACCTTAGGAACAACTAACAGGCCGGTGCCGGAAGACCTCAGGGTCCGCGAGGGTTCATACTTTAAAAGAAGATCATTGAGATAAGAAGGCCCAATACCATAAAAAGATTTATAAACCATTAAAAGAATTTTAAAATCAATCCTGAAACGCACAGGGAGCCAATGCAGCGATTTTAAAACTGGTGTAATGTGTTCCCGCCCCCTGGTCCTCGTCAGAACTCGTGCCGCTGAGTTCTGTAATAATTGTAAATTTAAAAGAGACTTTTGAGGTAAACCAGAGAGCAGGGCATTACAATAATCTAAACGACTAAAAATAAAAGCATGCATCAGCACCTCTGTGCTGGCAAGAGAGAGGAATGGGCGGACTCTGGCAATGTTTTTAAGATGATAAAATCCTGTCTTAACGACATTTTTAATGTGAGGGATAAAATTCAGCTCAGAGTCTAAAAGAACGCCCAGGTTTCTCACGCAGTGAGAAGGGTTAAAATTCTGAAGATGAGGTAAAATCCTCTCTCTCTTATATCATTCAAATATGTAGTTGTAGAGTTACTGCAGATAAACTAATTCTTCATAAATCCATCCTAAGAGAGGATCTCTCCTCCACGTTGACATCCCTTGGGTTTCTTCTTTTTTGTTTCCTGGAATCAGGTTTTTTTTTTTTTAATTTTTCCTATCCGAGAAGGGGTGTCCAAGTGCAGGGATAATCTGTTTAGTTTAGCAATCAGCTATTGTCTATACTTTAGGACCAACTTTCTGCTTTTGTACAATAACCGATATAAAGCCCAATGAGACATTTATTTTTCTGATATTAGGCTATATAAATAAAATTGATTTTAATTATTTAAAAGTTACATCTGGTAGACAATGCAACAGTTTAGTTTCAACACATTTGCTTTTTTATATTTGAGTTATCTTGTGTCTATTTCTGTCAGCGGACCTCCTGACAGTAAACACCCACAGCTTTGGCTTTGCTGCTCTGCACTTCTAATGCACCGCTCTGTGGGGTCATAGCAGAACTCACGCACAGAAAGTGGGGTAACCTTTGCATGTTTGGGACAACACATAAATATTGGTAATTTATTTGTAAAGGTTATTTGGTGACTTTCACATTAGGATGGGTTGAAAATGGAAACCATTGACATTTTTAAGACATTCTAATGAGCACATACTGAAATTGTACAAGCAGGCAAGCAATTTATGCGGTGCACATCATTACATGTAATGCAGGGAAAAATGTGGGAAAAAAAAGGTTTTATATTTGTCTTTTGTCTGTTAAAGGTTGGGATTTGCATATAAATTGACCATTTTGTTTTATATGCTGGAACCTTCTGAGCTTTTGTTTAATTTGTGGTCATGTGAATGAATTTTGTTGCTACCATTTAATGTACAACTACTTGGTATATTTGTGGGCTTTCTTCCATTTGGATGGTTTGAGGGACACTCTGATTTTGTTTGTGGAGAGATCATGAGGAGGATGCCAAAATAGGACACACTTCATGCTGAACCGAGTAAGCAAAGATGAGCAGGCCTGTTTCAAGTACAGTAAAGTGAATTACCACCAAACAAAGGATGCCTGATGAATGAGAAGATCCAATCTATTTTGAAACCATCAGCCGGAGACTGATTCTGCACAACTCCATGACCTTCATTCTCAGTCAGTTGTTTGGATGTTTCACCAAATTTTTAGTCTAAATCCCTGGGTTTATTTTTGAAGTAAAAAAAAAAAAAAATTGGGTGGGTGTGTCTTGTTTTTTTTTTTCTAATCAATGCATTTAATTATTTCTGTAATGAGTTTGAAATATGTGTGTGTTTTGTCTCACATTTTTCACAATGTATGCTTGAAATAAACCAAATCAATTCATCAAAAGGCAATAGACAAGCACAAAAACAGAGTATTAGGCCCCAGGTTCCAAAAGTTTAGAAAACGTTCTAAATGTTCTACATTTTTTCCATGTTAGTGATTGTAAGTTATTCTTGCTATTATCTTGTTGTATATTTAAAGAGGCCCTGCAATGAAAATTCTACTTTTTGAGGTTTTAAATGCATTCTACTGTTCATTTCTCACTATAAATAACCCAAAAGTGGCATTTTGATCCATTCATGCATTTAAGAGTAATCCTCTAAAAACCTGCACAGTGTGCAGTAGCCCCTCCCATACCCATGAAAACGAGCGGGTGGAAACGTGCGGACGTAAGCACGATCCCAACAGCTCCCTTCAGGAAGAGTCTGACAGCTCAGCAAAAAAAAAACTCTCATTTTAGATGCAGAATACCGTAGATCCTCCAGTTGTGTCCCGTCTTCAATAAATTCCAGCTCAAACAGGTGTTTGTTACTTTGGTCGTGGGGCTCCTTTAAGTCCCCCCAACGCCCACCCCCAGTCTGGCACAGCCATGCAGGTGCTTCCATCTTTGAAGAAGTTTAGACTATTTTCGTGGGAGAAATGCAGAGACAGGGATTCCTCTGGGATGACGTCATGAAGTGGACTGCAGCCACACGCAGCGGCAGTTTCAGGAATCGAGTCGTTTTACTTCTGGGTAAGAAAAAACTCTTGAAATATAAATAATATTACATAAATAGTTTATTTTTTACTCTGAAAGGTGTAGTAAAATCATGGTAGGGCCCCTTTAAATATGTATTATCTTTAAAGATTAATCTGTAAATAGTGCAAGGACTGTGTCTTCTAGTGTTACAGATTACTAAATCACAGTGTAAAATTCCTGCTAAATTAACAGTAAATATCTATATTTTTTTTATTTTGCCTATATGCAGGAATCTATGTAACTGAGCTTGTAAATGCTTGTCACCGAGCTCAGAAAGTAAAGAAATTGATGAAGTTTAATGACAATATACTTGACAAACGACAAAGTCCTTTGAAAGCAGACATCGTCTCCCACACAAAAATACAATGAGATAAACAACAACTTGTATATCTTCCATAATGAAATAAAATAGTTAGAAACTACACATTTGATTATTTTTGAATGGATAGCTCTTTCCCTAACGTCTGCTCTCTTAAGCGTTCATGTCACTGAGCAGAAAGTGAGCTGTAGGTTCTAGCTGGGCTTTCTCTGGTCCAAGCGACCAAGAAAGAAGTTCAACACTGACTGCACGTTTTTAGACAATTACATGCGAATAGTCACTTTTTTTTTTTTTTTTTTTCAAATATGTGCAACTGACAATAAAATTTAGCCTTGGACACACTTAAGCTGTGTGACAGAAACGCAGCATTGTGCATGTTACATGGTCTCAGCGCGGATTTAGATCAGTTTTTGTGCTGGTCTCACAAAAACATGAGTGAATAACATCAGACATGTTTTAAAACATCAAACATTCATTTCTTCATTCATGTGATGATTCCTCTCGATCACATTATTTTGTTGTCTCGGTTTTTGCAGTTCACTGCGATTTTTTTATTTATTTTTTTCCATACTTGTTCAGGCCTCCTTAGTTCTTTACTCTGGATGACTCAATGCATCGTAATGGCGAATTTGTGTCACATCCTCAGTCATGTGACTGCCAATCCAGAATTTGACCTCTGTTAATGTTGCATTACTAAACATTTTAACCAAAGATTTATTTAAATGGTTGATTATTCCAACAAATGATTTACAAATATGTACAATGGGATTTTCTGAATTTGTTTTTTCAGATCTGTATCACACAGTTGAGTGAACATTACTGACCTCTCTCATCTTTTGAACTGGGAGGGAAAAACTTATTTGATGCATTTTTCCTTCACACCAACTTTAACAGCAGATAATTTGCTCAAAGTATGTTTCTTTTTTGCTCTAAAGAATTTGTGAATCACCATATTTTTAGGAATACCGCCTAAAGGTAATAATGTACATTTTGTTTGTACATCTGATACTTATTAAATAGGAGTCTGGCACATTTCCTACCTTCAGCTTTCTCCTGTTTTCCAATACGAGTCAGGCTTCAGAGCAGTTCCATAATCCAAATAGACAACGCCTTAATGAAGCAATAAATAGAAGAAGGCAGTGAGAGCTTTCTTCCCCTGAAAAGCAAACTTTGGGCTGGTAAAGGCCAGACAAAGGTCTGTACATTCAAACTTTCTGGTTGTTCAGGGGAAAAAAAAGAACATAATCTATTTGTTAATGCATAACACATCACCTCGTTTTCCATGGTCACACTTAAAGCAGCAGCAACCCAAATGAGTCTTCTCTGCTCTTGGAAGGCCTCTTAAAACAATTATGCTGTGTACAAGGTTTATGTAATTAGCACTCGCAACCTTGAGAGAAGGCAAAGTCTCCGGGGACACAGAGGAACAAACTGAGCTGAAGTCAGCTAACCAGTCCCTATTAAGCTCCTGCAGATCGTTTTTCTCTTCTTTTTTGTTTGCTGCTTTGGTCATCATCTCTGCAAGAATTTCAATTTAGTTCTATTCGTTCAGTCTGTCTTACATTAATCTCAGACAGAGGAGCAGCTGTTCAACACAAATGCAGAGAAAAAAAATAAAGTTTTAGTATAATCAACTCATTTTAATCCATTGGCGTCAAAATATCAACACATTCTCACTCCCAACCCGTCACATATTGACGTTTGGCATTTGACTTTTGGGTTTCCCTAACTCAACCATATTGACCTGCTGGCTGTTTCACTGAGTCATAGGTCAGGGGAACCAGAACCGGGAGGCGGTACCCTAAAAAAGTACCAGTACCCTAACCCGGTACCGGTTGTCGTTCAGGATTGCATCCCAGCCAAGTTCAAGTCCAGTACTGCATTTTGAGTCAAGTGCTGTGTAGACTTGTGCGGTATTGAAGTATTAGCGTACACTGTCTGTGTCTAATAATAGACACAGTATCATTTTAAATACTGTCATGAAAAAAAATGACTTATTAAAGAGATTTTTATTTTTTTCATTATACCGGTACCAAGATGGTGGATCTAGCTTTATCAAGAAATTGATAAGAAAAAAAAACAGGGAAGACAGTTTTTGGCTTCTGTATTTAAAATGTTTCGTTAAATTGATACTTATCCAATATATTTGTTCCATTACTTCAAAAATGATTAATACAACCTTTTCATGTTGTTATTGTCCGAATAATTGTGTTTTGAATTTCATTTCGTACGGTGGCAAACCCAGCAGTTTGGTTATGCCAATTAAGTGGCACTTATGAAGTTCTTCATTAGTCAAGGTAAAACTTTATACCGAGGTAAAATGTGAAGAAATGTTGACTATAGTCAAATTTGGATACCGCCCTAGTCTAATAGTGCCGAGTTAGGGTATCAGTATGGGGTTAGGAGAACAGGCGTTCGGATCCTACCCAGAGGGCAGGATCAGTGCACATTCCATACAGCCCCCCAGGAGCAGGGTCCCAGGAGCACCTCGTCCCAGGGCGTCCCAAAATGAATCATTCAAACAGTGAGGGGCTTATCCTATAATGAATATAAAGTTGTGTCCACAGGGCACCGTTACCCAAATACGTCTAGTAGCGCATCCAGTGCCAAGTTAGGGTACCAGTACAAGGTTTGGGTACTGGTAATGGGTTTGGGTACCAGTACCCAAACCTGGTACTTTGCCCCAGCCTGGTTTAGGTCCAGTACTGCATCTGGTACCGCATCCAGTGTCGGGCAAAGGTACCGGGTTTGAGTACCGGTACCAGATGCATCCCAAGGACCAGTCCATGTCCAGTACCGTATCCGGCACAGCGTCCCGAGGATGAGCACTTGATCTTACAAACAGCCAGCACATCAAAAAATGACGAGTTAGGGACACCTAAAACGAAAGAAAGTCTTTGAGGGTCTTTGACCAAACATCAACATGTGACAAGTTGGGGATGAGAATGTGTTCAAAGGGCATGAACAAAAGAACAAATTTTAAACCAAAACCATTAATCATTTAATTGATATATTTTTTCCTCAACATTATTTTTAATAATGTATTTCCATTGGTGGCATTATTTTTAGATCATGATAATCTTTGGTGTCTTTGCTCTTGAGCAAACTATTTAACCATTTCGTGTTTATCGTACATTTGGACAGAAACAGAACAAACAGATGTTCTCCTTCAGCGAGCATTCTCTAAAGTTTAACCTCTCGACACCAGAATTTATTATGAAAAAACACTCATGCTTTCATGTAGCTCCTAAATGAAGGTATTTTCAGAGATGAAGTATTTTGATGCATCATTGCATCAATACGTTGAGGGGTTAAGCTACTTACGTCGATGTTTGGTGTTGTCCATTTCCGTCTACAAGTCAAAACATTTAATGCAGCAATTACTGCAAATCTGTAGCTATTATCTAGATATTACAAATGTTTATGTTTTTTATAATAATTCCAAATGAAAAAGTTTCCTAACAGTGAAGGATACAGCTGCATAAATTTGAGAAATTCTAAAAATGTAAATGTTAAGATAGTGAGAACTGTAAATAGTGTTTTTACATGTATCTGCTGTATATTTTGGTATGATCCAACTACTCAACTTCGCCAATATTTATCTAAATAGCCCAAAACCTGTAAAAATGGTAACACAAATTTGTCTTTGTCAATGAAAAATGTAATGGATTTTGTTAGTTTGTGCTGTTACTTTGTCAAGGCTGGTAGACTAACTGTATTTCATGCCAAAGTTTTCCTGTGTTTAGCATAGAATCTGCTTTTGCCTGGAGATAACCACACATGGCGATGTGAAACAGTAGACTTTCTCTTCAGCGCAGCTTCATGTCCATGTCAGCCTCTGGTAGGATCCCTGAGGCCGAGTCCAGAAATGACTAGGAGAGACGATATCTGTTGGCTGGTCCGGGAACACATTTGCATCCAAACAGATAAGTGAGAGAAGGCAGCTATAGGAACGGGGTGGTCTGAGCTCCCTCGGCCCTGGAGCAAGTGACTTAATGTAGTAAGTTTAACAAAAACACCCTTTACTTTTGTGACCATGTAATTACTTGTGCTGTAACCAGATGTACCAAGTGGTATATAAACCAGAGCAAATGCTTTTTTTTAGTGAAATTATGTTTGGCCGTTAATGCTTATATGCATTGCTGTGGAATAGATCTAATTTAAGTAATGCATTAAATGCAAAATGCAGTCAACAATTTAGCTCTTTTTATTTGTGTAATAATTGTATCAATCCAATATATCTACGGTATGTTGACATTAGGAGTGGGGTCATCTGAAGTCCACAAGACACCACGCTGAATGTTTTTTTTTTTTTTTTCATTGATTTTCACAGTGTCTGTGGCAGACATGAAATCCTGTCCACCTTTGTCCATATTGGTGAGTAGCAATCGTTTCAACATCTGGTCTATTTTTTGCAAGAACCGCGAGCGATCCATGTCAATCCTTCCAGGAAGTTACATCAAGATACATGAAAAAATCTGGTCAATTTTCAAAATATGACCAATTTTTCTCAATAAAATGCCACCACTGACATGAAAAGACTATAAAAATCAAAACACAGTATTGCCCCCCTTCACTCTGCGATTATGCTGAATAAGCGAATACAGAGAACTCCCAGTCTCTATCCCACCCCCCAACCCCCATGCCTGACGAATATCTGTAACTCATTGAAAACATTTATCAACTCAAAAGGTTCTGGTGGCATCCATATTTTTCCCTCTGATCAATAATGGACACGTCCTGTATATAAATGCGTCATCCACCTGTCTACAAAGTCTATATATTGTGTATCATTGTACTCTGAGGTAGAATAAAGGTTAAATAAAAATAAATAAATAAAAAAAAATAAAGAACATTGGAGTATTGGCTCAACATAATAAGAGTTTTTTTTTTTTAAATCCAGATCAATAGACTGCAAACTTTTCATGACAACTGTCACTCTGTGCTTCCTTCTTCATCAGGTAAGTACGAGAGGGCGTCCCTACACAGAGTTTGCCGGTTTCATCCATAGTAAACACCTGCTCTGGATGATAAATATCCGCCGCGATTGTCAGTATAGAGAGTAGTTGGCAAGAAGTCAAGATGGGCGTCAAATGAATTGTAGAAGCCCTAAATAACCTCAGCTGAGCAGAAGCGCCTGTCAACCGTTGGGGAAAAATATACGTCTGATGTGAACTGGAGGGGAAGGGATTCTGCGCGATCCCGCGGCGCTTCTGCGTGCGGTGTGAACCTGGCTATAGTCATAGTTACCAATATGGTGGTTTAGCCACTCGAGTGGGTTTTGGGGTTGTCTTGACCCATGGAGGGTCCACATTTCAAGGGGAGCGTAGGGGTCTCTTGCAGTTCCCCTGGGGCTGGTGCAGCCACTTCAAGGGACATCTTGAAATTCAAGCGTACAGTTGTTGCGCCAATGTTACCATCACCCTGTCTCGGTGTGTGGCAACACACTCTAGTGTGATCTTTTTTTTTTTTTTTTATTTCATAAACATATTGTTGACTTACACAGAGAAGTCCTTCAAGATCTGGAAGGAACTAGTGACTGATTTAAAATGCTGGCGACTTTACAAAGAGATAAAAAAAAATACTCATACTTGCTTAGTCCGACACATTATTCCTGCTCCCTGTCACCCCGTGTTTGCAGCCCAGATCGTGAAACTTTATAAACCTGCAAAGCTATATTAAAGCGGTACCCTCTTTCTGAGTCCAGTATGTCTGTGAAACATTGGAAACTGACCCATCTACAAGAAGCTCTGACCTTGTAAAATACATCTCTGTTGTGAAGACAGCTCACTCTGCACTCATCTTAGAAGAAAAGGAAACATTTATATTCACTTCAGAAACCTACAAAACAACAAAACAATGCTGTAGATCCCAGGATGAAATAGAAAACAATGAGACAAGTTGCTTTACACACTAGCTATGCCTGTTGTCATCCTGCCCCATTCCCTGGTGATAAACTCACCACTGCTTCCAAACCTTGAGGCACAACTGAGGTGATTGAACACACCTGTCCAAGGTGAGTAAAGTGGGTCACAGGGAGAGAGGACGAGCTCCAGCGGCCTGATGAAACACAAAAAAGACATTAAAACACAAGCTTCATTACTTTTTGTGCTGTTTTCAAACTCAAATGGTTTAAAATTTCCTGAATTTGTAAAAAAGTACAGAACAAAATTAAGTTTAACTACAAAAACAGCATTACCTGTGATAATGCATGGGATTCATGTCGAAGCTGCTAACTGAATATGCTAAAGCCGTTAGCTCAACAAGCTAACGGAAATAAAGTTTGTATAAGCGTGTGAAGAAAATGTGAAAGACTGAAAAAGAAACTGTCTTACAAAGAGCTGTAAAGAACTTTTTTGTCTAAGGAAAAACTTTTCTTAATATAAAAATTAGAAGTGGAAAGACAGAGCTTCGTTTAACCCTTTCGCAACTAAAAAGTCACTGGTGACAATACACACGCTCTTTGACATACTTTAACAATTTGACTGGTTATGGGATACATACATTAGCTGATCGATGCAGGGAAAAGCGTCTTTGCATCTCAGTTATTTGCCTGTATGAAAAATCAAACAAGACCAAAACAGCAAGGTTAGAACCCAGTTTTAGTCTGAATGAATCTTTGACTCTGACTGTGTCACAGCTCTCAGTAGGACAACATGTTCTCACTTTAGAACTCAAGTGGGATTCTCTGACAGACATAAGTAAAATATGGATGAGTTCCTCGAACTATCAGGTTGAAGAACAACCAAGAAAAGAAATTGGTTTTCAGCATGTTTATACTCTGAAAGGAGGTCAAACGTCTGAATTCTAAGATGCTCTGAGAGAAAAGCTTTTGTCGATTTTTGCTTTAAAGTGAGCAATATTTTCAACATGTTTGAATGAAGCTTAAACAAGAATTCGCTTGTTTAGTCGGGAAATTATCTAAAGCTTTGTCCAGAGAATTTTTTTTTTTTACATTTTAAGGGAAAAAAGGGACAAACACAAGCCAGTCTTTCTGTGGTGGCTCAGAATGATGTGTTGTTCCGTTGCTGCTGGTCAGGTAAATTGTTACTGTCAAAAATTAATCACGCGTGTTGCTGGAAGTTTGATGCAACATGACATTTTTACTCTCCACTTCCTTGTCACAGACATTTTTACTGACAGCTTAAATAACACATCAGTAATCTTTAATCATGAGATGGGGCTGCAGTATTCCACTGAGGTTCTTTGTAATTCTTGTCTTTTGAAACTGCTGGAGAACAAAACCAGCGTGTGGAAACAAAACTGTTAGGTTTGTGGATGTATGTGCATGTTGTGTACGGATGCACTACTTGGGTCTTTTAGGCGTTATGGAGTAGGGAGTCAATGCAGACAGCCATAAAAACTGTTTCATCCTTTCGATTTTTACAGTGTCTTGAGCTAATGACTTCCATGTCACTTTCTGAAAAAAGGGGAGGAGTCTTACTTTTGAAATGTTTGGTCATTCCAAAAACATTCAGCCAATAAGAGCATTTTGGCAACTGTAATATTTAGTGTAAGTCTATTTTAGGGATATTTATGTTGTGGTTGTAGAGAGGGTAACACAGAGGAGAATTACCAATCCAGTGGTGAAAAGGTCTGGAGGCTTTTAGAAGCTTTGAAATTAATTTAAAATTTATTTTTGGTTTCAACAAGTCTAAAATTTTGGTTTTCCAAAAAATCTAGGGTCAGATAAGGAAGAAGAGGCAAGAATGAAAAGGTGCAGTAGTGTGGTTTTTGACTGAGTCCAGGGGTGTCTAAAGTCAGTCCTTGAGGCCCGGTGTCCTCCATGCTTTTCAAAACCAATGAAGCTTCTTATTGGCCCACACCTGATCCAGGTAAACAACAGCAGATAAGGCAGGGTTTCTAGAAAACCATCTGGAGGCCACCCCGAGGACTGACTTTGGACAGTCATGATTAAGTCTCTTATTGTCTTGTATCTGATTTATGCAAAACTACAGCACATACTTATACAGTTACCCTTTGTACCCCTGGTGGGGCATAGTCCATCAACAACTTGGTCATGGTCTTCTGTCCTGGGCTTTCCTTGACAGCTCTTTCCAGGTCTGACCGGTTTGCTCGATGTCAGCCTCCGGGCCCCTCCCCCCACATATTCTGTGGTCTTCCTCGCTTAATTTCCCCATCAGAATTCCATGCCCGGGCCTGGCAAGTAATGCTGGATGTTGGCTTTCTTAGAGTG
This sequence comes from Oryzias javanicus, assembly GCA_003999625.1. Taxonomy (NCBI): domain Eukaryota; kingdom Metazoa; phylum Chordata; class Actinopteri; order Beloniformes; family Adrianichthyidae; genus Oryzias; species Oryzias javanicus. The sequence continues at coordinate 5,451,337 of CM012458.1, forward strand.
TGACCCAGCCAACCCCATCTCCTCTGATCTTTTCATCCACGGTGCATGTTTTGCTCTTTTCCATAGTTTTGTGTTGCTGATGCTTTCTGGCCAGTGGATCTTGAGGATTCCTCTCCAGAGTGGTCAGGGTTCAGGCAAGGGTCAGGGAAGGGGGAAAACTAGCAGGATCAAAGACAAATCAAGATCAGGTGAAGAGGAGTTGGGTCGGATGAAATGCTCAGTATGGAGGCTGAGTGGGACAAACGATGCTTTACTGAGTGTGGCCTGATCAGTGCTTAAATGTCTTGTGGCTGATTGACTGATGAAAGTCAGGTGGGAAGACCTGTGTGTTGGGGTTGATGGGAGATTGAGTGCAGTCAGGACTCAGGAGATGGAGACCACCAATGACCACAGGGGGAGACAGAACATTGGTTCATGACACATGCCCCATTTCCACTGAGCGGTACAGACCAGACCAGTACCCTCTTGGTTCTTGGTCCATTGAGCGTTGGACCATCAAAGCATGCAGGAGTGTAGACCAATGATGTAGCTGTGCGTCAAAACAATGTGGTTACAGTGAAAGAGAAGCTGCATCAGGATCATTATAATCCGGAGCAGGTGTTTATTATAGATGAAGCCAACTTCTACGCTGCAGAACAGTTTGTTGTTCGAAATTAAAAAGAGACTAAAACTCCTTTACATTTAGCAATACCACAATGTTCTTCAATAAATGTTTACAAAGTTTTTGATGAATATAAATCGGTTACAGACATTCTTCACCCGCGAGTGTCAGGTGAGACTGAGATGGGGTGTCTCTGTTTAGGTGGATTTGGTTTGTCTCTGGTCCCCAACCCCCACGAAAATTGGATTACTGTAAGTAGATAATTTATTCTTCTTTGCAAGAAGATTTTGGGAGGGAAGAAGAATACAGATGAAAAGAGGACAAAACTTTCAGTTCGGATCTCAAGGCGGGAAAAGTGATGGTCAGATGTTTCCTGTTGTCGTAAAACCTTGAAAACATTGTGTGACGACAGAAGCTCCGCCTTACAGGCCCATGCATTTCTGTATGGACCTACATCCAACTGTGGACCAGCAATTGTACCAGAAGGTCCTACTTAACAGATCCATTTTTAATGGAAATACTCAAAGGTCCAGTCCAGACTCAGTGGAAACGAGGTTTTTATCTAGCCCTTTGCTTTTTTTCATAGAAGATCTAAAGTGCTTTGCATTCATAATCCCATTTGCCTTGTCACAGACACATTTACACACTGATGGAAGCTCCGTTGTCAAACACTTGCAGCCACCTTTAAGCACCAGAATCAATGTGGGGTTCAGTGTTGTGCTCAAGGACACTCCGACACCCCTATGATCTTCCATTCAAAGGCATAAGCACTCTACCACTCCTCTATTTTGGGGAAAGGTTTTTTGTAAGTTTTAAATTGTTCAAGAAATATTTTCAAAGTGAAAAACTGGTTTCAGTGAGGATATTTTTTCCTGGTTTTAATTAAAGGAACACACAATAAAAATTCCCATTCTGAAGGTGTTTTGTATTCCACAGTGGCTTGTATTGTATTGAGTTGTGTAACGGTTCTATTTTTCATTTTAGGACAAACAAGAAAAAGAAAACATGTACAATATGCTTATTAATACTACCAATTTCTCACTCATATTTTCACAGTAATTGGAGACTTTCCATTTTCAGAACAAGAGCAGATGTTACAGTGAAAAGACTAGATGTTAGACATGGGTAACTGTTTCTCAGACTTTTTCTCTGAAACGCTTTTATTTTGTGCTCTTTTTACCTGACAGCCTGCAAACGCAGCATGTATCTGAGCCACAACTTGCAGTCATCTGTTTGATGCTTGTTTGGCAGACGCTGTGGTTTTTATGCATTGTAATGTAAATCTGACTGGTGGAAAGACAGGAGTCCTTTTTCTAAGTTAGCTGAAGGCAAATGATGATGCAACCAGTAGGAACCACCCAAAAACCACCGACTGGGCCAAACACAATCTTACTTTTGGCTGATTTTACAATCTCAGGGTGACAAGTTAGTGTCAGGAGAGTGCAACTGAATGTATTGTGATAACTTTTTTTTGGGACTGTGATGGTTGGGGAGATTACAAACATTGTGTCGCACACAATCAATGACAGGAATTATCTGAAATACTGCTGCCATTTTGCGCTCAAATGTTCCCATTTGCTCAAAGATTGAATTACAGATTCTTTTGGTTGATAGGATTTCTGGCAGAGATTTTAACGACAGTCCAAACAGTCACCAAGGTGAAATCATTTCTGAATCAAAGAAGAGAAACGAGCATGAATTGTAATTTATTGTAACACATAAGTGTCTTTTCTTTTCCTTTTTTTTGAATACATTTCTTTCTAACATGTTTCGTTTTTTTTAAATATCAAGTCCATGCTAAAATGTCATATAGTTGTATAGCACTTTAATAGCTTCCTTAAAGGCCCAAACCGCTTTCAGTCACAGTTCAATTCATCCTTTCACACACATTGATGGTGACTCTGCTGCTGAACATTGGTGCCAACCTTCAACTGGAAGCAATGTGGAGTTCAGTGTCTTGCCCAGGGACACTTTGACACATGGACAGGCAAGGTGGGAATTAAACCCTGCAATCCTCCGATCGTGAGGCCTACCACTGCACCATGTCCACCCTAGATAGATGGGAGTCATAGGCAACATTCTTAAAGGATATTAACTCAAAAATGTAAGAACAGAGATGTTTTAGCCAAGATTCTGTAGTCTTACTTAGTTGTCCACCAAGTATGCGGCTGGATGATTCAGTTGGCCAGGTGTAGCACTGGCCCACAGGAAACCTGGGGGCTCTCTGAGGTTTATTCAGTATGAGTACATTATCTGTACCTGTCCCCAGCCTGTATGTCATGGTGCTCCTGGGTTCCTGTGTTCCCATCCTGATTGGACCAAGCTGACTACAATCATCCATCACTTCGGGCCACTATTTAGGATGTGCCCTCTCCAGTATTCACCACCAGTTCATTACCTTCTCTGGTGCAGTACTTTGGCCTTTTACCCTGTTTTCTAGTTCAAGTAGTTCCTGTCTCTTGTCTGCCTTGCCACTCACTACCACTTCTCCTGTTTCCAGGATTCAATCATCACTACCACCATCATCATACGACCCTGCCTGGGTCCAACTCTCCATCACTGCAATCCGGATTACACAGGAACCCTGCCTCCAGCCACACCATGTCCCCACGCCGCTCATCTCTGGATCCATCTGCCACAGAAACTCCCTCCTGCTTTGAGTCACCAGACATCCACCGGACAATAATAAAGCTATTTCCCTCATCCTTGCGTTCTGTGATCCTTCCGGGTTACAGCGTCTGGGTCTGCTATGCCTCGCCCCGTGACAATGACACCGCATAAAATACAGGGTTATGTAAGTTAGGCTATCTGGTCCAAAAATCTTTGCCAAACCTCCTGTGTGAATAAAGCTGCTGTTTGTGCCAATTCCTGACAGGATATGCAGAAAGGTTAACAATAACTTACTTTCCACTGAGTCTTTGTTAGCCCTTTACATCTAGGATTCCACTTGTTTTCCAGACATCCATGGATTACCTGATCCCTCCTAACTGGATCAGGTTTGTGAACTCGACTTAAATCATGGATTACCTGATTCAGCACTGAGAGGGACGGGGATACCTGGAAACTGGACAAGTAAATGGTTATGGGATCCACACACAGTTTGTGTGTGAAACTAAATTAGTCTGTACTTCATCTCAGACTGAGAGGTAATCTATGTAGTGATAGCCAGGGGCTCAGCCAAAGTGGTGCCCCCCCCGGGAACCCTGGTTTAACGTACAAAATCCAGATTGTATAGTGGCCAGTAAAAAATAATAAAAAAAAAAAACTTTGAAAGCAGTTTAAAACTTAAAAGTACACATTGTACACTTTAAAGAAATATAGAAAATTACAAAAAAAAAAATAATTTTATACTTGAAATTAATAATGAAAATTTGGGAAAGAAAGGACATTTCAAACTTGAATTTTAAAAAGACCTATAAACCTGAAACTGTTAACAAATTAAAAATAATGTTTATTTATTTTTTTTTTTTTTACAATTTCTGCTTTCAGTTTTCAATTTTGGGTTTTTGATATGACTCTGCTGGATTTGAACTCTGGGTGGACACTCGAGCTGGTCAGCATCTTGTTGGTGCCAGCTGTGTAATCCCTCTTCTACACTACAGACGATGATTTGAAGCAGATAATTGTCATTTTTGTTTCTTAAAACAGCAATTATTTGAGAAAAAATGTACCAAATTAACCACTATTTATATCTAAATAAAAAAAATAACAATATTGCATTTTTGTGGATTTCATCAAGGGGGTTATAAAAATCCTTTAAAAATATAAAGTTTTCTGTCAATTCTTTCCTGCAGTGGACTTTCCAGAGTTAAGGACCTGAACCTTGAAAAATGTGTCCTTATTCTGCATTAATGCAAGAACCATTACTGGTTCTTTATGGGCAAATCTCAGTGTGTGATGTAGTAGACCCCAAAAGGGTCTATGCAAGCAGCATCAGCATGATTGTGCATAATGAGAGCACCGTTAAAGAGAAATACTCATGGACCTTAAACATCTGATTAATGAGTTCCCTGAGATCTTGAACATACGTGCAAGTATTTGCACGAGAAACATTCAACTTCTAGGAGATCTTCTAGGAGTCTTTCTAATTTGTTGAGATAACTGTCACCTTTAATTTCTGTGTTTTACCCTCATTGTGGTAAAAATAAAAAATAAAATGCCTCAGTGGTCAAATTATTCTCAATATTTTCCAAGCGTAGCATCATTTTTTCCTGGCCTTTTTGTTTTCTTTCATGTTTCTGCTACTGCTTTTCCCTAGCTGTTTAAGTGGGTTTTAGTGTTTGGAGGCTTTTAAGGTTTATCTGTCAGTCTGTCCCTTTTGTGATGGTCTCCTTTCGACTAATCTGTTGTTTACTGAGATGTGCATGTTGTAAGCAATTGGAATAAATGACCAGAAATCACTGCGGTGTGTAAATAAAAGCACAACAGTGGTAAATATCGGCCCCCTGGAATAGTAAGAGTGCGGATGTGTCAGGATATGATGGCGCTCCGTGATTTCATGCAGGACGACACTAATGTGGTCATAATTAGCTGTGAGTGTTCAAGCTCAGCCGCGGTGCACATACGAGAAAAGCTCGATTGCTTGTGTTCTGTAAGGAAAGAGGTGGGTATTCATGTGTGAGTAAACCAATTAAATGGCATCGAATTATGTATTGATTTGAAGTCTAAATGCTGTCAGGTGTGGGGTGTTTAATCAGGGAGGCTGCCAGTCTCACAGTTTACATATATATATATAAAGGTGGAATGGAGGGAGAAGAACAATAACCATGAAATGGGTATGAGATACTTTAGACAAAAAGGAAAGGATTTTTGTCAATTTGTGTCTTTGATTTTCACACATTTCTAACTGAATGCATTTTTCTGTTTAAACCCACTCCATTAAAAATGGTAGATTTTTCTGATAATTAGGACATATATTAAGAAAATTACTCTTAAAATTTAATTTCTTGGTATTTCTTAATTTAAATGAATTTGTTGATTGGAAACGATTGTATTTGTATGACACGCCCACCGTCCTGCCCATAAATCAAGAGGTAAATTTCTAATGAACTGCTGCTGCTCTTCAGAAGCTACACTCACCGGCCACTTTGTGAGACATATTTGTCCAACTGCTCGGCAGACTCACCAAAACTGGACGATAGAAGATTGGAAAAACGTTGTCTTATCTGATCTGCCGCAAACATTCACATGGTATAGGGTCAGAATTTGGCATCAATACCTTGAAAGCATGGATCCATCCTGCCTTGCTTTACCAGTTCAGGCTGTTGGTGGTGGTGTAGGAATTCGGGGGTTATTTTCTTGACACTCTTTGTACCAACTGAAGCTAAAGGCGGATTCAAGGTCTCACATTCAGCGCATTTTAATTGATTGATTGTTTACTTAAGCCAGGGACACTTTATATTATTAAAACATTTAAAAATGCAAATATATAAGATCAAAGCCTTTTAGGCTAATTTCCAGCTTTAGTCCATATAGAAAAGGTCGATGGTCTCTATAAAAGGACAAGTTGAATCAATACAGAAAGGATAACAGAAGTCAGACCGCAGCAGAAGCAGAAACAACAGATGGAGTTGTCAATAGAAACACAACAACTAATTCAAAGCTGGAAGCTGCAGCAAATAAAATATCCACTACAGTTTTATGTCACTAAACCAGACATTTCTGACTAAAATCTCTCAGGAGCATTTTTCCACTTTTAGTCCCATGTGGATCTGTGTGAGAGGCTTAGAGGTATATGACCTCATTGGAAGGGGTTTGAGTGGACTAATCAAATTATTGCACCAAAATCTATACAGTTCTGTTGTTTCACAACGTGATGTATTTGAAGAGAGTTCTAAAGGAGGGATCAGTCTTTGTCTGCTGGTCCTCATGTTCTTCTCTGTCCCTCCTAATTATCCTCGTTCATATTCAGCTGACCTGCTGCTCATTTTCATGAGTGCAAGCCCCGTTTGGGGTTATTTCTGCAGAATCCCCGTCAACTGTTGGTCCTGTTAATTTTGCAGCTCTGGTTTATTTTCTGATTTTGGCTTTAACCATTATATTGTGTTCAGGTCAAAGTTGAGCCGTTTTTAATGCTTCATATTTTGACCCAAACACCATAATAAGAGCCAATCTAGCAATTTTCTCAAGTTTTTATTTAAGGATTTATAACCATTCTTCATCCCTCCTCTTTATTTTCATCCCGTGAAGCATTCTTGTTCTACATTTCTTTGCTTTAACTTCCTCTGTTGTGGGCTTAGGTTTAGGATTTATGCCCCCCTCAATGTGGAACGGGCAAATAACACAGCGACCTGTTCCACAAACAACCTAGCGTCCAGTGATTGGATGATTCAAGCTTTTTACCCACAGATCTGTCTGGCAAAACATGGTTCTTAAGAGAAAGTTTCTGAGCAAACATATTATTTAGTTTAACGTTTAGCAAAGTTTCTTAAGCAGAATTAGGCTTAAATTACAGATTTGTGTGCAGAGGGATTAGCTGGAGAGCTGTCACTGCTGAGTGGAGACTCTGGTGTGATACACATGCATGAACCCGCATCACACATTCAGCCCATTTTGTGTGTTTTGGTGGATCGGTCTTGCAAATCTTGTTTTTTTGGTTTTGTTTTTGCATCCTCCAGTCACAATCACACAGAGTTCATGCTTGCAATTTTCACAGAAGATTCTCTATCAATGCATTGATTTTTGTAATTTTATCTTACTTGCTTTCTTGAATGGCAGACGAGAACACACGTCTGCTAATAGTTTTTTATGCTTGATCTTTAGGGTTAAGGACTTAATAACTCATTATGTTGAGAAAACAAATTCTGTTCAAGATCATCGCTAATTGATCGTGTGTTAACTCTTTGGCAGCAGCTGTCTCAGCTGATATAGACGTGCTTCTCTTCATCTTCTTCTGCAAACTGCTTGAAGACATTTAGATTGAGACAGTGTCCAAAGTTTAACAGCCAATTAGGACGTAGAACATAGCTTAAATAAGGATAAAAAAATTGCACTGAAAAAAAATCTGTGAAACTGTGAGACCGCGAAAGGTGAACTGCGGAATAGTGAGGAATCACTGTACTCCCGAACTCATACAAACATTAAACTTTAATTCCACACTTCTTCTTGTACTTTTCCCAGAATTCTGTTATCATTCAAACAGTGATTCCACAGTTGGACTCCGTGTTTTGCTCTTTCGTAAAGCTAAATCATTGCCCCGAAAATCCAATAACCATTTATCTGTAATTAAATCTTTTTTTTTTTTCTCATTGTGTTGTTCACATTCTTCCCCTGGGTGTTGTAATGACTGTCTTACTGAGTCAGTGGGTGACATGTGGTCAGATAGACGCCTTTACTGACTCTGACTGCATCACGTCAGCATGTGGTCAAAGAAATCACAAAGGGTGCTTAAGGTGTTCAAAATGCCAGCTCACAGCGCCTACACATTCAAAACTGAGTGCACTTGGCCTGCAGGAAGAGTTGAACTTGTCAACACCACTATGACAGATTTCTCTGTCACGAGTATAAATGCAGCTGCTTTTACCATGATGTTTCTGCATCTCAGATCAAGCACTTGTTTTAAACATCAAAAATACTTTAACATAATCAATAGTCAATTATCATGTGAATGATCACTACATGGAGCAATGTCTCTAGATATCTCACTTAGAATGTATGGAAGACAGATGATGACGAGAAATAAGGTTTATTTATTGTGAAGAGTTCTACAAAAACATCTGTAATCATGTCTCCATGTTTGGGTTTATATGATTATTATTGTGGGATTTTCCTGGTACAGGTAACTGTGTCTGTATGACAGCCGCTTCCACTGTGTTTCTGTGTCTCTGTGGCTGAGCTTGAAGCGTCAATGTCTTAGTGCAGGAGGCTTCAACCTAGTTTCTTACAGAGCAGAACCCAACAAGAGCCACAGTCTCACTTTATCGTTCAAAAATGCACAACATTTTTGCTTTTTTGGAATTTAAGCATTTCTTTATAAATTCAGTTTTTTTCAAACTATTACAGTAATTGAATTACAAGAGTCTAAATGTTTCTTTATACGACAGTTGCAACTTATTTTACTTTTGATAGCAGTGCACACTAGTTCATTTCAAAATAAAACTCATTTTTTGTCAAAAAAAAGTGCTTCTGCTGCAGCAGCTTCTCTTAAATTAAAAAGCAAGAGAGTCAAACATGATGTTTGTCATCATTAGGATTTTACTGCTATTTTCCTTTTAATCTAAAAAAAACAACAAACATTTTAGTAGAATGTATTTTAAAAAAAAGGTAGAATAACACAAGCTTTATGATGAAAATAAAATAATTTCTAATCATTTTCAGCCTCATTTGTTAAAACGTTAGCCACTTTAGTGTAACTTAACAAAATTCAAAAACTTTTGGAGACTTTTATTTGACTAACTATGAATTAAAAACACAAATTAAAAGGACATTTCAAAATAATTTCTGAGAGTAAATTAAACGTTTGACATGTTAAAAATCTCAACAGAAATGACTAAACTTAACTAATCTCTTATTCGTTCAGTCGTTCAACTCCACTGCAGCGCTAAATCGAAGGAGCCGGATGAGCTTGAGAACCTGCAGCTCCGACGGGTGAAAGACATAGATGCAAGTTTAGGACAAAGACACTCGTATTGGATTAATATTCAACATGCTGATCGAGTTACTGAAAATGTCACGTGCCCAAAGCTAAGTTCCTGATTGGCAGACGCGACACGGCGACCTGTCATACTTCAGATATTTAAATTTTGGTTGCACCGCTCGATTTGTGCCTCGTCGCTCAAATAGAGCTGCTGCCAGACCGCTGCATCTACATTCGCATCTGTACCATCTGCCGCACAGCCAAAAGTTACTTTTCTCTGATTCAGAATCAACAGCTTCACATTGATTGTGATAACGGTTAAAGAGTTTACGCGTGACAAAGATTGTGTTATTTGGAAATGTTGTAATGATTTTTCTTAAATTTCTTCAATTAATGTAAAAAATTGTTAAATGAGAAAAAAAGCTTGATATTTTTGCATAAAACTTGACCAAATAATACTTGAATGTGCGTCTGAATGCTTCTAGTGTTTAGTCGTCATGGTGTCATCCAAAAAAGGGATTGACTGCCTTCGGAGAGGAAGTGATGACTGACTGCTTCAGATGAAGACATCAAACACAACCTTCTTTGTCATGGGACATACGGTATGAAGGTCAGTCAGTGAAATGATAGTACAAGCTAATGCACAGTAATTAGAATCTGCAGGCTTTGATAGTGTCTCAGCATAACTAATGGAAAGCAATGAGGCAATCTTGTCATATTCATGCAGTGGCAGGAAGAAGACGTTGCTTTTGGGTAATTATCAGGCCTCGTCATTTCTTTTTAATTCACTCCATCTTAATGTTTATTTATTAACTTTCTTAGAAGAAAAGAAAAAAAAAAACAGCAGGTCAAAGTCAGTGACACTCGTTGCTGAAGATGAGCAATCAGAAGAGACGGAGTGACAAACTCAACTCGCACTCTTCACCTCTGATGGATTACAACAAAGAAACAAAGGATCAGAGCCATGCATCTTCACAACAAAGCTGTCAGAGAGGCATTTAATCATGGAGGACAAGAGCTGTCCAAGAGAAACTGCAGAAATCTTTCCTATGTGCCAGTTGAGAGGATCTCTACACACCAGCTTTTCAGCATTGCTGTGACCTATGACCATCAATTTGCTATGATATCCAAACCCTATATAAACTACAATGGACTGAAGTAAACTCATCAACAAACAGCTTTATCTTTGCCATAAAGCAGCTTCTAGCTGAGAGCTACAGACCAGCTATAGTTTTATCATATCTCAATTTAAGACAAAATCTGATTCAAAATGTTTAAAATCTTCCAAAAATTAAATGTACAATGAGGTAAATAAGCATTTGAGCACCCTGTTATAATTAGAAATAATCTATTGTCATCTATTATAATCCTCTATTAGAAATCATGGAGAAGTCTGAAATTTTCATCTTAGGTGTATGACAGTCAAAAAAAATCTGGAAATTACAGGTATGAAATTTAAATAATGTAAATGGGACTGAGTCGCAGCACTTTTTGTGAAGTTGGGGGTATTAACAACCAAAATCGTAATACAGTACATGAGTTTGGAGTTTTGTGAGGTCGGCTCCAGCCATTCCAATTGTCAACAGGAGTCATCCGTCATAACTAGACTGCTACCGCGCAGCACCTGAGCTGTAATGCTTGCCGTGGGAAACAGAAGTCCCAGGTCTCTGCAGGTCAGTGACCAGCTCCTCCCATGTAGTTCAGGGCTGAGTCCTCACCTTTCTTAGAATCATTGAGGCCCCATGAGGTGAGATATTGCACAGAGCCCCAGTCTGATGTAGATGGACAGTCATGTTTAGCTTTTTTCATTTTCTAATAATTGCTCCAATAGTCGCCAAGATGCTTGCTAATTGCCCTGTAACCCTTTCTAACCTCATAGAACTCTACTATTATGTCTCTGGTGTCTTTGGACAGCTCTTTGGTCTCGGTTGGAGTCTTACTGGTTGTATAAGTAGGACAGGTGTCTTTATGCAGCTAACAACTATTTAAAGGTCTTTGAGGTTCAGATTTCCAAGCAATAAACAGGTGTTCTAATACTTATTTGTGACAGTAGTATACAAGAATGTGGACCACAATTGGACCACAACTGGTAATTATGGGATGTATACGAAGTAGAAACTAATGAAATATACTGAAAGAGATGGCACGCAGGCTTTTCACTATTGTCCAAGAGCGACGTAATATTGGAATGGTATGAAAACAATGAGACACAGTTTAAAAGACAAAATGACCTTAAAATGCTTAATAATTTCTAGAAGTTCTCCTTTATCATCTGACAGTAGTCTTAGAAAAGTCGCATCGTTGTTTTTCCAGCTCTGTTTGTACAATTGTAACACAGTTATAAACAGACATGTATACCATTCCAATGGTGTAACACTTTCCAACAAACTAGCATGCCATCTCTGGTGATATATAAGTCATTGATCAAAACCATGAGCTGCAGACAAACAAGGAACAACAATGAGACACAACAACTCATTGAAATGTGGCTGGATGAATGCAGGCTCATTAAAACAACTCTTAACGTGATGCACATTACTTCTCTCAATTTACCTGACTATCTATACATCATAAACACTTATCAATGCACTTCTTAGCCATAGTCTCCTCAGTAACCTCCTTGCAGCATGCTCTGCTCTATCAAAGTAGCAGTACAAAAAGTTGATGTTGATACAGACATTCAGAATTGGTCAACAAAATATAAAGTTTGAATAGGTGAACTATTCTGACAAGGATTGTCAGAACGGACCTTAATTCCAAACAAAACGTCCGATTGACAGGCAGTTTGAATACAGTCTTCTCTAGGCTGCATATGTTCTTCTGCTCTGCTTGTAGTTTTGTGCTGTCGACCAAACCTAGATATCTCATGTACTTTCTTGTTGCTGACCTTTTTCTGTTTTTAGACCCGATATTACATGTGAATTTACAAGGTTTTCTGACCTTTGCGTATGTATGTGGATTAACCCGTTGGATTGTTTGCTGGAATTACCTCACCACCAACACTCCGGTCACCAAAACTCTTCCTCTTGAACATTCACTTTACCTTCCACAGACTACAAAAATCTAATAATATTCTGCCTTTCTTGGGTTCTAAAAAGAGCAAAGTTTTTCACTGATCAAGATCAAGTAGCAAAACATATTTTAAGCGTCAAATTTGTAAAACATCAACAAAATCACGCATCTTGGGAATTTTTAATCTACTACGCTAAATATAAAATAAGTCTGAGTGCTGCTGGAGCATGTCTTGACAGTTCAGATTACAAGTTTTTCAAAGGAAAAGAGAAACCAATGTGCATCCACAATTAACTCTTTCTGTATAGACCTTTGCGCAGATCTGAAGGTTATAAGATTGCTCAGTCTGTTACACTGGTCTTTGTTGAGAAGAGGTTGTATTCATCTTCAGGTTAAGGCGTTCACAAGCCCTGAATGGACTAAAACTGGGCTTTTTATGGTTGATGTGGGAAACAGCAGTGAAAAGAGATTGTAGATGTCTGCCATGCTGGAGGAAGAAGAAAGAACACAATGAGACAAGGCTGAAGAACGACCATTTACTAGATTAAAAAAAGCATGAAATTAAATGTTCTAAAATGATATAATTGATGTAGTTTTTATTTTCCGTGTATTTCCTGAAGCGTGTGTGTCAACACCAAAGTTACAGTTGTTAACATGTCGTTTTTGACAGCAGGTTCCTAGAAATGCTTGGAGACAAACAATCACTCTCACATTAATGTTAATTGTAATGATTTTCAACACAGCAGACAGTTTGATTCAGTTACATTTACAGAGATGGTGTATTAATTACATGTTTGTTTGGTTTTTTTGCCTAATGTTATCAATAATATTTCTTTTGCTAAATCGCTCTATATATGAATTCTTTGCTCTCTGTTGCCGGGTAACCTTAACAGCCTACAACATAAATAACCAAATAAGCTACGTTGCATCATGGCATTAAAGCCTGAGAATGAAATGGAATACCTTCTAACATGTACAGCACAAATGTAAAGATCTAACATTGAAGAAGACCAAGACTCTGCACAGGCTTTTGGTAAATATATTGATGGCATTAATGACGAGGGCTGCAACAAGTATCTCGTGATCTGCCCCCTAAAATTTAGTATAAATGTCTGAAACGCCCATGATCGCTGATTTGCTATTTTTTACAAATATAGTTCGGTGTAGTAGTAATTTTTTTTTTTTTTTGTAGTAAAATATTGTTTGGGGACGACGTATTTATTGCTCTGAAATACAGAATAATGTTGGAATTAAATTCTATGAACTAAAACAAAGCCTAATGTGGAGTGCTACTGTCACAGGAAGTAAACAAATCTTCATGTCAGTGAAACGTCTGGTTTTCAAAGTAAAACTAGCTAGAGCTTTTTTCTGTTAAAAAAAATGAGACAAATTTTTGTTTACTGATATAAGTTCTAAAAAGACGAATTAGCTTTAACACAGGAGCTTTAGCTCTAGTGTTTACATTCTTTTGGTTATGGTAAGTCTTCAACAGTTGATGCAATAAACGTAACTCCACCAGATTCTGAAGTGAAGAAACCCAGCACTGTACAACTGAAGTGTGGATGGAATAAACGTGAATCAGCCTATTGTGTCGGGGAAAAAAAGCAACTTTCTAACCGGATTTTCACCACTATGTAATGCAAAGAATGTAAGGTGTTGCAGAAATTTGAGGGTGGAGAAACTTTCGCGAAAATTTTCAGGATTCGTTCCTAAATGATCATATATCATATATGGTAAATGGCGCGTACTTGTATATCGCTTTCTACACTTCCTCGAAGGCCCAAAGCACTTCACAGTCACCCATTCACACACACATTCACAGATGGTGGCTGCCGAACAATGGCGCCAACCTTCCACCAGAGGCAGTTTGGGGTTCAGTGTCTTTCCCAAGGACACTTTAACACATGGGCGGGCAAGGCGGGAATCAAATCTTCCAATCAGGAGTGGACCGCCTTACCGCTGCACCACAGCCGCCCAAATGGTAAAGTTTATGCAATTTTATGCTGTCTATGCTACTGCTGTATTTGACCACAATGTTGTCAAAAAAAAATTAAGAAACAAACACCATTTCCTTCTGCAAAATCTGTATTTTATCCATTTTTTTCATTCTGATCTCCTGTTCTGAATTAACGTATGATGGTGATTTAAGACAAATAGTTTACATTTTCTTAAGTCAAAAAAAAAAAACAAAAAAAAACACATAGCAACAAACATTATATTGAAAAGTAAGAATCGGAATGCCACCAGAGCATTTATACACAGCCCTATTAATGTCTGAGAGTATCAAAATTGATTACAAATTAGTGCTTTTTTATTGCATTAATCTCATTTTTATTTTATAAACATTTTTGTGTTCTAAAATATTTATGAAAAAAAGGCCCAACTTCTTACCTGCATACATTTTTTATTTGAAGTCCGTGGAATTTGTTTCTTCCACTGCTCCCAGTGGACATTTTTGTGTCTTTGTTCCGCTGTGTACATTTTCAATGTGCGACTTTGTGTTTCATAACAGAAACAACCCAAACAAACCCACAATTCCACAACTAATATCTAATATGTTAAGGATAAAGCCAGTGGAGTGTTCCTTTCGTATGGGACAGCAAACTGTGAAATGAAGTATGCACATATATTTATATTCAAAAAAAAAAATTGTATATATACGCTGCTCACAAAAATTAAAGGACACTTTAAAGAAACACATTAAATCCATCAGAGCTCAATATGAAGTTGGATATCTATACAAATAACGACAGGGCAGTGTCTTAGGAACAAAAGGATGCCAAGTCTTTTAATAGAAATAAAAGTTTTCAGTCTTCAGAGGCTCAATTGTGTAGACACCATAAAATTAGAGTGAAATGAAGATGTAGCAGGCTAGTCCATTTTCTCCAAAACTTCATTTCTGCAACTCAAAATGCTTTTCAGTATCTTGTGTTCCCCCCACGAGCTTGTATACATCCTTGACAATGTCGCGGCATGCTCCTAATGAGACGACGAATGGTGTCTTGTGGCATTTCCTCCCAGATCTGTGTGAGGGCATCCCTGAGCTGTTGTACAGTCTGAAGAGCAACCTGGCGGCGCCTAATGGACCCAAACATAATGTCCCAGAGATGTTCTATGGGGTTTAAGTCAGGGGATGGTGAAGGCCATTCAATTGTTTCAATTCCTCCATCCTCCAGGTACTGCCTGCATACTCTTGCCACGTGAGGCCGGGCATGTGGTGCATTAGGAGGAAACCAGGACCTACTGCACCAGCGTAGGGTCTGACAATGGGTTCAAGGATTTCATCTGGATACCTTATGGCAGTCAGAGCACCTTTTCCTTGGCAGTAGAGGTCTGTGCGTCCCTCCATGGATATGCCTCCCCAGACCATCACTGACCCACCACCAAACCTGTCATGTTGAACCACGTTGAAGGCAGCAGAACATTCTCCTCGTCTTCTCTAGACTCTTTCACGTCCATCA
The DNA here is from genome assembly GCA_003999625.1 of Oryzias javanicus. Classification (NCBI taxonomy): domain Eukaryota; kingdom Metazoa; phylum Chordata; class Actinopteri; order Beloniformes; family Adrianichthyidae; genus Oryzias; species Oryzias javanicus. The sequence continues at coordinate 5,466,986 of CM012458.1, forward strand.
CAGGTGTTCAGGGTGAACCTGCTCTCGTCTGTGAAAAGTACAGGGCGCCAGTGGAGGACTTGCCAATTCTGGTGTTCTTGAGTAAATGCCAGTGGAGCTCCACGGTGCTGGGCAGTGAGCACAGGGCCCACTACAGGACGTGGGGCCAAGATCAAGAGGGAGAAACTTGAAATGACCTCCACATGTAACACCAGTCCTGTTTGGAGGGTTTTCTAATTGTTGCCACTGAAGTGCACCTGTTGTTAATTCCATCAACACCAATACAGCTGAAATTGATTAACGAGGCCCTCAGCTGATTAACCAACAAGAAAGGGAAATGTTTCCTACTGTTTTCATAGGGGTGTGTACTTTTCCCCTCTCACACCATTCAATACGAATCTCAGTACATGGTTCACAAATCAATACATAAATACAAATCAATACATAAATACAAATCAATACATAAATACACACTAACTTTTTGGCAATAGGATACATTCCGATTATTTTATCAAAAATATTAAAATCTAGACATTTCTTATTCAAATGGCATTTAAAGCTATAAATAATAATGTGCGGCATTTGACAGAGAAATTTATTCTTTACTTGGAAAAAGAAAGCTCATGATTGGACGTCTTTTCGTTCGCTTCTCATGAACTTAAAAACAACATAAGAACAGAAAGACAAACTGCAGTTTGCTCCATTTTTTATTTCTTGATTGATTTAATCCATTTTAACCAACATAATCTGGTTCATATCTGTGGTTTTCAGTTGATTCTGCAGTTGCTCAATCAATTTTCGACACATATCTATTTTTTTACATTCCTCTGCGATACTGCTGTTACTCCCAATGCCCCATCTATTTTTTTGAACATATCTAATATCTTTTACATCCCTAGTTTTTATGTGATAAATTAGAGCACTCTGGACTGGATACTTTATTAATATGTTTTATTTTGTTTTTTTGTGTTAATTGATACAAAATGAAAAAAAATCCCCTTGTTGATGTAAAAGTGAAGGTGGACTTCACATACTTAATCTTTTAGTTGTAATTTGATCTTGACTGAGCTACATTAAATGAAAATACCTCTTAATGAGGCTTTTTTACACCAATTATTAGTTAAAAATATGTCCAATTAGAGTTCAATAATTTATTTGAATATTTAACTACAGGTTAAGAGTAATTAATCGCATGACACCACTATTAATGACTGCATGTGCCTCAATTTATTACAGTTTAACAACAACAACAAAATGGATGTTGGTTTCTTTGGGGCTAAAGAGAAATAGTTACATGTCCCTATAGAACTACTATTTATTCATCTAAATACCACCAACAAGGCTTGGGTGTGGTGATGGATACAGATTTAGATAAAGACACTAAAGTAGTCACAGAATAAGCCTACTAAATAATGTATTTCTTATTCACACTTTTGGCACAAATGTAAACGTCATTTTGTCTTTGGACATTACAGCTAACCCAACAAATTTAAGGAATCTTTAGGTCCCTATGGATGAAAAAGTCCGATCAATATTTGTTTCACATATCTAAATTATAAGTATGATTGTGTCAAACTATTGTCCAAAATTCCTCTTTAAAACAAAGCTGCAGCTTCAAGGCTGCAAAGATCTGCACCGTTTTTATAAGTTAGACTCTTTAAAATGTGTGACTTTAGCCATGAACTCCTTAAGAGCTGCAGGCTGTTCTGCAGCTGCCAGAAAGACATGGCTTAAATGGACTCCAAATGTCTGGGAGGTTTGCTCGAACTCTTTAAAACCAAAGTGTATGTTTGAAGAGTGAGGTGTTGTTTCAACCTTTGATTTTATAAGAGGGACTAAACATAGATGAAAAAGAAAAGCAGCTCTGCTTTTGTGCACACCAGCATGGAGAGACAAACACAAGTTTACAAAAAACCTTTTTTCCTTTTGTTCAATTGAAAGATATCCTCTTTTTTAAATAAGTTACATGTCCCCACATTTGTTGTGTGGGTAGGTTTCACAAAATGCTGCATGCGATTCAATTTGACTATTAGAATTCTGGTGTAAAGTCACTGCAGCCAAAATTATTTAATAAAGAAGAAAAAAATAATATATGAGATTTATTTTTGGAAAAATTTCTCTAAACTACAGGAAATAGAATGAAAGTTTCATCTTGAAATGGAATAATAACAAAGTAGATATTATTTCTATACAATTACTGACTAAATCTATGCAGACTTCTCTACTGTAGAACATAAATACTTATTTAGCTTAATGAAAAATAGGAGGAAACTAGTAGAAATTGACCTAAATTGATCTAAGCTTAATAGATCAATAATTGATCCATAAAAGTATAGATTGACCGAAAAACTAAAGTTTGCAAGTTTAATGCTAACGTATAATGGAATTTCCCATGAGACGGCCATGCTAATACTCAATCGACCTAAACATACATTGCTGACTAAATTAATATCTTTATGATCTGGCAGGAATTTTCCACACTCTTTTAAAGAAACATTTTTTTTAAGTAAGTAATCAGTTGTGATCTATAAATGCAGTTTTACTTTCTCCTTCTTCTGGAATAAGGTGTAACGCAACTGCGCCGTTGCCACCTAGTGACCAAACTGAAACGCCCTCCAGGAGAGGCAGAACAACTATTGGAGCTTCTCTGTTTGAGAATCCATGTAACACTGCATTCTATTAATAATCTCATTATAATTTCACTAATCTAACTATATCTGAATAATATATATATATATATATACATATATATATGTGCGTGTGTATGTGTAAACTCAAAATTGACTTAAATTAAGTCGATCTGAAAAATAAAAAAAAATTAGAATATGGTGAATCAAATCAAATCGATTCTGGAAGTTATTGGCAATACCTTTTCCCAGAATCTAGTATTATAGTATGACCTATACACAATTTTTCAGATAATCATAGCACAAAATACCTGTCAATCACATAAGGCAAACCTGAGTATAAGTTGAACCTCCATGCAAAAAACAGTGACTTACGCTGGGTTCACACTAGCCGCGGAAGTGCTGCGAAGAGGAGCGGAGTGCGCGCGGCGTCCCTTCTCTCCCGTCATTCACACCAGACACGCATTCTTCCGCGAGCGTCGACTGGCGCTTCTGCTGGAGCTTTGTTTTGTTTTTGCCATCATGGGTGAATTAATATTACACCATGTTTCTGCTTAAAAGAAGCGAGTACTTACATTTTTCTGTTTGTCTTTCTGTTGTGTGTGTGTGTGTATTGTGATTGAATGATTATTTTCATCTCTACAGTCTGTTCAGATCCAAAACATGATCGCGTTTGTTAATCGCTGTGTTTTATTGTGAAAAATTGAACATTTTTTCTGATTTTCTCATGAATCTTTCTCCCAGAATTGAAGCGGATCGCTCGCGCACAAAGTAGACCAAACGCTGAAATGATACAAGAATGTGGACCACAATTGGACCACAACTGGTAATTATGGGATGTATACGAAGTAGAAACTAATGAAATATACTGAAAGAGATGGCACGCAGGCTTTTCACTATTGTCCAAGAGCGACGTAATATTGGAATGGTATGAAAACAATGAGACACAGTTTAAAAGACAAAATGACCTTAAAATGCTTAATAATTTCTAGAAGTTCTCCTTTATCATCTGACAGTAGTCTTAGAAAAGTCGCATCATTGTTTTTCCAGCTCTGTTTGTACAATTGTAACACAGTTATAAACAGACATGTATACCATTCCAATGGTGTAACACTTTCCAACAAACTAGCATGCCATCTCTGGTGATATATAAGTCATTGGTCAAAACCATGAGCTGCAGACAAACAAGGAACAACAATGAGACACAACAACTCATTGAAATGTGGCTGGATGAATGCAGGCTCATTAAAACAACTCTTAACGTGATGCACATTACTTCTCTCAATTTACCTGACTATCTATACATCATAAACACTTATCAATGCACTTCTTAGCCATAGTCTCCTCAGTAACCGCCTTGCAGCATGCTCTGCTCTATCAAAGTAGCAGTACAAAAAGTTGATGTTGATACAGACGTTCAGAATTGGTCAACAAAATATAAAGTTTGAAGTGAACTATTCTATCAAGGATTGTCAGAACGGACCTTGATTCCAAACAAAACGTCCGATTGACAGGCAGTTTGAATACAGTCTTCTCTAGGCTGCATATGTTCTTCTGCTCTGCTTGAAGTTTTGTGCTGTCGACCAAACCTAGATATCTCATGTACTTTCTTGTTGCTGACCTTTTTCTGTTTTTAGACCCGATATTACATGTGAATTTACAAGGTTTTCTGACCTTTGCGTATGTATGTGGATTAACCCGTTGGATTGTTTGCTGGAATTACCTCACCACCAACACTCCGATCACCAAACCTCTTCCTCTTCAACATTCACTTTACCTTCCACAGACTACAAAAATCTAATAATATTCTGCCTTTCTTGGGTTCTAAAAAATGCCAAGTTTTTCACTGATCAAGATAAAGTAGCAAAACATATTTTAAGCGTCAAGTTTGTAAAACATCAACAAAATCACGCAGCTTGGGAATTTTTAATCTGCTACGCTAAATATAAAATAAGTCTGAGTGCTGCTGGAGCATGTCTTGACAGTTCAGATTACAAGTTTTTCAAAGGAAAAGAGAAACCAATGTGCATCCACAATTAACTCTTTCTGTATAGACCTTTGCGCAGATCTGAAGGTTATAAGATTGCTCAGTCTGTTACACTGGTCTTTGTTGAGAAGAGGTTGTATTCATCTTCAGGTTAAGACGTTCACAAGCCTGTGAGAAAGAGCTGAATGGACTAAAACTGGGCTTTTTATGGTTGATGTGGGAAACAGCAGTGAAAAGAGATTGTAGATGTCTGCCATGCTGGAGGAAGAAGAAAGAACACAATGAGACAAGGCTGAAGAACGACCATTTACTAGATTAAAAAAAAGCATGAAATTAAATGTTCTAAAATGATATAATTGATGTAGTTTTTATTTTCCGTGTATTTCCTGAAGCGTGTGTGTCAACACTAAAGTTACAGTTGTTCACATGTCGTTTTTGACAGCAGGTTCCTAGAAATGCTTGGAGACAAACAATCACTCTCACATTAATGTTAATTGTAATGATTTTCAACACAGCAGACAGTTTGATTCAGTTTACAGAGATGGTGTATTAATTACATGTTTGTTTGGTTTTTTTGCCTAATGTTATCACTAATATTTCTTTTGCTAAATCGCTCTATATATGAATTCTTTGCTCTCTGTTGCCGGGTAACCTTAACAGCCTACAACATAAATAACCAAAATAAGCTACGTTGCATCATGGCATTAAAGCCTGAGAATGAAATGGAATACCTTCTAACATGTACAGCACAAATGTAAAGATCTAACATTGAAGAAGACCAAGACTCTGCACAGGCTTTTGGTAAATATATTGATGGCATTAATGACGAGGGCTGCAACAAGTATCTCGTGATCTGCCCCCTAAAATTTAGTATAAATGTCTGAAACGCCCATGATCGCTGATTTGCTATTTTTTACAAATATAGTTCGGTGTAGTAATTCTTTTTTTTTTTTTTTTTTGTAGTAAAATATTGTTTGGGGACGACGTATTTATTGCTCTGAAATACAGAATAATGTTGGAATTTAATTCTATGAACTAAAACAAAGCCTAACATGGAGCGCTACCGTCACAGGAAGTAAACAAATCTTCATGTCAGTGAAACGTCTGGTTTTCAAAGTAAAACTAGCTAGAGCTTTTTTATGTAAAAAAAATGAGACAAATTTTTGTTTACTGATATAAGTTCTAAAAAGACGAATTAGCTTTAACACAGGAGCTTTAGCTCCAGTGTTTACATTCTTTTGGTTATGGTAAGTCTTCAACAGTTGATGCAATAAACGTAACTCCACCAGATTCTGAAGTGAAGAAACCCAGCACTGTACAACTGAAGTGTGGATGGAATAAACGTGAATCAGCCTATTGTGTCGGGGAAAAAAAAGCAACTTTCTAACCGGATTTTCACCACTATGTAATGCAAAGAATGTAAGGTGTTGCAGAACTTTGAGGATGGAACAACCTTGGCGAAAATGTTCATAATTCATTCCTAAATGATCAAAAAAGGTAATACTTGTATATTGCTTTCTACCCTCCTTCGAAGGCCAAAAGCACTTCACAGTCACCCATTCACACACACATTCACAGATGGTGGCTGCCGAACAATGGCGCCAACTTTCCACCAGAGGCAAATTGGGGTTCAGTGTCTTGCCCACGGACTCTTTGACACATGGGCGGGCAAGGCGGGAATCAAACCTGCAATCTTCCAATCAGAAGTGGACCGCCTTACCACTGCACCACGGCTGCCACAAAGGTAAAGTTTATGCAATTTTATGCTGTTTGTGCTACTGCTGTACTTGACCACAAGGTTGACAAAAAAAAGATTAAAGTAACAAACATAATTTATTTCTACAAAACTCTTAATGTCTGAGGGTAATAAAGTTAATTACAAATTAGTGCTTTTTTATTGCAGTAATCTCGTTTTAAATTTATAACCATTTTTGTGTTCTAAAATATTTATGAGAAAAGACCCAACTTCTTACCTGGATTTTGTATTTGAAGTCAGTGGAATTTGTTTCTTCCACTGCTCCCAGTGGACATTTTTGTGTCTCTGTTCCGTTGTGTACATTGTCAGTGTGCGACTTTGGCTAAGGAAAGGGTTTCCTACTGTTTTCATAGGGATGTGTACTTTTCCCCTCTCACACCATTCAATACGCGTCTCAGTACATGGTTCACAAATTAATACACAAAGAATTCAACTAACTTTTTGGCGATACGATATAGTCCAATTCTTTTACTGAAAAAGGTTAAAATCTAGACATTTCTTAATCATATGGCATTCAAATAATAATGCATGGCACTTGACAGAGTCTTGACTTGAAAAAAGAAAGCTCATGATTGGACGTCTTTTCGTTCGCTTCTCATGAACATAAAAACAACATAAGAACAGAAAGACAAACTGCAGTTTGCTCCATTTTTTATTTCTTGATTGATTTCATACATTTTAACCAACATAATCTGGTTCATATCTGTGGTTTTCAGTTGATTCTGCAGTTGCTCAATCAATTTTCGACACATATCTATTTTTTTACATTCCTCTGCGATACTGCTGTTACTCCCAATGCTCCATCTATTTTTTTGAACATATCTAATATCTTTTACATCCCTAGTTTTTATGTGATAAATTAGAGCACTCTGGACTGGATACTTTATTAATATGTTTTATTTTGTTTTTTTTGTCTTAATTGATACAAAATGAAAACAATTCTCCTTGTTGATGCAAAAGTGAAGGTGGACTTCACGTACTTAATCTTTTAGTTGTAATTTGATCTTGACTGAGCTACATTAAATGAAAATACCTCTTAATGAGGCTTTTTTACACCGATTATTAGTTAAAAATATGTCCAATTGAAGTTCAATAATTTATTTGAATATTTAACTACAGGTTAAGAGTAATTAATTGCATGACACCACTATTAATGACTTCATGTGCCACAATTTACTACAGTTTAACAACAACAAAATGGATGTTGGTGTCTTTGGGGCTAAAGAGAAATGGTTAGATGTCCCTATAGAACTACTATTTATTCATCTAAATACCACCAACAAGGCTTCGGTGTGGTGATGGATACAGATTTAGATAAACACACTAAAGTAGTCACAGAATAAGCCTATTAAACAATGTATTTCTTATTCAGAATTTTGGCACAAATGTAAACGTCATTTTGTCTTTGGACATTACAGCTAACCCAACAAATTTAAAGAATCTTTAGGTCCCTATGGATGAACAAGTCAGATCAATATTTGTTTCACATATCTAAATTATAAGTATGATTGTGTCAAACTATTGTCCAAAATTCCTCTTTAAAACAAAGCTGCAGCTTCAAGGCTGCAAAGATCTGCACCGTTTTTATAAGTTAGACTCTTTAAAATGTGTGACTTTAGCCATGAACTCCTTAAGAGCTGCAGGCTGTTCCGCAGCTGCCAGAAAGACATGGCTTAAATGGACTCCAAATGTCTGGGAGGTGTGCTCGAACTCTTTAAAACCAAAGTGTATGTTTGAAGAGTGAGGTGTTGTTTCAACCTTTGATTTTATAAGAGGGACTAAACATAGATGAAAAAGAAAAGCAGCTCTGCTTTTGTGCACACCAGCATGGAGAGACAAACACAAGTTTACAAAAAACTTTTTTTCCTTTTGTTCAATTGAAAGATATCCTCTTTTTTAAATAAGTTACATGTCCCCACATTTGTTGTGTGGGTAGGTTTCACAAAATGCTGCATGCGATTCAATTTGACTATTAGAATTCTGGTGTAAAGTCACTGCAGCCAAAATTATTTAATAAAGAAGAAAAAAATAATATATGAGATTTATTTTTGGAAACATTTCTCTAAACTACAGGAAAAAGAATGAACGTTTCATCTTGAAATGTAATAATAACAAAGTAGATATTATTTCTATACAATTACTGACTAAATCTATGCAGACTTCTCTACTGTAGAACATAAATGCTTATTTAGCTTAATGAAAAATAGGAGGAAACTAGTAGAAATTGACCTAAATTGATCTAAGCTTAATAGATCAATAATTGATCCATAAAAATATAGATTGACCGAAAAGCTAAAGTTCGCAAGTTTAATGCTAACATATAATGGAATTTCCCATGAGACGGCCATGCTAATACTCAATCGACCTAAACATACATTGCTGACTAAATTAATATCTTTATGATCTGGCAGGAATTTTCCACACTCTTTTAAAAAACATTTTTTTTAAGTAAGTAATCAGTTGTGATCTATAAATGCAGTTTTTCTGCTCATACTTTCTCCTTCTTCTGGAATAAGGTGTAACGCAACTGCACCGTTGCCACCTAGTGGCCAAACTGAAACGCCCTTCAGGAGAGGCAGAACAACTATTGGAGCTTCTCTGTTTGAGAATCCATGTAACACTGCATTCTATTAATAATCTCATTATAATTTCACTAATCTAACTATATCTGAATAATATATATATATATATATATATATATATATATATATAATATATATATATATGTGTGTGTGTGTGTATGTGTAAACTCAAAATTGACTTAAATTAAGTCGATCTGAAAAATAAAAAAAAAATTAGAATATGGTGAATCGAATCAAATCGATTCTGGAAGTTATTGGCAATGCCTTTTCCCAGAATCTAGTATTATAGTATGACCTATACACAATTTTTCAGATAATCATAGCACAAAATACCTGTCAATCACATAAGTCAAACCTGAGTATAAGTTGAACCTCCATGCAAAAAACAGTGACTTACGCTGGGTTCACACTAGCCGCGGAAGTGCTGCGAAGAGGAGCGGAGTGCGCGCGGCGTCCCTTCTCTCCTGTCATTCACACCAGACATGCATTCTTCCGCAAGCATCGACGGGCGCTTCTGCTGGAGCTTTGTTTTGTTTTTGCCATCATGGATGAATTAATATTACACCATGTTTCTGCTTAAAAGAAGCGAGTACTTAAATTTTTCTGTTTGTCTTTCTGTTGTCTGTGTGTGTGTATTGTGATTGAATGATTATTTTCATCTCTACAGTCTGTTCAGATCCAAAACATGATCGCGTTTGTTAATCGCTGTGTTTTATTGTGAAAAATTGAACATTTTTTCTGATTTTCTCATGAATCTTTCTCCCAGAATTGAAGCGGATCGCTCGCGCACAAAGTAGACCAAACGCTGAAAAGATCCGCTGCACGGTGCAAGCCTTTTGTGGAGGACCGCGCATGGTATAAACCAGTGTTTCTTAACCATAGGGCCGCGGCCCAATCTCGGTCCGCGAGCACCCTCTAGTGGGCCGCGAAATAAAAATCAGTTCTGAACCTGAGGGCCGCGAGGGCCGCAGGACCTGAATGCAGCCTCCTACCACTTGGTGGCAGTAAGCGTCACGCCGGGTTCATACTGCACCGGGAAGCACCGCGAAGTCGAGAGCGCACGGCTTCCGCCCAGCTCTGTGGTTTATAGAGCAGACGCGGATTTTTTCACGGCGGTCGACAGGCGCTCCAGCTGTTTTGTTGTTTTTGCCATCATGCGTGATAAGTTAATAACCTAAAGATATTACCGCGTGTTTCTGCTAAGAGGAACTCCTCTCTGCTACTCTTTACACCCAAAATCCAGCCCCGCCCACCCGCTCCGGAGCCGGCTCACTACATTGATCTGTGTGCGCGTCTGTGTCTGTTTTGGTTGTGTCTGTGCGCACGCGCTCGCTCGCATGTGTGTGCGTGACTAAATTCATAAAAACTAAAACTATTCTGCCCACTATGTTGATGTGTGAGTGTGTGCTGGCGCATACACGTGTGTGTTATGGATGTGTTTCTTTACCTGTCTACTGTCTGTTCAAATACAAAAACATGATCACATTTGTCAATCACTTCGTTTTATTGTAAAAAATTGGTTATATTTTAAAAACACTGATGTTGTTCCCATGTATTTACATGCGAGCAGCCTAGAAAATGATGGTAATTCATATTGAGCACAGTAATACATACAGCCAAGATTTCATTGCTGCATTGCCTGCACTCATTCTAAGTGTGTCCAAGGCTGGATGTTTTTTTTGGACGCACGTATTTAAAATTCAACTTAAAGTTAAAGTCCCATTAACTGTCCCGCTCCTAAATGTGTAAATTTGTTCTCCACATTTGACCCATCTCCTGGTGAAGCCGTGAGCTGCAGAGACAGCCGACCTCAGGAACCGGAACCAGAATCCTAAACTTAACCCCTTTCCTCTGGGTCAGCGACTAGGAACAAAGTTTACCGCTGGACGCATGATTTTCCAAAAGTTACCTGCGAAAACACTCTTTCTTTTAAAAATAAACCGTATTTTTTCTTGTATCTTTATTTAACTTCCAGCCAGAATTGATGCGAAACGCTCGCACTCAAAATAGAGCAGAAGCTGAAATGATCCGCTTGCACGGCGCGAGTCCTCTTGCGGAGGCCGCACCGCTCGCTGCTGGTGTGAATGCCACCATAGATTTGGGCTGCCGAATAGAGGCGGCCTCCGTTCTGCATCCAGTGTGAACCCGGCATCAGTAACGTGTTGTGGCATGACTCAATAGTATTGCAGCTATCGGCCTTCATCATATTTTCTTTATACGGGGGTTCTTTGCCTCAGTTTCATATGTTAGTTTTTATAAAAACTGTTGTGATGTTGTTGTATAATTTCAACAGATATTGGAGAGAAATATCAGTACGAAATTAAAACTTCTAATTTGTCAAGTTCATTCAGCAGGTTATAAGGTAATCTTTTATTAGTATTTTATTTAAATCTCATTTTACAGTTTGTTTCATTTGAAACTTATTTGAAGTGTTTCTTGTTTTATTCAACACATTTTATTTATAAATCCTTCATTATATATATTTGGAATTCTACGATTTGTGTTGAGGTTGACAACTGTGGTTTATCCTGTTCAGTTTATAATAATAATGTCTGGATGATACACTTTGTATCATTTTTCTCACAAGATTTTACTTTGATAAACCATAAAAACTCGATTTTATTATCAAATACAATATAAACAGATGTGGATCAATTCACATTAATGTTTATATTTTAATTGCCTTCGAATCACTTTGTACCTGGAATTGGGTCCCCGGTGTCAAAAAGGTTAAGAACCTCTGGTATAAACCACTCCGTAAGTTAACAAGAGCGCTGAATGGAAGCGGCCTCCATTCCGTGCCACTTCGCGGTGCTTCCGCGCCCATGTGAGAACCAGGCGTGGTTTCGTGTTTTTGACTATAAGGGCTTCAGCAGCTTTCAACGCCTCGTTCATAAAAGGCAGAACAATTAAAAACTTAGGGAGAACAATGTGAGATTCATGTTTTCTTCATGCTGCAGCAGCCTTTCTTTGCGGTGACAGCTTTTATCCATTTTGGAGGTGAGGAAACTCACAGCTGTGGCTTTGAGAGTGGGCTTTTTTTTCTTAACAGAATATGAGATTTCAGCTGCTCAGCACTCTGTGGTCATTGTTGTCTGACTCTTTTCTCCACACGTTTTCAGTAGTCGCAGGAAGACCAGTCGAGAGCCACTTTTTTTTTCATTGGAGCCGTATTATTTTTGTGGAATGAGGTCTGGCTTTGTCCTCCTAAAATAACACACTTCTCTGGGGAAAGGACTTGCCCTTGATGACATCTCTCCAAGAGACCACATATATTATATACGTACATGTATGCATGGGAGGACCTTGATGCATGGCTCCCATTCTGCAACCTTTTTTTGATAACATTCTGGAATTTTTTTCTCTTCTTTAGAATGATGAAGGTGACCTTCATTTTTTTTTTTCTTGAAATAAGCTGAAACGTGGAATACAGAACACACCAGAACACGTCTGATTTATTATTTCTTCTTCGGGAAACCAATTTTCAGGTCACATTTCGGGATCAGCAGTGGGTTGTGTTCACTGACCGTGACTTTTAAGGTCCTTCCAAGACCATGCTGAGAATGGAGGCATGGTGTTTTCCACATGCAGCGCTGCTTGAGACCTTGAAGGGGAATCATATCCAGCAGTTATTTCTGGTATTAAACTTTAAGGTCCCCATCCGATGAAAATCGTGTTTTTTTGAGTTTTTAAACATGTATGTGTGGCATTTTTCTTCTGAAAGAGATCAAATATAGTAAGAAATCATTTTAAAATATCTGAGCATCTCTCTTTTTAAATCTCTGTCAGTTAAGCTGTCAGAGACAGACTCTGTTTGAATGAATGATCTTCTTTCTGCTGCACATGCACTAAACCCTCATCTGGTCCGGCTAGCGTGTTCTAGTTCAGGTTCTGGAGAAGAGAAGATGGTATCTTCACATTGACTACAGTCAAATGAGCCGCCGTTCACATTTTCGTGGTCAAATCAGCCGTCACTGGATTTTTTGTGTGACAACACTGGAAGATTTCAATGAGACTCCGTGGAGCTTCTTGATGTGACCACGGAAATTTGAATGGTGAATCAGTTGAATGCAGTTGTAAAGGATCATAAATCAATGAAAGACAATTTTAATGTTTTCATTATTTTCCCTAGGACTGCTAGGACTAAAAAAACAATGGATTGAATGTATTGATCACAGCAACGTCAATCAACATTGGAGAATGAGCTAAAAGAGTCTTTGGTGAACTGGAAGGAGAAAGAATCAGGATTTTGGAGAAAGTTCGTTCCATGAAGATCTTCACTTCCTCGTCTGAGCTGACATCCGGATCAGAACCATACGTCTGGACATTACTGATATTGCTTGACATTTTTATTTAGCAGTGGTGAAGATTTACGCGAGCGAGACACAGGGCTATCATGATCAGACGGGGGGGAGGATCAGCTCAGCTCCAAAAGCCACGCCCCCTCAGAGTTGATTTTGGAAACACAGACTTCAGATCAACAATAAAAATGGCTTTTTAAGACATTTAGGTTGTGGGATTTTGGTTAAAACTTCATAATCATAACTAAAACACTACTGGGAACGTTTTTCTTTATTAAAAAAAAAATGTCATAGGGGGACTTAAGTTAAGATTTCACATTCAATGAAAACCTTTAAAAAACAGGGAAAGCCTTTAAAACAGGGGTGTGAAAGATACAGCCCACCAGATGGTTTGATCCGGCACAGTCATGAAGAGAAAAACGTATAGGGATATTGGAAATAAAGCAAGTTTCTAGCCCCTTCCTGTGGCAGGTTATGGTTCTTTAAAGAAAAAGTGCAATTCTGCCAATAGGTGAGTACAGGAAATGAAAACTAGACTTCCAGAAATAAATATATTAAACAATGTAATAAATAGTGGTTATGCTAAAATGTTGGTTGAAGCAATTTTTCAGCTGAGAAAAAAACAAAGCACAAACAAATCTACAGGTACTTGACCATTTGTTATTTTGCTGTTATGTTACTGATCCAGCCCACTTGAGATCAGACGGGTTGAATGTGGCACCTGAACCAAAATGAGTTTGACACCCCTGCTTTCAACCTTTTCAATCCATGCAAAGTGATTTTTGGACAAATTAATATTTGGCACAGAGTTCGAGCCAGAAAGTGCTCTTTCTACTTGACTAAATCCAACTTCAAATACAGTTTTTTTGTAGTTTTTTTTTTTTTTTGAGAAAATAAAAAAGGAATTTCTTCACAATCACACAAGTCAGTCTATTAGCCACACCACAAATAACAAACCACATGCAACCCAAAAATGTAACAATTTATGCACAAAATAAGCTCAGCTACACATCTTAAAATAATTGACACACCAGCATGTGAGGCGTTATGCAAAATCTTTCTTTTGTTTCAAAGCAGTTTGAAGATGAGCCTTTGAGCTTCTGGGGTTTTTGGTTTTCACAGCAGTTGAAAAAACTCATCAGGTTTGACTTTTTATTCTTTTGTATGTCCCTCACTCGCACTACATGTAATCGTATAACCTCCAATTCCTGAAATTATTATACCACCAAGATATTAGTTTGTTTCCTCAACTAATAATTTGCACAGTTGGATGCTAACAGTGTTTTGTTGTCTTTTACTCGCATGCAATGACAAGAAAGTTAAATCTAATCTCAAACCCTATGACTGCTCTCTGCTGATTTTTGAGTTGGTGAGTTTTTGGTCATGTGACATACATTTTGGTCAAGCACACATTTCACACAAAATGGTCAATTTTATGTCCTGAGGGTTCGGAACCCCCTGATTAGTATTTCTGGCCCGTTACCCAGCGCCCCTAGCGATTTGCAGCCCAGAGGTTGGGGATCCCTGATTTAATGGGAACATCCAGCACGACAAAAATTGACAAGGAGGGGGCGTCCATATGTGACGAGTTAGGAGTGAGAATGGGTTGAAATAGTTGAGGAGTAATTGTGGTCAAAAGAATTTAAACACAGAAGCTGAAAAGTTAAAATTATAGTTAAGATGTTTTCATCTACCAAGTTGAAAACGTCTCAGACGAGGAAACCAAAGATGTTCACGGATCTATTTATCTGCAAATGGAGGCATCAGAATGGAGCAGAGCAGGAAGCTAGCAGCCTGTCCTTGGATCTGTAAGTTCACAAGAGTAAAGAAATACTCAGAAATAGAATTTTAAGATTAATTTTCTTTCCATATGTCCTCCATCACCAGAGAAATGCCACAAAAACATGTTAAAAACTACAACACAATTTTTATTGGAGTGGGTCTTTAGGTAATTGTGCATAGCACTTTTTCCCCGAAAAATAATTAAGGACACTAATTTGCAAACATATAAAACACACAAAATAAAGTCAAACTGTCATAAAACCCCCGTTTATGACTAAAAGCCTGTTTAAATAAAAAGGTCATCAGTTGAATTTTATGACTCAGTTGAATGCAAAGAGTGAAGAGACTGAGAATTATTACTTGAAACACTAGACGTCCTCTTGTTTTAAATGGGTACAAGGGACAACCAATAAAAACTGACCTTTAGAAAACTTGTCGAATTGAGAAAATCTAAACAGGAACTTCAGGTTCCAAAGAACCGTCTTTAAAAATGATTCTTAAGATAAATTGTGAGTCAGTTCAGTGCCGCTGACGCCACAGTGATGATTTTTTTTTTTTTCTCAATATACTTGAGTTCTATGTACAAAATAAAAGCATGGAATCTCCTTTTTTTCTCAAAAACTCCTAGAGGAAATGATTCACTTGCTGCCTTTGACCCAAAAGTCCTGAATTTATAAATTTTTCTTAGCTATGAATTCTATTTTTACTCACCATTCTGACACGATCAAGAGACGCTGCCAGACTAAACAGTGCACATCTGGCGCTGCATTCCGTATTTCAGTATTTATCCCCAAGACTCTGGGCCGGTTTGCCCTTTTGGGACATAACAGTGAAGGTGAAACCATTTTCACCCAATGTCCTTTTGAGACAGTGATCCATGCTTTCATCACATCCCGGCTGGATTACTGGAACTCTGCTCTGCTGGTGGGCGTTTACTGTTTAATGGTTTTATTTCATTAATCTAAATTTTTGTAAATCTTGAATTGTTTAGCATTTTAGGTGTGTTTTTAATGTTTTTCTTTTACTTTCAATGTAAAGCACCTTCTTTGATCGAGGTCATTTTGAACTACCAGATTAATCAATAAATTAACTAACTTACTGTTATGTTTTACGTGTGTTTCTCCTTTTGTTTGCGGTTCACCTTTTCTTTTCTTCCTCTGTGCAGGCTGATTGTGGCTCCTCCCAGCTGATCTCCACCCTCTCCTGATGTCTGTGGAGGAGTCCACAGCTGTCTACACTTAGTTGATTTAGTTTGCTCTCTATTTAAGCTGAGGTCCTCCTGTGTTCGGTGTTGGTTCGTTTTGCATGCTCCCTTTTATAGTTCCCACCTGTACTCTTGGGCGTTTTGGTTTATGTATTTTTTGCGCAGTTCCTTTAGTTTTCCCTCTGTTGAGGTGTTTTTTTTTTTTGTTTTTAAAGGCTACTTTTGTTAATCTAAAAAATTAGTTTAATCCCTGCATCTGGTTCTCTGACTCTTGATCTGTGATATTAACAAACGATCCCTTTATGGCTTTATCTTTTTACTTTAATTGTTTTGTGTTCATGCGAATATTTATTATTTATTTAATGTGTAAAAATGTAACCATAAAATATAGCAAGATTGGAGGTAGTAACAAGATTTTTCCTCTACCCACTCCTTTTTTGAGCACTTTGTCACATTTTGTCTGTCGTTTTTATTTAAAGGGGCCCTACCATGAAAATTCTACTTTTTGAAGTTTGAAATACATTATACTGTTTATTCCTCACTATAAAGAACCCCATTCACACCATCCACCTGGCTTCATTACATCCATGAAGCTCTTCTTCTAGGCCTCTCCAGCATTTACATCGCCTAAAGTCAATTTGATTTCATGCTTATTGATTAATATTCATTTTAAGTATATGTATTAATATACCAAAAAACACAGTTTAATTTAACCAGTAACAATGTCAAGAAAGAACTATGTTCATATATTGATTCATATACTTGAATAAAGATTTTTTTTTGTGGTCATTTTCAGACCCGATGTCAGTACTTCATATTACAAGAGTTCACATTCATTCAGTTTTTGTTTTTTGGGTCTCAAATCATTCCCCAGCTCTTACACAAAAGCCTTTTGTACAAATTATCCAGTGGGCCTTCAGGGTCTCACTCCAGCTCCCCCCACAACCAAACTGCTGCACCTCAGTTCATTTCATCATATTTAGCCAAGAAAAAAACAACTCTCCTCCCTTTTCTGCTGCTCCTTAAATGTCGGTGCTGTAAAAACACATATTGCACGTATACATTGGCCTACGTGAGAGTGCATAATAGAATCCTAAATCACAACCCCACACAGTGTTATTCAGCAAAGAGTTGGAAAAATTAATTGAAACAGACTGCAGAACAGAGATTGGGTTTTGTTTTGCACTAACTGCTGGTTGAGAATTGTTAGCTAATGTCTTTCTTTTGTTGCTGTGTGTTTGCTGCTGACAAACAGAACAACAATCCTAAGCACAGGAACAGTAAGTACAGGGTCTTAGTCAGAATTACAGCTGAACATCAAGATTAAAACTAAAAAAAAAAAAAAAAAAAAAAAAAAAAAGATAAATGATAAAATAAAAATTAAATGCGTACGTTTCTGGGCTGGAAGTTACTTCTTAACATCAAATGTTTGATGTTAAGAATTAAAAGTAACACAAGGTTTTTTAATACTCAAAGTTAAGATGTCTTTTTTCTATTTTTAAACCCCGACTCTTTCTTTAAATTGACAAAATTGAGAACACATTAGATTAGACATACAACTATTTACCATCAACATATTTTCTCCACTATTGAGCTCACCAGAATATTATAAATATTACCTACTTTCAAACCTGTGTCATGAATGAGAAACACTAAAGTATAAGACAAATTAAGTAAGACAAAAGGATGAGAGATAAGTATGTCAGTGAGTCAGACTTAATTAACTGCATTCATGTTTGTAACATGATACGTGTTAGCCGCACTAGCGTCTCTGTAATGCCTGTGCCTCATCACTTTCTTTTCAGTAACGCACAAAAAAAAACACTGATACTGTTAAAACAAATGCTACTGTGACTCCTAACTCTGTTTATAACACACAAACAAAACAAAGCTCGACATCGCTACATGTTAGCTATGAAGTAAACGCACTTTGACACCATTATGTGTTAGCTGTCAACATATTTGGAATAACCTCCAACCTTGTTAGCAACAGGTATAAAAAAAAAAAAAAACGTCTAACATCGCTTTGTGTCAGCTATGTCAGCACCCAACCTAGTTAGCAACCTAAAAACAGAGTGATGGGCCTACTGCTAGAACAAACTATGGACTAAGCTAACTCTCATCTTTGTTTCTAACAAGAAAAGAAATTCATTGGAACATATCTACATCTTGGAAGCGTTAGCATATTGACAACAACACCCAACCTAGTTAGTAACTCGCATTAAAAACAGACTGAAACCACTGAAACAAACCTTTCTGTGACTATGCTAACTCTTAACCTTGTTAGTGACATGTAAATAATCCTACTGTCTGAAACTGCTACATGTCTGTGTATTTACAATACCACACAACCTAGTTTGAAACACACGCAAGGCAGACTGATAATGCTAAAACAAATAACTCCCAACCTTATTAATCACAAAACACACAAACAAATATCTAAAACTGTCATACATGTTAGCCATGCTAGCATATTTACAATAACATCCAACCTTGTTTGCAAAAAAAAAAACAGACTGTTAATACTGTTAATATTACTGTGACTAAAAAAAAAAGAAAAAAAAAAAAACCAACACAGCTAAATGTTATCCGTGCTAGCATTTTCACAATGACACAATACGAGTTACAATACAAGAACCTTGTATGCAACTCGTAAAAAAAACGGTTACAGCTGAAACAAACATCACTGTGACTAAACAAACTCCCAATCGTGTTAGCAACAGGTATAAAAATAAACAGTCTAACACAGCTGCATGTTAGTCATGTTAGCATATTTATAAAAAAAACATTCAACCTAGTTTGCAGCTCATAAAAAACAGAAGGATACCGCTAAAGTCAACAATACTGCGACCACGCTAACTTTCAATTTTGTTAGTAACACATACAAAAACTGCTACAAGCTAGCCACGTTAGCGTATTGAGATGCACCCCAACCAAACCCACATACGTCAAAATCGCTTCAACATCAGTAAACACAACTACACCTAATCTGTATTTAAGGCCTTCTGTATTATAAAGCATACTGTCATTTTCTGACATAAGGATTAAGTGTTTTTAGTGAGGAAAATACAGAAGAAAGGGCTGAATTTTAACCTGGAGTTAAACTTTCACACACACGCTCAATGCTATGACGTTTAATTGTGAACAAACCACATTTTTTGGACTCATTTTAAAGCCACATAATTGTGAAAGAAAATAACTCATTTAAATACACCAACTGACAGTTCATAGATGTCAAGTGTTCACCTCTTAAACAGGCTTTTTTTCCACATTCCAGTGTAGTCATACTAGCTGGATTCAGCTATATTTTAAAGCCATCTTTTGATATATATTGAAAAAGGAGTTAGAATATACCTTTATATATGTGAATATGAAGTCTAAAGAATTCCTTTAAAGAAACGTATTGAGCGTTAATCTGCTCTCCTTGTGCATGTGTGCTATCACTCCAGCTCAAACCTGAACATAAAAGATTACCTCAAACCCCTGCAATGTGTTTTTGTTCTATCAAACGAAAGCGTTTAACTGTTTGACAGAAAGCCGTGAAAAATGAAGATAATCGGCGTTTTCTCATAACCTCTTCTAATGCTGTCAAGGATAAGCCTCTGAGGAGGTGTTGCTTCAGACGGAGGAGCCACGTTGGGCTGCGGAAAATCTTATTTTGCGTTCAAAGTCTTGAGGTTTTTAAGAGATAAACAACAAAAGTTTGCATTGGAGTGCAGTCATGAGGATCCTGAAAGCTATACTCCACTCTACAGCCCAGCTGGTTCTGAATGGCACAGCAGACGAAGGATGATATACGAATACAAGCGATCTCTTTTGTTGTGAGAGGCTTGTGAAGAAAACAAAAAAAAAACAAATATGTATTTGTTCTTGTATCACATTCACTTTTCTTTTCAACGCTTTTTGATCATTCGGAATGCCGTCGCCTCCCACAGTTTGTTCAAGCGCTCTTCCACTTCAGCGGCACTCAAACACAACAGCAGGTTCAGATGATGCCACAAGAAAAAGGCAACAATCTTCTTTTAATTTAGTCTTTTGTTTGTACATTTCAGCCTTTGTGCGGTGTTTGATCTGTGTGTACATCAAACAATTTGTTAATAATAAATAAATCAAGTGTTGTCAGGATTTGGAGTCAATATTAGACTTTCATGCTGCTGTTTTTTCAGTTGTTTCTTTTTGTTGGATTATTATTCTTTTTTTTATTAACCATTTGAGATGTGCTGATCCAGACAATGAAATAAGACAGCTATGATGAAGATTTGTTCTCTTTTAATCTGAAAAGTCACAAGACTACGGTGGCCCTGAAGTGCAAATCCCACCAAATTACTAAAGGCAAACATATATCGAACATCACAAAGACTACTAATAATAAAAACCATCATATTTTATAAACCAATCCTCCCAAATAAATAAATAAACAAATACAAGGTTTCAGAAATCAGTTGTAATTTCTAGAAATCAAAATGAAATATTGAAAAAATGAAATAAAAGAAGGAATCAGAACAATTAGGTACTATGGGACATTGCTGATTAGATGACGACGGTTTTCCATCAATTCAGCCAAAAATTAGAATGAAGCGATACTGGATATGCTCCCCGCTAACAATAAAACTTGTATTAATATGTGAACAAATGTCATAGATCTAATCAGAGATGTCTGATAGTACCAACCGTTTTTTTTTTTTTGTTTTTTTTTTAGGTGTATTATGATGTTTTAAACCTTCATGAAAAACTAAAAAAGCAGTATTTTTGCTTTATTTTACACATCTCTGAACATTTCTCTTCAACCTTTATGCTCTCTGAGCACCAGTCCCTCCTAATCAAAATTGTGACATCACAAAGTGGGAAACGGCCCCTTCCAGGAAGGCTGCTAGCACCGCCCCCAGGCTAACACACACACACCCACTTTCTCTGCAAAGCTTGCAATAGTCGGCAAAATTATATCATTTTTTTATACACAATATGAGCTTCTATCTTTGCAAATGTTTGGATGTTGTTTGCTTGTGTGGAGGGTTCACGAAAATAACTTATATTTAATGAAAAATGTATTATTTAGTGTGCCAAAAGGAATATATTTCCATTACATCTATGTACTAAAACAATAATTTCAAGAAAGATTTGATTCAGTTCACAAAAGCATGGATCAATTTGATTTAGAATTTCTTAAATTCTTATGATTCACTCATCATAATTCCAATCAATTTTCAGTTTGCACAGTTTACATATTTAGACACATTTTTTTTTAGAAATAAATTAATAATCTACCATATATTTAAATATATTTATATTAATCTGATTCAGTTCACGAGTGAAATAATGAGATTTTTAACATCATGCAGTATTTCATGGTTTCTCAAACGGAGAATTTCTAAGAAAAAACATGCAGATCATTAACACTGTAAACATTGTTCTTCTTCTCCTGGAGGGCGTTTCAGTTTGGCCACTAGGTGGAGCTCACACTATAGCAGTGCACTTTTTTCAAGAAGAATAAACAAAGAGAAAGCTAAAAACGGTGCTTTAGACCACAAATGATTGAATTTGTTACATCCTGCTGCTGCTGTGCTGCACATTTTCCTGTCATTCTGCTCACCTGGCAGGCGGGACAAATGATCTTAATTAGCACCTGCCAGGTAGTTAAGAAAGAGGAGGCCTCACCAAGGCAGGCGAGGAGCAGAGCAGCAGGCTGGGCAGCATTTGGGGTTTCTTAGAGTTCTACTGGTTTGGTTTGTTTTTTTTCCCCTCTTTCTCCTCAGCAGTCTTACACTGCTGGGTTTTGTTGTTTTACTTTAGGGTTGGACCTGACACGGTTGTGAGGTTTTTTTCTGTTTTCTGACATTTTGTGTTTTGCAGGTCAGCTGTCACTCCTCCTGGATGGCCCCTCCCTCCCTGGTGTGCTCTGTGGAGGAGTGCACAGCTGTCTGCACTTTGTAATTAAGACTATTTAAGTTGCAGCATTTCAGTTCTCCGTGTCGGTGCGTCCCAGTTAGGACGGTGAGTTTCCTGTTGTAGCCGACACTGAGGTTTGCAATCATTTAGGTGTTTTTCTACTCTTTAGTTTTTTTCTGTCCTTTTGCAGTTTTCCCTCTTGTGAGGTGTCTTTTGTTTATTAAAACTCATAAACTGCAAGTCCGAGTCCAATCCTGATGCTCTGCTCCTGGGTTCTTGTCACCCCAGCCGTAACATTATCTTGGTAGTCTTGATTTGTGGGCTTTGTTTGTTTGTTTTCTTTAGGCAGCCCTTAGCATGGAGCTGCTGACTCTGATTCTCAACATCTAATTATTTCATTTTTGTTTTTTCATTTCATTTATTTAATAAAATGTGTTCTTTTTATTCTTGGTGGTGTCCAGTTTTTGTTATTGTCCCTTTTTGTATTTTCCTCCTATCCCAAGCCAGGTTTACCCATAGGGGATAAAACAACTAAAAAAAAACTCATTTCCTTAAAAGAATTCCTGCCTGTGAGAATATAAAGCTGCTCATTCAATCAGCATTGAATGTTTAAATTGACAGAGTATTAGCAATAGCCTTCCTATGGTAAATTTCATTAAACATTAGCATCAAGCTAGCAGACTTTTGATTTGTGCTAGATCAATCTCTGTTTTATTAATCTATTAAGCTTAAGTTGGTGCAAATTGATCAAATAATTTGTATCAACCCAGCCGTAATTATCACATAAGGATAAAGTTTACTTTGAAAGGCTCGAAGATAGTATGATACAGAGCTTTTAACATCTCATTCTGATTTTTTTTTTTATTTGTTTTCCAAAATGTTTCATTTTTTGCGAAATGTCAAGTTTGATTAATGTTACTTAAATTTCTACTTTTTTTAAATTATTGGTTCTCCTTTTTTAGTTGTGATCCTTAATATATATTTGCACTGAATATGTTGGTGTGATTAGCACTTCACTTCAGAAAGTTTTTTTTTTTTCTTTTTTTTACGAGATAACTTTGAAAGCTTTTTCAGAAATGTCCAGAAATGCGAGAGAACAGAACACGCGTGTGTGGGCTGCATTGAAGACCAAGCTCGTGACCGTCCTGATTGGTTACTTAGTTGCTGTGAGGGCTAAACACCGCTAAACGCTCGATAATCTCAGGTAGGTCCCTAATCCTCTGCAGCCGCTCGGTACTCCCTGCGGACCTTGCCAAAGTGGCTCATTACGCGCAATCACCGCCCTAGATTCCCTCCAGCGCGTGCGCGCACGCGCGTGTTTGCCCACAGACACCGCACTTGGAGCTGACCCGCGCCTCCTGGCTCGCCTCTCCTCTCCTCTCCGTGGGCCTTGCCATACTTTGTGGCGTTTGTGCCATCTAGGGTAATCCTCCGCTCCACTGCAGTCTCTCTCCTGGAGATTTTCTGCCGCTGTGATTGGAAGACACGCAGCCCCGTGTAGCAGTGAAAGGAGAAAAAAAAATCTGGAAAACTTTTTAATTCATTAATTTTTCGTTTGGATTAACGGATTTCCCTCCAAAAAAATGTTTCTTTGATTTGGAAGTTCGCCTTGGGTAACCGTGTTTGGGATTCCAAGGACGCGAGAGACGGACCGCAGCGCGCGGGGAGGAGAAAGGGAGAACGCGTCCGTGCCATGTAGCGACGCTGTCGCGTGGAAATCTACAGACAGCAGCTCCACGCAGCAGAGAGAGCTGCTATTTATTATTTTTTTTTTACCTAAAGAGGAAACTACAAAAAATGCTGTGAAGCGTCTTCTTCTTCTTCTTCTTCTCGCAGCTTGGCTCCAGGCAAAGCGCAGCATTTCTTCAGAGAGAAAAAAACACACACACAAGTCAGAGAAGCGACATGCGGCTGAGTAGGCAGTTGGATTTCTGGAATTAGTCTGAATGGAAAACGAGCGGGTGGAACCTCCAACCTGGAAAGCTACGGTTACTGTACATTTGCGCGTGGTGGCCCACGATGGATAACTGTCCGCTGGTTCAGGTAAGACGCAAAACCCAAACGTGACGTTATGTGAACCTCTCCATTACTCTGCAAAGACTTCTTTGTTGTTCTGCTTTGGCTGTTTGTCTCACCTCAGAGTCAGCCATACGCGCCGATTTCAGTTTAATGCGAGAAATCCGCGGCTCCTGTGGCGCGCGCGGCGCACTGACAGATGGGGGTGTTTATTGGATGATTGGTGGCTCACACTCCCGGACAATCACAGGCGGGAAGCGTTTGCACAAAAGTAACCTAATCAGGGGTGAGCCGGTTGAACTGTTTGTCCGGAGAGAGGAGGGAGGGGGGGTTCAATTAGAAAAAATGCGCATCCGATGGAGGGGGAAATGCGCATTCGGAACACCCAGACGCATATGAATCCCGAGGTTTGTATGGAGGGGCGTGTTTTGTAAGAAAAAAAAGGAGGGAGAGATTAACCTACTCTTTTGCAAATGATCTCAGCTGATTAGAGCAGCCTCACACGTCCATTAAACTCCGCGAAGTGGCACGGATGGACCTGCGCGCGCGCGCGCACCGCAAGAGATAAAGACAGACACCTCTGTCGCATGTCTGATTCGAGCAGAAACTCCCAGAGATGTTGGTTTGGACGCACGTGCGCGTGCATCTGCTGTTGTTGGGGTGGGGGTGGGGGCTCAATGGCCGCCGCGGGGCTCCCGCCCAATGCTGGATGAGGCGGCACTTGCGGGACTGGCAGTGAGAAATGGAGGCAGGGAGCACCGCTCCAGGGAGGGCTGCTCAGCACCATGGACAGCGCAAGAAGTTCGTCTGCTGCAGGAAGGGAGCGCCTCCCCTCCCACAGCGGGGCTCCTGTCGACATTTGAAGTCCCCCCCCCCTCACACACACACACACACACACACACATTACACACAACTAACATATGTTTTTATCCAAAATGGTTAAACTGCATCCAGTCAGATTTCAATGGGATTTTATTCTGTTTTAATGTGCAAATCCATCAATGGAGAAGCCATTAGAAGGTTCTAATTACATTTCAGAGTGTGCAATCATATTTACACCTTACGCAGCAGTTCAGAATCTCTTTATCATAATTACTATTTTCTTTTAAATATCAGTAATTGTTCTATATCTCAATGCTGCTGAGTCGGCTCCAAAAAGGCCAAAACCAAGTGCATCTCTTGATTCATTCACCTGTCAACACTTCCTTAACAACAGCTGGAAGTAATTTCCTAAGTGCCGTCATCAGTCTCTGATGTCCTGAAGAAATAATCATTCATCCATCTTCAGAATGTACTCCGTTTGTTCAAGCTGTGTGGCTGCTTCCTTCTTTTTCTGTTTGGGGTTCTATGGGATCGATGTGGCGATGCTTGATTATAACCAGACTTTAGCCATCTATCTATAACTTTCTTTGACATTAACAGCCCCTCAAACCAGAATGTCTGAGTCACGAGTTTAAAAAAATGTCTTTGTTGTGAGAGTTTGTGTAATTATTGTGAAACGGCAGCAGATAAGGTGTTAAAAGGCACATTAAAGGTGTTTGCAGTCTGAGATGGAGCTTGTGGGACTTTCCTTGGGTCAGTATTTAGCAGTTCTTCTTCTGGGTGAACTGGTGGGGATGTTTACTGTTCTGGATCCTATTTATATCCAGCAGAAACAGACACTAGAAATAGGTACAACATTCTTTAGGTTTGAAAAAAAAAATGCCCATGACACAAGAACAAAGGTAATTCTTGTCATTAAGTCATGTTATCTCAAATTGTTGAATATTTTTCCACCAAAACACTTCTTTGATACAAATAGTTTTCTTGCAAGAAGGAAATTATAAAATCTTTTCTTGAAATAAAAGTCTTTTTACTAAAGATTCCATTTTTGAAGTGTAAAACTACAATCACACCGCCCCTGACAACACGCCCACTTTTGAGTGCCCACTTCCAATAAAACGTCCATGTGAATGCGTGTTTGGTAGGACCATTTTCAGGCTCGACGAACAAAATGTGCTGCCATTGAACTGGTGCTGAAAGTTTAAGCTGCTCAAACTGTTTGACCCCTCTGGAACTTGGCTTTGGTAGAGACGTATAGATGGCGTCCCTTCTAATTCACAGAAGTGCCAACTGTTTGAAAATTGACCACAGAGCTGGTAAACGCTGCTTGTCCAGAGTGAACACAACATGTAGGAAAGTCATTTTGAAACACTCATTGGTGACGTCATTTCTTTTTCTTTCAGTAAGTTTCTGTTTGAGACTGAACCCCCATATTTATTGTTGTTGCGTTCATAAGCTAAAAACACACACACTTACACAGGAATTCCTTAACTTCACAATTAAAAGTTAACTGGGAACTGGATTCTCCGTGCCAAAATAAGCTATTAGAAGTTACTGTAGAGGTAGAAGACAAGAAATAGGTCATATTTTACTTGTTACTTTGCGTTAAATTGTCTTAATGAAATCCTCGGACAGCAATGTATTGTGTTTTGTTAAACGCTACAAGCTGGAAACTTGGATCTCAGAACAGGCTGAGATAAGTGGCAGTGAGGTTGCAGAGCGGCGCGGCTGTGACCGTGGTGATGGAGTGCTTGTCTACCAGTCAGGAGATGCGGGTGTGACCTCCAGCTCCTCACACGTTCAGGAGTCCTTGGGCGAGACGCTGAATTCCCAGAAGGTCCTGGTGTGTGAGCGTGTACAGTAAAGAAAATGTGCTGCATGCACGGATAACTCCATACCCAGTAAATATGAAACATTCATCTAGGACGCATAGGGGTGTCCCAAAATATCAATATTGGAATATGTTGCAATATTTAGTTCTACGATTGATTCTCAATGGGTTCTCACTAAGTGTTGATCTTTGATTTCCTTTTAAAGAGGCTGTAAAACGTTCTATTCGTCATCCTTTCGTGAGACATTCCTTCAGCGGTAGATAGGGGGCGCACGTAGCAAGATCAATGTGCCTGGCAGCTACTTCAATTATTACGTTTTTTTTTCTCTTGTTTACAACAATTTTGCACTAAGTAGTGACACTGCAGTTCATGTTTACCACTTTTAACACTGAATTTTACTAATAATCCCATCTCAATTGGTGTTAATGCTTGTCAAGAATAGTATTACAGTTAGTGATTTCAGCAATGTTGCACAAAACTGTTTATTATTTTTTTGCAAAAAAATTAGACAAGTTATTTAGTATGATTGGGTTCAAGCTAAAAATAAATAGCCATATATAAAAAAAAAAAAAAAAAAAGCGTTCTCCGATATATTGTGAGTTATTACTAGTGCTGACACAAACAATTATTTTAATAGTCGATTAATCACCGATTATTTTTTTCCAAATATTCGACTAATCAGGTCATGCACAAACTAGATGTAAAGCAGACATCTTAACCATCATTAGCTGTAAACTAACTAAAAACTACATGTATAGTGTTACCTGTGATAATGATAGTGTGAGTGCTATAAGCTGAAGATGCTGAAATTGATAGCTGAAATCACTGAAGCTGATAGCCAGCTAACATATTATTAACGCCAAATTAGCCTAAAAAACTGAAAAAAGCCTAAGTTAGCCAAAAAAGCTAGCATGTAGCTGAAATACTGGCTATACTCCAAATTAGCCAAAAAACGTAATTCTAAAATAGTCTAAAAGCTAGCATGATGCGTTAACTTCACTACAATCTTCCTCCATATAATATAAAGTAACGACTAATCGACTATTAATCGACTAATCGTGGCAGAACTATAGTTATTAGTGAGAATTTTTACCAATTATTGCAGTATCGCGATACCATTGAAATTGTTAGCCATGTGTTGCGTATCACATATTATCTTGAGGTAACCAGTGATTCCCAGATCTAATTTCCACCACTCTTATTTAGTGGTAAATGCATCTAGTATCACAGTTATTTTAGGGAAGACACATTCTTTAAAAAAATCATTTAAACCTTTTACTCAGAGGCGTTGTCGGTGACGCTTAAACACAAAATCTTTGACATACTGTAACTTTTCAACTGTTGACGCGATCAACATAATTCCACCAAGGTCCTTCGCGGAGGGCTGGTGCCGTGCAGAAGGTCATTTTGTCTATTTTGTGCGCGAGCCGCGAGCAATCCGCCTCAGTTCTGGCAGGAAGTTTTACAATACCTGAGAAAATCAGTTTACTTTCAAAATATAACCAATTTTTTCACAATAAAACACCGCGGTTGACAAATGCGATCATGTTTCGACTGTAGAGATGAAAATAAACATACAATCACAACACACACACACACAAAAAAAACAACAGATAAATAAAAGAAGTGTAGGCCGACTAACTGCTTGCTTCTTAGCAGAAACATGAGATCATATTTTAGGTTATTAACTTATTCATGATGGCAAAAACAAACAAAGCTCTTATCAGAAGCGCCTGTTTACTGACGCTCCACACCGCCTCGCACGGCTTCCGCGTCCAGTGTGAACCTATAGCTTAACAACTAAAACATAAAATGATCTGGAGGGCCAGATATGCTGTAATCAGATCTGGCCTTGACTTTCACACGCGTGCCAAATTTTCCTAGTGTGAACTTAGCCCAGCAGTTCCGATTTAAGATTATTTCTTCATTTTTCTGGCCTGAGTTCCACCGCGGCTCATTTGTTTGCCTTGAGTCAATCCCTGTCTGTATTCTCGCCTGTTAAATGTTGGTTATCCCTTTTTAAGTACAGACAAACACAAGAGAGACTGCGCTCGTTTATTTTGCTATGAATTCGTTGTTATTCGTGTGTTTTGTCGGTTTCGGTGGAGAGCAGCGGCGGAGGTGTCAGCTCTGCTCCTGTGATATGTGGGGATCAGCAGTGTTTATTGTCTCTGAATGCTTGATGGCAGAGTGACGCAGGAGGGTTAATGCCTTCGCCGAGACTGCTTGCTGAAATTGATAGGACGGCTTTGACAGATGAGATAACCTGCAATTGCAGGCGAACACAATTTACGGGCAACGGCAGATGGATGCTGAAGACTCTCTTGGAAGTGGAGCAGTTTTACCTTGGGGAGCAGTGTGGTGGGCTCCTAGAAAATGGTTGGAAATTGTTGTTTTGCAAAAGAAAATGACGGGAAAGATGAGCCAGGAACACACACACAAAAAAAGACGACTCTTTTATTAAACTTTGAAGGAGATCAATTCCGGCTCATGTGGCGTTCATGGGTGAAGGCGCTGATAGAAAGCAATTGGAATCAAGTGGAAACAACGTGCGATTTAGCTTTACACCCACAAAAGCCGTAGTGGCGCCAATGTTCGACTCTTCAGGATGAGGAAAAACTAGAGCTTAGTCTCTCATGGCTTCATTCATCCACTTTCCCTGACAGATTGATCCAGGCATGCTGAAAACACACAGATAAATCCAAACCACAAGGTAGGAGGAGCTGACACACAGACAGTCAGATGTGTTTGATCTGTTGTGGAACAACACTTGTGTGCAGCTGCAGGGCGTTTTCATGCCCTTCCTCACCTCGAATTGCCACGCATTGCAGGGAGACATTTCCCTAATGAATTTAATCATCAGTGTTGTTGCCACTGGGTTGGTCTTTTGTTTGTATTCATGTCAGACGACTGTGGCCCAGCTGCTGGAGTGCAGCATATGTGCAGAGTGAGGCTGACACTTGATGCAAGGTTTGGAGACATCATCTGCTCGAGGGGAGCTGCTGTGGCCTCGGAGAGCTTTTGTATTCCGTCTTTGTTCGTCTGGTTTCTTGTCTTAGCACTGAAAAAACATGATATCCTTACCCCTATACGGTTTCTCTCGTTTTTAGAAGCCAGGCTGTTGATATTATAGTGATCCAGTGTCATGCAGACAGCTCAGGTGATTGTGGAACCACAGGATTCTGAAGGCTGTCTGAAATCACAGCGCTTATTCAGGTTTTTTCTTTGGAAAGTAGCATTTCATGGTGTCAAAACCATGTTTTTAGTTTATTTTTTTTTTTTTTTATACTGGTTAAATTTTAATGCAAAATTGAAATGATTTCTTATTACATTTTCTCTCTTTCATCAGAAAAATGCCACACATACATGATTTTAATCGGAGGGGGACTTTAATCTTTTGGAACCAACATACTCTAATGTAAATTGGCAACATTTTCTTTTAAATTCTGACAGAAATTTTATGTAGCAGCAGTGAAGATTTACGCGAATGAGACACAGAGTTATCATAATCCAGGGTTCTGCAACCTGCGGCTCCAGAGCCACATGTTGGTCTGTTATCTCTCCATGGTGGATCTCTGGCTGAAGAAAAAGATAATAATAGTCAATAAAAAAAAAAAAAAAAATTGGAGATGAGCTATTATTTTAACAACATACTAACATTTTTGGCTAACGTGTTACCTACTGAAGTTTTTAGGCTAATTTAGAATTTTACCTTCTATTTTAGCAACATGCTAACGTTTTTGGCTAAGTTTTCTGAGAAATGTTATGCCAATTTGGAGTTTAGCTAATATTTTAGTAAAATGCTAATGTTTTCAGCTAATTTGTTATCTAATGATTTTTTTTGGGGATAATTTAGAATTTAAGTTTTATTTTAACAACATGCTAACGTTTTTGACTAATTTAGTTTTCTTTGGAATTTTAGGCTATTTTAGAGTTCACCAAGTAATTAAGCAACAAGCGAGCTTTTTTTTTTGGCAGATTTGGCCTCTAATTATTTTTTTATGCTAATTTGGGGTTTAGCTAATATTTTAGCCATACGCTAACATTTTTAGCTAATTTGTTATCTACTGGGGGTTTTAGGCTAATTTTGAGTTTGGCTTGTTTTTCAGCAACATGCTAAAATTTTTGGCTGATTTAATTTACAGAGAAATGTTATACTAATTTGAAGTTCAGCTAGTAATTAAGCAACAACCTTGCTTTTTTGCTACTGAAGTTAAAAACATAAAAGAATACCTTTTTGAGAGATTTTTATATACTTTTAATATATTTTTTTGCTTTTGTTCATGCCAAAAGTAGACATTATTCACATTATAAATGTGTTATAAATGCAAATTTGAAATTCTTAAAGTCTAATGTAAGTCAATGCGGCTCCTTCTAGGTTTTGACCAGTAGAAAACGAGCCCAAATGGCTCTTTTATTGTTAAAGGTTGCTGACCTCTGTCATAATCAGACAGGGAGAGGATAAGGGGCGGGGCTGCTAAGCTCAGCTCCAAAAGCCACGCCCCCTCAGAGGAGATTTTGGAAACAGAGGCTTCAGATCAACATGAAAAAGGTCTTTTTTAAAACATTTAGGTTGTAGGATTTTATTTATAAACTTCATAATCATAATTGAAAGACTACTGGGAATGTTTCTTTTTTATTAAAAAAAATGTCATAGGGGGACTTTAAATAAAAAACACGAGAACCTAAAGGTGTTTCTCCAAAACCCAAATTAACGTGAATAACTCGAGAATTAGTTTGAAGAAATTACCAAAATGTTTTTAGGATCTGATTTGATAAATGTCTCAAGCTGCCATATGACTGTTTCAGCATGTGTGCAAACATTTAAGAAACAACCATTTATCGTAGTTTATATCATCTTTCGAGATACCCTGCTGGTTAAATCATGACTTTGTCACCGAGATTTCAACCAGTGCGATGCGAGTTGAACAAAAAAATGATGGATGAGGCTTCCAATTGGCCAGTTTCTAACTTGAACTACAGAGAAAAACAATAGCCAAAAGCAAAAATGTATTGGAGCAAAGATGTTTATTTTGACAAACACAATGATGATAAATACACGTTTGTTTCTCCATAGAAGTCTGTGGGATTTTAGCTTTTTGGAGCCAGCTGGTACTTCCTGTTTGCAACATGTGAGGGGAGGGGCTTTTTATTCCATATACGGTTGCACAGGAACAAAGACAGTGAGGGGGATTTTTAAAATGTTGGAAAGACATAACGTTTTTTGCAACTTAAAGTTGAATTGTTTTTTGGATATTAACTATTTGTGTTGCCAAGCAACGTGCTTTAATCAGAAGAGGGTCAGGATGATTGCAAATAACACTCCAGAAGGAAGTTAATTTGAATTCTGACCTTCAGAGCAATATATTAAATAAAAAACAAAACAAAAAACATTATTATAGGTGTTGTTAAAACCACAAGAGATAAACATAAGTCACAAAATGTGAATGCTTTATAAATGATCATTTGAACTGCTTTCCACATCACAAAAAAACATGAATTTTCCTCCTTTTTTTCCGTTTTTGTCTTTGTTTTCTCATATTTTATCTTTTGCCAGCTGCCTTCAAAGTCTCAAGTGTGGGATCTGGAGCTTCTTACCAGCTGAAATTGAAATGAGTAACCCTGAAGCCTTTTTATAATTCAGTATCTTCTATGGCTGTGCTTTGATGTGGGTTCCACCACATCCTAACAGTCAGATAAACATGTAAAGCCCGCTGAAGGTTGACAACAGTATTCATTCATTATGACATTTTGTATGCCTTTTAGCTTTTATAATGCTAATTTATGCCAAAATAAGAAAATAAAATTTAGTAGAGAGATTAGTATTTAGAGTATTATTCATCATTTTTCAGGTTTTATCTTTTTTTCGGGGGGGTTACGACATTTCAGCAATGTAATCCTGACAAGCTTCAATGCATGACACATTTTAAGATTTGGTTAAGCATTAACTTTGTCAAGCATCTCACTCTTGTCCAATGAATGAATTTAAAATAAGAAATTAGTTTCATGCAAATTATCAAGAACAAAAGTTGATGCAGATTTTATGAAGAGAGGGAGGAACAGGGACTGATTTTTTTTTTATTTACTTTACAAAGCATTCCCAGGGGTCTTTAAGCTCTGTTTATCCCGTTTTTACACAAAATCCCCAAACCTGTGTTGTTTCCAAGGACATAGTCTCTGTAGAACGGCAGGAATTCGTTTTAAATTTGCTTCTGGAATTGTGGGCGGAGCTTTTGGAGAAGAAGCACGTCCCCACGTCCCAGCATCCGTGTGTTGGAGTTTTGAACTCAGATGAGGAAAACAAAGACATACATGGATCTAGTCATCTCCAATGGATGGACCTGTGCACTAATCATGATGTCAGATCAGCAGAAGTGCTCACTATCACACATTCAGACAGATTTGTGAACAATGTTTGAGAGAAATGGTAATATTATGTATCTGGAATTAATTTTAGATCTTGAAGTCAATCTCATGAAAAATGGGATCAAAAACAGAAGTGTTGCGTTTATATTTTTGTTGAGTGTAGTAATAGATGGACGTATGGTTCGGGCCCCCAACTCTTCATCTTTTGACACTTTGAGTGTCTCCAAGTCTTCCTTTTTTAAAATCGACCCCATTCCTCAGGACGTGGTACCGGATGCTGTAACGAATGCGGAACCGGTACCGTTCTAGGGTACCAGCTTAGGGTTAAGAGTACCAGTCCTGCCTACTTTCCAGTAACAGTCCATTCTGGTCTGGTCTGGTCTGGTTGATGTCCTGGTACCAGTCCACATCCTGAGGTCGGAGGACCTCTAATTGGGCGTATGTATTTTTTCTCTTTCTGTAACCAGGTACCAAGTGGCCCTTGGACCGTAACTGGTCTGCTTCCTAGAGTTACAGACCCCTGACTAGTGAATACATTTCGTTTCTGTCTGTGGCCCAGTACCAAGCATCCTTCGAAACGTTACTCGTTTGTGGCCCGGAGGTTAGGGGCGGATGATTTAATGGGAACAGCCAGAACGTCAAAAAACGATGATTTGGGGACCCCTAAAGGCTCAAAAAATGCCCATACCATACGTCCACATAGAAGTGAAAACGTGTTGGTCTGACTTTGTCTGAGGTTCTCACCGTGTAAAAACAAGAGAAGAGCAGAGTATGAAATATACTGATGGATCGAAGCATCATTTACACTAATGTGGATATGTACTCGGTCACGGTGGTAAAGAGGAGCGGAGGAGGCCCTCCGTTCAGGAGTTCATTTGCATTCATGCCCTCACCTCCAACCACGACCCATGGGTTGATAATGAACAGATAAAATCACAGGTTTAGGTGGCAAAAATCAGCTTTTATCTCGGGGGATTGGGGTCTCCTTGAAGGTAGGCCTTGATGTTGAGTCATCTTGGATTAACACTAAGACTCCTCCACATGAAAAGGAGCCAGTTGAGGATGTTTGGACATCGAGCAAGAGCGCCATCGGAGCACCAATCCGTTGAGATCCTTTTGGCACGATCAAGTGGGAGGAGACTCTGTGGAAAACACCTGACCTGCCAACACTCCGGCGTCCTCTCAGAACAGGTGGCTGGAGATTGAAGTCAGGACATCCTTGCTTAAATTGCTATCCCTAAAGCCCAGATATGCAGCAGCTCATAAATAGATGGATGAGTGGACATTAACCCATTAATAAATGCAGGAGTTTAAGCAAGAAAGCTTACTCCAGTATCTCGTGGCAACTCTGCAGTAAAACATTGTAACAGGTTTTGACAATTACCACTTTTTTACATTTTTAATCAATAAAACATAGCTCAGAGCCCTGTGTGGAATGTAAAAACCCCCAGGCTATCTTCAGCAGGAAGCCTCCTTATATAAATGCAATGAACGGTTCAAATGTTTGTTTAGCAGTTATTCATTAAAAGAACGCAATGACAGAGTTTAGGTGTAGCCTACTGGAGTTCTAAACCACCTCTTAACCGTCAATAGGTACAGATATCTACTCACATACTAAATATTTTAGTGCAGAGATGCCAGATGAATGCCAGAGATTGGTGGATTTGGCTGCAATGACTAACAAAATGCAAGATAGAATCTTGAAAAAAGCGTGTCTCATTTAGAGTATGTGTGCTCAACCAGTGACCTTTACCAGCGAGCTCTGGCTGAGAAATGAAAAACAACAACAAACACCAAATGTTTGTGTCTTTGATTTTGTAGAGGTGAAATGTATTTTTTCTCTTATAGTAAGATTAAATGAACACAATTTTTATCAGTGCAATTTTGCCTGTCATTTTTTTTTTTAATACGCTATGTTCTGCATCCTGATTGGCTGTTGTCCCTGTCAATCATTTTATGTTGTTGCCATCTCTCAAATACAGAAATGTGTTCATCTTGATAAATTAAATCTTTGATCATAATCAGATATTTGATTTAATCTACAATCCTAGACTTATTTTCCCATGCTTGCTTGAAATTCGAGAGTTTAATGACCCACTTCATTGAAAATCCTCTTTTTCTGTGTTTTTAGCATGTTCTTGTAGTATTTTTCTCATAATACAGGACCAATATAAAATAATTTACAATTAAAACTATATTCATGAGTTTGTCCCAAAGATTTCAGGATTTTTTTTAGAGCAATCAGTTTTGATATTGTAGATTCAGACAGCACTAGAAAATGCCAAATGCTCTATAAAGTGAGGAGTAAAGGAATTCGGACACAGCCTCAGTGACTGTGAGGGAACGAGGGCGGGGTTGCTCCGGTCTAACAGTCTTGCCCACAAACCAACAATTGCATATCTAATGAGCTGCTGTCGTTAGGCACGAAATGTGGCTTAAAAAATGTCAAAGGCTTTTTGAATTTGGCTAAAAACTGCATAATTAAATTCAAAATTCAAAAGATTGTTGGGAACGATTTTACAAAAGAAAAAGGTAATGGTTGGATTGGGACTTTAAAGGGTAACCAAACCCAAAAAAAAATTTTTTTGGCTGTTGACCTCTATGAATTGGTCTTTAAAAGTGCTGTCTGTTGGTCATGCCACATTTTTCACAAATAAAAAAAAAACGTGTTTAATTTTAAAAATGTAGCCAGAAACCATCTGTGTGCTGCCCCCTGCAGGTTGTATTGAGGTATTAAAGTTGAATTTTGTGATTGGTCAAACCGTGTTGGGCCCACATCATGATCTGCAGCTCCAGTAATGATAACAGTCCTGCCCCCAAGCCCCACCCCTCTGACTGGATTTTCACATTTCGGCTGTGGGTGGAGTCAGCCTCCAACTTCCCTGTTTGGTGACCCTTTAAAGAGGAGAAAACAGTCTATATAGTGCTCTGTGAAGTGGTTTGCAGCCTTAAAATCTCTAAAATTTCACCCATTGCAGATTATTTTTTGACAAAATGAGGGAACACTATACTAAACAAAAAAAAGCAAATATTTCAACAAAAAAAAAGATGTCTTTGCAATGTTAGATCATCTGTATGGCTGAACTACCAGACCCACTTGACCTAACTAACAGACTATTGTCCAAACTCATTGGAAATGACTTGCATTGATCCTTTTACTGAAGTGCTGCTTAATAGTGTTCTTAAACCACGTGTCAAAGTCAAGGCACGGTGGCCGGATCTGGCCCTTCGGGTTTGGTTATATCCTACCCTCCAGAAAGTTTAAATTTATTGTAATTAATGGGCTGATGTTACCTTGAGTCTTGACAGTTTGAATTTGGCGTTTTGAGGAGTTCTCGTTTAAACTACTGGACCCACTGCTTCCGTTTGTGCATTAATAACATATTTCCAGTACATCCATACAATCCCTGTTGGGATCATGGGGTTGCTGGAGCCAAACCAGCGTCTTTTGAGTGAAGGCGGGGTACACTCTGAGCAGGTCGCCTCTCCACACACTCTCCAATCTATAAGCGACTAAAACACACCAATTAACCTATGAAACATGGCTTTGGACTGCAAACTCCACACAGAAAGGTCCCTGTCGGGATTTGAACCATGGCCTTCTCTCTGTGAGCGCTAACCACTACACCACCATGCAGCCCACTTCCAAGCACAGGAAATTAAAAATGAATGTGAAGTTATGGCACTTTAAGGTCTTTGGGGGAAGATGGACGAGGAGTCACAGCATTGACCTTCTCTCTTGCCGTCATCTCACCTGCCTGTGCTGCATCCAGGTGGCCAGGATGCGGCTCTTTCTTCTTCTTCTTCCTCTTCTCTGTGGTTGCAGAAGCCACTCGACACCAGAATGCATCAAAGCAAACTGCAGACTCGGAAGCGCTGAGAGATTGTGAAGCTTTACGGGGAACCTTAGGGAGCTCTCAGGCGGCGGCTCGCTTTCTGTGTGAAATACAAGTCGGAACATTACTATGCTATTTCTTACTGACCAATATGACCGTGGGGACACAGGCAGTGGCCGCCACAGAAGTGAAACATGAGAGCATTTTCAGTCAGTGGGGTACATTTTCTGGTGCCGTAATGATGGGAGCAGCACAGACGACAGTGTGTCTGCACACAAACTGGTCGCCACCCTAACTGGCCCTTTAAAGACATTAGATAGCAAAGGCAAATTCATCTAATCTCTTTTCTGTCTTTTATCTTTTCTTTTGTTTCATTTCCAGATCCAATAAGCCTGTGAGCTCTGAGAGCCCACTCTCCAGTTTCGCTGTGACCCTTTCCCTCCTCTCCCACATGAATTCTCTGTTGTTGTTGTTGTTGTTGTTTCTGCACTTTTGTGGCGCCCGTCATTTAATGGCAGGTTCATTTATCACAGTCAGCAGTTACAGCCCACTCAAGCCCCTGGATTTCAACAAACTTTTTCATTTGAAAGGCTTGAGAGCTGAGGCTGCCTGCGGAGCGTTCAGCTGACTGGGTGAAACCGGAGGGTAGTGACGTGATGTCAAGGGTAAACAGAGACTTCACAGCAGGGCTGTGATGTGTAGCGTTTGTAAAGATGCCACTGTGTGTCTGAATACTAACTGTACTGAATGCAAGTACACTTTTTAATGTTAAAACTACGTAATTATCCCGTTAATCACTAACAATATAGCCTCATGGGGGGACCCCGGGTCTGGGTTTCCCTGTGCCGGTCCCCAGCCTGGATAAAATCCAGGGTTGGATCAGAAAGGCTGTCTAGAGATAAAATACCAACCAAACTAAGTGTGCCAATCGATGAAAGTTGAGTGGCAACCCCTGAAGGGAAGTAATCAACAACAATCACAATTAATTAATTACAGACAAATTAGTGAGTTATTTTTTCTAATCAAGTTTTTTTAATCTGTAACTATATTGTCATGTTATCAAATGTAAAACAAGGGTCCAACTGTTATCTAGCATTAACGTTTTAAATAAACTATTAATAAATAAATCTATTGGCCATGCCTGAATTCCTTCCCTACTCACCAAGTACGTTCAACATTTTGTAGTGCGGGCCGAATCTACTATTTCAAAATTGAGTGCACTTGAAATTTCCCAGAAGTCTTTGCGAAAAACTAACGTGCATCAATGTTCACTACATTAGCGAATATTGACCACAATGCATCATGGTTGAACAATTTTTGCAAAAAAAAAAAAAAATAGGGTTTAAATGTAATTTTTTTAACAAACCCGTCCACATTTTCACTATTAGAACACAGTAAAGTCACAAATAGATGTTAAATGTTTGTACTGATTAGAACACATTAAAAACAAGTTTTTTTTTGTTTGTTTGTTTTTTTAATAAAGTTCGAGACTGAAAAGTACTATGGAGCATTAGGGTCAGTTTAGAAACACATTTTTATTTAAAAAATTACAACTTTAAAGTCATAAATATACAAGAAAGTTTTCATAGCTGTTAAACTATGAGAATAAAGTTGCAGATTTATGACTATGAAAGTCATAGGCTGAATTTATTACTGTTTTCTTGTTGATTTAGTTGTTTTAAAGTTGTTAATTTATGTCTTTAAATGTTGTAAATTTAAAATAAAAAAAAACCTGTACATTTACAAGAAATAATTCATGAATTTCAGAGAAAAAAGTCATACTTAAGCAAAAATCATAAATTAATTAGAAAAAAAAACACCAAAGTTGTCTGTTTATTGGAGCTGTGATAGAATTTGAAGGACGTGGAGCACTTTATTAAACTTTATCTTCTGATAGGTTTTAAAATGAAATACACTAAACCTTTCACGACTCAAAATCAAATTATTACTGTGTGGTGTTGGTAATACGTTGTAAAACATGGGAGTGTTTTGTTTAGTGTTCACTCAATTATCTGTATTTTCACTTGGACTTTGATTCTTTTTAAATTACTGTTTTTTGTGGTCTGAAATCACATTTTATTTAGAACTTTTTTTCTAGTAAATTTACAACTTTAAATCTTTTAATATTACTTTTTTCGTTTCCTTTTATTTTTGTCTTGGTGACCCTAATACTCTTAAAACAAGAACCTGTTGTTGGAAAACTAAAGGTTGGAAATCTGTTAAGACAGGAAATCTTCATAAAGCCAATTTTTAAATAGTATTTTGATCTTTAACTGCACCAAAATGTCACAAATTTATAGGGAAACACCTCAAAACAAGGCTTTTGACAACAGTAGGTTAGACTAAACATAGTCATTAAATTACTTAATTACTGATCCTGATTGATCAGTCGCACAAAGCAATTAATCACATGACAGCCCCAGTTAAAACACAACAATCTGTTTTCTCTTGACTACGTTGGTTCTCCGATTGACTAAGACGCGGGCTTCCGTCGGCAAACTTGAGGTGTAATGTACCCCCGCCTGTTAGAGTAATTTGCAGCTTCCAAGCTTTATGGATCGCAGGCTCGGAGGAGGAAGGTGGCAGGAATGTCTGCCAACACGGCAGCTTGGAGTGATTAGTTCTGACACACTTTTAGATTGGGAGAGTTGTGTTGGAGCACTAGCTTTTCAAGACTTGTTTCTTTGATGTCAGGATGCCGCAAACACTGCAACGCCTCTGTCTTTACAATGCCCCAAGAGTGTCCTAAACAAAGCAGTTTTTTAAGACTTCACTGCATTAAGTACGACAGAGTATTAGGGGCACCATAAAAATTATAACATATAAAATATTATATATATGTAATATTTAAACTGGATGTAAAGCTAAAGCACACAACGCAATATACGTATATATATGTGTGTGTATGTGTGTATATATATGTATGTATGTATGTATGTATGTATGTATGTATATATATGTGTGTATATATATATATTATATATGTATATGTATGTATACATATAGATATGTGTATATATATATATATATGTATGTATGTATGTATGTATGTATATGTATGTATGTATGTATGTATGTATGTATATATGTATATTGTATGTGCATATGTATATATGTGTGTGTGTCTTTGCCTACCTGCAAATCAGCAAAAGAACATTTTGCCGCTGAATTTCACTTATTGCTTTTATCATTATTACATCTTATTATTACTTTTTCATTAATATATCAAAAGAAGGCAGCATAAACAATGAACAACACAAAATGAATCATTCAGAGTGCAGACACCTCGCTAAGATCATGAACTCCAGAACTTTGTCTTTTAGAAGATGTTTACTAAGTATTCAAGATATATGCTTTTTTCATCTGAATATAAAGTATAGTTTCATGATGTACTTGTGTGGTTACTTGTTTATCTGAAGCCATTAGTAGACCCATCGTTTTTTTATTTCCCACAGTAAAATTGGTTGCAGCATTTTAAGCAACTTAAACCTGCAGATTTTTCGCCAACAGCTTGAACAGATGCTGCAATATGGGATTTAGCACGCCATCAATTTAGCATTTAACAATTAGGACGTCACTACTGCTCTTTTTTTTGACTCTGGGGAATCTTTATTGTTACAAGTCTTTTTTTTTTTTTTTGAGTAATTGAGACATTCTTTGATATTAGATTGTAGAAAAATACAGGAAGACATTTTCTGTAATGCAACACCAAACCCTTTAAAGACCCACTATAATGAAAACCGTCTGTGTTTTTAACACGTCCTTGTTGCAATTTTCTCATAGTGGAGGACCTACAGTATACACAAGAATTTACAAACTGCATTTCTGAGTATAGATATACTAGAAAATTCTCAAACTAATGACACAGGACTGAAATGGCCGTGTCAAGGTCTCCTCTCTCCCTGCTTGAACCCTGAGCTGCTCATGCTTAGATGTGCGAGACATGACGAGTGTTCAACAATTGAGAATTGCGATTCTGTATTGATCTGATTTTTGCGCTAAGAATGCTAGCTTGAGGCCATTAGCTTGCGCATGAGAGGGTAAACAGAACTCCCTACTCTGTGTCCCGCCCACAACCCAGAATTGTATTTCTAATGAGCAACTGCCGCTGTGCATAAAATGTCTTAAAAATGATAAACGCTTTTAGAATTTGGCTTTAAGTATAACCAAACACAAATCAACATTTTTTGACTATTGAATTGGCCTTCTGTTGGTCCACAAATTTTTGACAATTTAAAATAGTATGATTCTAAAAATAATGGTCTAAAACGGTCTTAGTACTGCCCCCTACAGGTTAAAACGCAGTATTACATTTGAATTTTGTGATTGGTCAAACTTTGTAGTCAGGCTCTAACCCTGCTGTTACTCTTTGAAAATGTCATTACCATAATTAAAATATCACTGAGAAAAATATATGGTTGGAGTGGAACTTTAAAGACCCACTTTGAAAATCTTTTGATCAGTTGGAAGAGCTAGTGGCCTTTTATTATGATTATGCAAAACAAACAAACAACGGCGGGAGGATTTTATTAGAAATAGAAATCTGAGTTGTGGGCGGGACTGTTGGTGTGAAGCAACCCCGCCCCCACTTCCCCTCATTATTACTCCTGATTCACAACAATTTGAATAAATAAATACTAAGAAATTAAATTTTAAGCTAAATTTTCTCTATTTACGTCATCTATGCCACAAGGTTATACACAAACGCAAATTTTACTTTTGAAAATGAATTACTGTTACATACTAATGTACTGTTTGTGTACAGTCATGAACTCCTGGTTACAAAAATCTACTTTTTTTTATTTTTTGTTTTGTTTTTGCCATTTTCTTCCAATGTTAGTGTGAGCATGCTCTAAATTGCTCCCTGCAGAACAAAAATAAGATTTACTCAGTGTTGATGAGCACATTTTTAACTAATTTCAGCTGCATGATAGCTATTTTGGTGAATTTAGGTTTTTTTTTCATTTTTTAGGCTAATTTGGAGTGTAGCTAATATGTCAGCTACATGCTAGCTATTTTGGCGAATTTAGGCTTTTGTAATGTTTAGGTTATTGTGTAGTTTAGCTAATATATCAGTTGCCTGTGAGCTGTTTTGGCTAATTTAGGCTTGTACTTTAAATTTCTTAGGATAATTTGACATTCAGCTAATATTGTAGGTGGCTATCAACTCCAGCATTTTCAGCTATCCGAACTAGCATCTTCAGGGGCCAAATTCAGCTTAGAGCATTCATACTAGCATTATTGCAGGTAATGCTATACAATATGTGAGGCTTTTAGTTAGTTTAAAGTTAATGATGATTAAGATGTTTGCTTTAGCTTTACATCCAGTTTGCACATGACCTAATAAGGTGACTAATTGGAAAAAAATAATCTGCGATTAGTCGACTGTTAAAATACTCATTTGTGGCAGCACTACTTATATGAATAAATTATAAAAATATCAAACTGACCTAACAAAGTCTGAGTTATTTTTATTCACATAGTAAAATAAGGAATTAAGTAAAGAAATTTTGCTTAAGAGTTTGCATGAACTCAATTTCTTTAAGCTCCATTTGAAAAAAACAAAGCAACAATGAAGGAATCTGTTGGATCTCTCCGACCTCGATAGAGCAGACTCAAACAACAAGCAAGCTACATGACACCATGTTTTGTAAACTGTTGCCAATGAAAATGATAATCATTGACCCTGGGCTGCGCACAGCGGTGGAGAAGATGCAGCTTCATTTTCTTGCTTGCAGTGAGACTCT
Organism: Oryzias javanicus; assembly: GCA_003999625.1. Taxonomy (NCBI): domain Eukaryota; kingdom Metazoa; phylum Chordata; class Actinopteri; order Beloniformes; family Adrianichthyidae; genus Oryzias; species Oryzias javanicus. The sequence continues at coordinate 5,509,709 of CM012458.1, forward strand.
GGAGGACATTTCCATGCTTTTAGATTAATCTGTTCGCGTCTTTATGCACCTCAGGGTTGCAATAAACTTGACTGGCAATTAAATGGCACTAAAACCAGTATGCGGAAAACACTTTATGTTCTACAGTCACCATGCGGCCTTACATTTGGAACAGCTATTACATCACTGTAAAAAAATTTAAAAAAAATGCAGCTTTCATGTAATTAAACACTCTTCATTCCCAATACACATAATCATAAATTCCCTCACGGCCCACGATGTTTCCTGCTCTAATAAAAGAAAACACAGCTATTGCTGAAGTTATCACTGAGAGCATGACAGCAGCTCCGGCAGGCAAGCTCATCTTCCTCACTCATGTGCATCGGGCCCCAAGGTTAGCAACAAAAAACTGTTTAGCTCCAGAGATCTAAAATTGAGAGCTCCTTGTGCCTCTGTGGAGTGATAACATTCAGGCTCTGTGGGGATTTCGCCACTGTGAAGAATCTGTAATTTAGAGAAGGCCTGGTAGAGCTTATCTTCCTAAACCCCCGAGCAAAATAAAGAAATAGTAAGAGAGGGCAAAAAAAAAAAAAAAAAATCCACACAACAGAAGCAATGAGTGGTCTTGTTGAGTCACAGCGAACGGGAGAAACATCTTTGTCTGCATGACGATTCTGTGGTCAAAGTGAGAGCCGCCGCACTTATTATTCATGGGTTTTCATGGTAAGACAGTGAGTCATCTAAACTTGGTCCAAGAGGTCAATTGCTACTACACACAGGCGACTGTCTTCATGTGGCGACGGGGTTGTCGGAGCCGGAAATCAGGAAGAAACGTGATATTCTGCTCAAGCGGCTGTTAAAAAGCTGCTTGAATGCTGAGCGCTTCGTTTCCATAGATATTCATCCTCCGCTTTCCTTCGATTTTATCCTGGAGAAATGCATTAGAAGATGCTGTTCCTCGTGTCCTTGGACCAAGGCTGGGTTGGGCAAAAGAAAAGGCAGTGAATGTGCCCCAACCCCCCCCCCCCCCAAATCTGATGACTAACCAAAATATAGCAGAAAAACTCCTGCAAAAAGAAAAAAAAATACAAATGTAAGGAGGGACGTCCAGAAAAATATATATAAATCTAAAAATGAAAGAAGACTAAGCCTCAACAGAGTACAAACTAGCGTTTTGTTAGTACCTGTTCCAAGCCCAATGGAGGTTCGATGCATGCGTGGTGTAGACCGCTAGCGTGTTATCGCATCATTGTCGAGCGACGACTAGAAAAGGATCAACAACGGAGGTCATCCAGCAGCTCGTCTTTTGCTTTCCTTACTTTTTGCACATTGTGTCTAACAGGAATCTAATGTTGTTTGAAAGACGATTGCAGGCGGCTAAGAAGAATACCGCCTTAAAGGGCAAAACAGAATCGTTAGCTTAGCGGTATACTGGCGCTTTCTAATGTCGTTATCACTTCATGACAATCAACAAATGGCTACAGCGACTCCGCCCCACCGTCCCGTTCTAATTTTCTATGGACCAACAACAGATGGAGACTCTCAAGTGGTACGGGTCAGAACTGTTTTATGGGTCCATATAAGGGAAATGCTCAAAATAACGGACTTAACCGGACTGCTCACCAAGGCTTCAGATACCATTTGTTTTGTCCTTGGGCCACGGCCGGATACCAGAAACAGGCGAGAGAGATGGGGCCTCTGGAGCCCCCTGAAATGCAGTGACTGCTCCACCCCTTCAAAAAAGTGATGACTTACCAAAAAAAAAAAAAAAAATTAAAGTAAATAAATAAAATACAAATAAATAAATACAAATACGGATGGGCACACAGACAAACAGACACAAAAAAAAAAAACTAGCCTGGTCAATGCTGAGGGTAGTGTCTGGAAGATCGTGATCAAATAGATGAACTGATTTGGCGATTATATAGTTTTCTCTGCATTTTAGGGGTTTGGAGGTATATAACACCCCAAAGTATCAGCATACTTGTCGCCCCAATTTTCTGCCCTCACCCCATAGTCGGGCTGGCTAAACCCTGGCTCAAGCATATAGACTCGATTCATGTGAAACTGTGACGAGGTAATAGCATACCTTACTGTGCGGCATAACAGGGTAATCAAACCCGAGGGTTAAAACCTTGGAGTCCCCCGTAATAGACTCCAAATCTTATTTTCACAGTTGTTCATACTCTGTTTTAAATTGCCGTCATTAGGAACAAAACGTCCCATTTTTGCCAAGACAATTGGAATTCCTTCACCTGCCTCTGTTGACAGCAGGACTTTTAATCACGAGACGCTCCTTGCTCTGTTGATACGTTCCTTGCAAAGTGCTGCTCCGGTTTCAATAG